>QVRM01002122.1:52500-305565 GCA_003439945.1 Dermanyssus gallinae | reverse complement strand
GATTTCACGCCCACAGGACTGCTTTTCGCATTTCTTCGTTAGACGGACCCCATAAATAAATATGTGCAACGACGTGGCTCGAACCCGCGCACCTATGTGTCTTCTCCGCCCGCGAGGTCCAAGCAAATCCAGCACGCCACCGGGCTCGACACTACTAATCATACCATCAATATAACGTGTTCTTCTCATTGGTTCATTTTTTCAAAGCAATAAAAGCAAAAATTATGACACGACTACACTACGACAATTTAAGTTTTCCGGGTTGACCCTCAGCCAAGATTAACCGCCGTCCACGGGACTGCTTTTCGCATTGATTTATAGACGAACACCCATAAATACAAATGTGCAACGGTGGGGCCGCGCACCTATGTGCCTCCACTGGTTGCGAGGCGCAGACGAATGCACCCACCACGCCACCGGGCTCGACAAGCTACTACAACTACTAATACTACTCTCACTGCTGCATGCGACATTGAGCAAAAGAGTAACATCTTGAGAAACAAGTACGGAAGCAAGCAACAATCACACCTCAAGATGACTAGAGCGACTGAAACATCTAATGAGGGTAGCACAGAGAGAATAGGGAAGCGTGAGAGTGGGTGTGAGATAGATAGATAGACATAAAAGTGAAAAGACAAAAGAGAAAAGGGAAATCAACTCGCCGCAAGTGAAATCTGCCGTGCTATGTCTCCATCGGACGAGATCCACGACGAGGTCCAACCAAGACGTCGTCTGCCTGCTAGTACGACGTATTGAGGGAGGTCGGTCGGTCGGGGTTCCCACGCACCATCACCATCGACGCGCAGCCGCCGAACGTTGGCGGTGAAGACAGAAGGAGGAGATCTCTGCTCACAGCAGCAGCAGCAGCAACAACAACAGCAGCAAAAACAACAACAACAGCAACAACAACAACAGCAACAACAATAACAATAATAACAACAACAACCACATCAGCAACAACAACAACAACAACAGCAACAACAGCAACAACAACAACAACAACAACAGCAACAGCAACAGCAACAACAACAGCAGCAGCAACAACAACAACAACAACAACAGCAACATCAGCAACAACAACAACAACAACAACAGCAACAACAGCAGCAGCAACACAAACAACAACAACAAAGACGAGATGACAGCGGCCGCGGGGGCAGAGATGGCGATAGCATGCGAGGACACGATGCCGACCGTCTTTGGCGACTTCGCACCGTATACTTCGTCTTCGTTCTCCTCGTCTTCGTCGTCCTTATCAACCTAGTGCGTATCTGTGTGCGTGTGTAAAGACCTATTCTTGTCTGCTTTCGCGTGAGATTTCGGCTAGAAGGGGTGCTTGGTCACTTGTTAGTGTCATCGTTGTCGTTGTCAATAATAATAATAATAAGAATCATAATAAAAAATATTATTATTACATCGAACATATTTTGTCGACAAGTTTAGCAACAGCAACACATTTACTCATCCCTTGACGCCAACTATAAAGGCGGCATTGCTTCTACACACTGCGAGTGATAATAGATTTGTCTCAAGTAATCTCCTTCGCGCCTATCCGGCGTCACTGCATCTATTCTACCTGCCAGATCCCAGATTAACGTTGCCATTCTATCGCTGATAGACCCCAGTGTCTCCATGGCTATTGACACGATTAAAAATAGCTCTTCTCGAGATCTGCGCATTTACGTTTTTCTCCCCCTCAGCATGCTCCTTTCTCTAGCCCGTGCTTAGAGAGTTATGACCTAAATAGAAAAGAGCCATAGTGCAGGATACTGTAGCATCCTATGCAAGGCATTTGCCATGCGACCGCGAGGGGTAGTCACACCGACAGGTGTCGTGTCGCTATTTGGTCTGAGGCCTTGGGGCCCGAGCATTCTTGGAGGTTTCCCAGGGGTTCGTTTTATAATTGTCTTTACCTCAGTATGCCTTTCAGGCAGCTACGTGAATGTAGGCCGTCGGTGCCAACTTTATCACCGCATGCCCCGTGCGGCGAGGATTCGCATATTGGAGGCGCTATCCCTACACCGACAGCCATGCGATAAGTGGTTAGGTACAACATAGTGCCTAATCCTGGAGACGGTACAGATTTAAGCCACCACCTCCGCTAAAGGCATCCCTAGCGGCCCGAAAGACAGCTTTTCACGACTCGACGGTACATTGATTATTATTATTATTATTACGAAAACCAATCGATGTGACTTTGTACTGTTTTGTCTTGCAGTTTCTCTCTCTCTCTCTCTAGTACCTGTTAACTATACAGCTCAGTATATAAGTACCATGTCTAACTTAGGCCCCAGCACCAGTCCCTTCAACGGACGATACCCTCTATTTCAGACTTGCTCTCTCCGTCGTAAGCAATACTGCAACAGCCAACCTATAGCCTACTGTCGGGCACTGGTTAGGAGGAGCCTTTGGACATTTTGTCGGACTGCTAGTTAGTTAGTTAGTTAGTTAACAGCTAGAAGCTGTGAGAATAGCCGGACGCCTCACGGCTGGCGGTCGCTAACCTGTCTCGTCTCACCGCTGTCACAACAGCAGAAGCCATGGCGGCAATGTCAAGGGCAAACGTCTTGTTGTTGTTGTTGTTGTTGTTGTTGTTGTTGTTGTTGTTGTTGTCGTTGTTGTTGCTCCGTCGTCTAGTCGAAAGGAAGTGGCCACGGAAAACGCGGGTGAGAAAATCAGTCTGAGGCAACAACGTCAATACACACTCAGACAGAGGCGCCCAGACATGCGTACATCACACTCACAGACGCCCAGGCACAGCGTTCAGGCTAATAAGGAGAGCACTGCTGACGTATTGGCTCTAATGAGACTCAAGTGTTGTCTGGCGGATCGCCTCTCTCTCTACCTAACCCCGCCTTCAACTGAAGTCGCTGTACTATAGCAGCCGCAGCAACAGTAGAAGTCCTAGCCGAAGAAGAAGAAATAGACGCTGGTTTTGTTGTTGCTGTTGCTGCTGTTATTATTCGAGTTGTTCGTAACGCCAACGTACACCCGTGGAGGGAAGCCAAACAAACGAAAACGCTTGGGAAAGAACGAAAGTTCTGCGATACGTTGTTGCTCTTATTACTTACTAGCGTCGTTGTTTTTAATAATAATAATAAACATTCGTGCTTTTACTGCTGACGTCGTCATTGTTGCTAGTGTTGTTTTTATTCAAACTGTTCGATCTAGATGGGCTTCGTATCGTCTATTGCATCGCTATCACGACCGCATCGGCGTGTCTAGACACAAGAGTTCAGTTTCATAAAGAACTGACCAACTCAACAGGTTGCAGCTTCCATCGACAATGCCTAGACAATGCAATGATTAAAAAGCGAGTCGTTTTAGAAATACGACACCATACGTCACTCTATTTACTACAATACTACTGACGTATACAATTACCTACGGCTAAAAGAAGGCAAACACGGTGGCCTGATGACGCTGTAGAAGTTTATGCCACCGACGAAACCATAGACAGTGTCGGACTCTAGTCGTTCATGGGAATGCTCTAAGTTGTTCGCTGAAGGTGCCGCTACGGATCTCTGTAACTTACGTGAGTGCAGAAACGTATAATGTGTGGACAGCTGTTAGCTTAAGACCGTTTTTGTTTCGTCTATATATCTCTCGCACGTGATGATCGGAGATGACAACTAGAGGCTAACTAGAGGCGCTTGGCTTGTCAGATTTTTTGAGCGTAGAGCACCTTCTTATGCCTAACAACCCCTAACAAGAGCGAGTCATGCGCGGCAGATAACAGAACGGTCTTTTGCTTGTCAACGCTTGGCAATTTTCTGCTGCTACAAGGACTGTTGGAAAAACCCTAGATATTTCAACATATCTGGCCCTTTCACTGCTATTTTTCTAAATATTTGTATATTGCAAACATATTTGTATTGACCTGTGTTGTATTGGCAAACATATTTGCCAATATGTTTGCCCAGTTTTTTTCTTACATGTTTATATATATATATATATATAAGCCAAAAGTCAGAGGTTTAATCTCAACACGACTTTGAAAGTCATTTTTTCACTCACAGTCAGTTTTAACACTTGCAGATTTGCGTTAAGAGTTATTATACAAAAGTATTTATATATGTTTTACGACCGGAGTATCTTTTTATTTGCATATTTACGTTGAAACGTTTATATATATATATATATATATATAGAGGAGGTATACAGCTAGTTTAGGGGCCGAATCTAAAAGAGCCATAATAACTAAGATGGTGATGATGATGATGATAATT
The DNA here is from genome assembly GCA_003439945.1 of Dermanyssus gallinae. Lineage (NCBI taxonomy): Eukaryota > Metazoa > Arthropoda > Arachnida > Mesostigmata > Dermanyssidae > Dermanyssus > Dermanyssus gallinae. The sequence goes on along the minus strand of QVRM01002122.1, from coordinate 301,336 downwards.
ATTGATGCTGGAAGCAACGTGACTTGGGAGTTAGAAAGGCAGGCGGGCTTACTATAGAGGATGGATAAGATGCCGCTGTCACTTAGACTACAAGTACTATTACCCTCTACATACGATTGTACTAGATACGGTCATACTGCGGCCACAAGAACGCGTCTGCAGAGGCGGTTCTTGCTCCCGCTAATCCTAGCGCCGCTGCTGGATGGGCAGTTTGGTCACCCTTGAAAGTGTCGAGAGAGAGAGAGAGAGACAGACATGAAGGCGATGACCAGGACAACGAGAAGACAGACTGGGGGGTAACATAGGAAGCTAGCAATAGAGTTAGTCAAGACATCCTGTTCCTGTTCGGCTGATTTCGCATGTGTTGAAGGTGCTCTTGGAGTTGTTGGCGTAGAGTAGTGGTGCTGTTGGGATGGTGGTAGGAGGAATAACAACAACAACTATAGTAGTAGTAGTAGTAGCAGTAGTAGAAGTAGTAGTAATAAGAGTAGCTCTTATAGTACAGCGTGAGCTGTAACAGCAGAAGCTGCTCCTTGATCCTCATCCAACCCCCCGGTCGACGCTGGATGAGGCCGAACGATGCAGGTTGATACACGGCAGACAACTGAACAAACCCTCAAGCAGGAGAAGCTCGGCAGGGACAGCTAGGGACCTAGACCCGGTTATATAATAGATCGCCGGATGGAGCTGACTGCTGAATGTATTGAGGGGAGTGGTCGACATCTTCTTTCGCCTGCTTGCTCTCTCCCTCGCGCGCGCGCTTCGTTTTGCTCTCTTCTTGTTGGGCGTTTTTCACCCCCATGAGGGGGAGGCGCAAGCGGCCACGCGAGTCAGAAGGGCGAGGTCTCTTGCGAGTCCTCGGTACTGACCGGAAGCCGGTCGGAAGGCACGTGGCCACGGACCGCCAACGGCGCCGCAGCCGACATCAGCTTTTCCCTTCGCCGAAGTCTCGTCTCCTCTTGAATCTCGTCCAAAACCGACTCCCCCAATAGGAACAGCAGCGGCAGCGCAGCAGCAGCAGAACTAGGAGCTCCCTCGACCAGTCTAGGCCTCAGGTCTTGTCTAGGACGGGTACAGACGACGACGACTGGCGTTGTGTAGCGAAGATTATCTCCATTCGCAAGTGCTGCCTGCTGGGTAGTGGCGAATCAAGGTTTCCAGCTCGTCAGAGCCACACACTCGTAGATACTATCCACGCCGCATTCGCTGTTATACGCGTAAGCGTCCGGACATGAACACACCCTACGGACAACAACACACACAAACATATACACATACATGTAGATGCAACATACACACACACATATACATGTATACGGCGCCTCACACTCGATGGACATAAGTAAGCCTCGCTGTGGCGATTTCACGATTGGCTACGGTCCTCGTGGCCTCGTGGCCTGCGTTGTCCTCTAGCTGGCTGGTGACGAGGATCCTCCGCCACTGTTCACCCACCCTCGTATGCTACACCTCTACTACTCAACGAGAAGGCGGGCGACAATTAGTTGGTTATTTCATGGCGTGAACACGGACGGTCCCTACCTATATAGTACTATACTACTGCTACCACTGTATTTGCGGGTTACTGACGACTGTTAGGTTAACGACTGACCGAACGAGAGAAATCAATTGCGTTTATAGCTCAGGCCCAATTCAAGCTCACCTACAATTTAACAACACCAAACGTCAAGAAGCAGCATCAGCAGCAGCCATAGGACAGGAGAGAAAAAAGATGATACTAGGATGTTCTGCGTTATTATTGTTAGGCTATTCAGACCCATAATAAGGAACGAATCGAATAAGAAGGAGCCGAGGGGTGGCAAAAGTTCCTGGAACGGTAACTGCTGACGATGTCTATGTAAGTGCTGCTTAGAATGGTCATGCGTCGACATGCAGATCAACAGGCCACTCCAATTTGATTAGGATCAACACGTTACATGTAGAAAACAATCCAATTCGATTGCGTTGATTATAAGATTATTCTGTGCAGAGTCGGCGTCCTTAGAGGCGGCCAACGCGTTGTAGGGAGTGTGCTGAGCACGACTTCAAGCTTGTTTCGGGAAACGTGTCTTGGAAAAGCTGTAGTCTAACTCTTCAAGATCTATGCGGATGCCTTGGACAAATCAAGGAGCCTTGATCTTTTCTTTGCAGTTACAGAAAGTTCGCACTGAGTGAAAGCCTACTTCAAATTAGGTATATCCAAACCCAACTAAGGCTGGTAACTTCGTCTATATGCTGTATGGTCAGACTAGCTCTAAAATGACACCCTAAAGTAAAAAAAAAAGTTTTATATTTGCTAAACCAGTGAAGTTTATTTACAGTGCGAAAACTCACACATCGACTTTGCAAACTTATTTTGCGTGTATTTACCGTAACAAATCCAATTGTGCCACAGTTCGTTCTAAATACACCTACTGCTCACACATCGGAAGCGCCGCGCCGCTCAGAAGGACGTAGAATCGGCTGAGGTTGAGTGTTTTTGTGCATGACAGCGGTTATCTTACCACATATGAGAAGAGGTGTACCTTTGCTTCGACAGTTTAAACGAGGAGGTAAAACTAAACCGTTTTTCGTAACGAGATGAACAACTTACGCTGTGGCATAACCGGTCTACCCACCGAAGACTTCACAATGTTGATACCATATGTATAGTTACTCTGCATGGTATGGCAAGGCTTGCATACAGAGACGTTGACCGTAGCTTGTTTATATATATATATATATATATATATATACATATATCAATAAGGGGCTGTCTCGAGGGTAAGCTCGACTGGTAGCGCTTCTCGCAAGCCCTAGTGTAGTTAGTTAATCACATTTCCCTGTGACCATAAAACGAAGTATTAAATATTGTGTATATATATATATATATATGAGCAATCGAAATATCTGCAGTCGAACTCTCAAGAAAAAACTTTAAGGGATCTTTAAATATCATAAACGGAATTCTCCAGAGATGCAAGATCTTTAAGCCCCTACTGTCTAAATGGCTAGATGAGAACCGAGACTTTAATAGAGTTGCATATTCTCTTGAGCCGGAGGCCGGAAAGGCCTTTATGATAGCCGCCTCAGACGGCTCTAAAGAAGTGTCTTGGGTTCATACGAAAAAACACGAGCGCCGACAAGTGCCATACATAAATGACCTCACAAGCATCCTATCCCGAGAAAGGAAGCAATTCAAAACGTCACAGAAATACTACCTGGTATCACGTGTGCAGACCTAAACATCTTAGAAGCTCTAGGGGCCTCCGTGAGGCGAGACGGAATTTCACATACACTTTCTATGAAGAAAGCGGTCCTCACCACAATTCGTTCACGACTAACAGACTGCACTTTGCATTTGGAGTTATAACCTGGGGTCATCAAAATTTGACTTCATACTGCGTACATGTACTGTATTGCCCTGAAGAACTAATCGCCTATGATGACGTCAGCAGGGACATACTCATATTAGTGAAGTCCTGAACGTCCTTTTAGAAGAGAACACCCGGCAGAGGACAAGTCTTCATATACGTGAAGGTGGTCTGGAATTAGAAGAGTTATTGACCTAGCCCGTGTCTGCTACGCTGCTTCACTTGTCCGATTCGGTCCGGTGGCAGCCTCGTTGGTGGAGGAAACAGCTCGGCCCCTAGATAAAACATTAAACCAGTAAAGCACGAGACACTATCAGAACCATGCTGGATCAGGGCCTTTTAGAAGAACGCCCCAGCCAGTATAACCTAGATTCTCTCAAAAGCAAAAAAGTTGCAGAGAGGTCTTAGAGGAACCTGTTTACCGGAGAGACCGCGCCGTGCTCTTAGAGGGATAAAATGCTTTAGCGGGGGTTGGCTTAACTCGTTATCCTCGCCTGAGCTCGGTACTGTGCTGGATCCCAATCCTTTTCGCTGTCAGTGATGTCAGCGCTTAGGATCCTGTCTGCGAGCCATTTCTGTGCAATTGTGTAGAGAAATGGTAGATTATAGTGGCCTACACCCACTGAGTTACCTGAAGAGCGCCGGTAAATCGTCCAGATATGCTAAGGTCTCTTAGAAGGGCCGGCACATCATCTACACTTGAACCGAGAGGTTTAGTGTTCGTTGGCAGGGCAAACCCTGATGGGATGGCCATTGCATTATGGCCACACGCGGCTTCCTACTTACATCACAGCTCAGTTGAGCTGAGATGGGCAGCGAGGAACGCTGAAGCTAGAAAACGGAATAAATACACTGGACTAAAACAAGATATATCTTTGTGCCTATTGCCATAAGCAGCAGCATGGTAACCAAAATATTCATTAAAGAATTAAGTAAGCATTTCATGGCGATCATATTCGTATCAAATCTACGGCAATGTGAGGCGTGATTGCGGAGTAATTATGCTTTTTTTCGACGAGCATGTCAAGATTGAGCGCATGCATAAGTGACTTACTCTTACGGATGAGTCACTCGTCATAGCTCTAGAAGTACACACAACTATTTATTATCTTACAGTAACTGCTCGATGGTGCCTCAGTGAGCCAGTGTACACATTTGGTAGAGCCGCAGAGTTTTTCTTGCATATCTTGAAATACGCCAGGCATCGCTTGAACCGCCTCAGCAGCGAAGGTTATCCTTGCGACAAGCTCTTCACGGGACTCGACCAGAGTCTCGCAGACGTAAGCGCTTCGGTGAGTCGCAGTACAGTCGCAGTTGAAGCTCCAGCTGATTTAAGCGCGGCAAGTAGACGCCAATGCGGAATTCCCTTCGCTTGTGATTTTCACCAATGAAGCTTGTGTTACACAAGACGGGGTGTTTAGCAGGCACAACACCCATTGTTGGGCAAGCAAGCATTGTGGTTGTGACGCAATTGCACATTTTGTGCCCCTATGTCAAGAAGCAACACCAGTGTCACTGATTTTATTATTATCACTCTCACTCCGAAACAGCACTTTTCAAAGACCCTATCCTATTAGATTTTTTTTTAACTTTAACAAGATCTACAATTCTCTATATCGCTTTTCAAATCTTCCGGCGATTACATCCAGGAGACCCTAGTGACCGCAGTAGATAGCTTGCGACTCTAATTATGCAATGAAATTTAAATCGTTTTGTGTAAGCACATTACTAATTTCATCCGTTCTTATCAGATTAAATTTTTTAAAAATTTTAAACGAAGTATCACGTAAGCTTAGCGTGTAAGTAATGCAGTGATAATAATCTAATGCATTCTAGCACATTTTAAAAGAGCAGTTCTAACCAGAAGCCAAAAAGAAAACATAGGGCACGCAAATATCAAACGCCCCTTATAGCGGCCTCGGCTGGATAATAGAATTGGCAAATGTGGTGAACATTTCAGTCTTATCGTTAGCGCTACTTACGTTGCGCAGACAAACACAGTACGGTGCCGACAATGACACGACACTGTTTACACAGGTAAAGGTCGATCTGAGACGATACGTCGACATTTAGCACAACTAGCAAACTTTCGACGACGAGTCAACCTAGGCGGATACGCGTTCGGGAGTTCGGGATATCATGCAAGTGTCTTAACACTGTACAGGTTCCTTATCGTGCACACGCCTGCACAATGTGTGCACGGTCCAATCGTTACGCATTGTACCCTAAGCGACTTACACGTAGCCCACAGATCCTAGACGCTAGATCAGCCGAGACGCTGATCCGAAGCTTTCAGGCGCATCCCTCCGCCCTGCATGCGTGAGCATGAAACGGTGGCGACTCGTTCCGCCCAGTGAGGACGATAACAAGAGCAGTCCCTGCAAGTCTTATCTCGGACGGAGACTTCAAGACGACAGGAAGAAGCTTTAATTGCTGCTGAATCTCTTTCTCTCTCTCTCTGGCAGTCTCTTTCTCTCGTTCTGCAGAGACGAATGCAGATGGATCTCAGTGGATAGATGATACCTCAAGTGATGATCCCTCATTGAGGATGATTGCGGAGCCAGCTCATGGCCGTCCTGAAACAAGCATAGACTTCTGTACGATCACTACTACTACTACTACACGGTGGGTACAACGAGGACTCGGCCAGCCCCACTATACACTCACTTACGAAACAAAAATGTCGAGACAGTGAGGAGCTCGGTAGAAGTGTCCACACTCATCAGTCGGGACATCATCAACAACAATGTCAGCATGTAACAACGAACAGAAGCAGGCCTTTCTCCGGTTATTTACGGCCAGCCGAGTTGATAGAGCTGTTGTCGTTTTTGTTGTTGTTGTTGTTGTGGTTGTTGCTGTTGTTGTTGTTGTTGTTGCTGTTGTTGCTGTTGTTGTTGTTCTTGGTAGTGGTGTTGGTGCCGATGCTGCAGTGGAGGTGGTTTCATTGTTCGTGCTAGTTTCGCAGACGATGCTGTTATTAACAACAACATCTTCTTCGTCGTCGTTGTGACCATCATCATCATCATCGTCATCACCGTCGCATTTATCATCATCAGCAGCATCATCATTACAATCATCGCATTTATCAACATCATCATGATCATTATGATCAGCATTCGAAGGCAATTCAGCCCAAGTCGGCGTTTGCTTGAGCTCGCTCTTACGAGCGGTAACAAGGGGGAAACACCAGGGTCAAAGACCCACACCCTGTAACAGTGTGTGGGTCTCTGCGCTAGACCATTTGCTGTTACTGCTGCCGCCGCCGCTGCTGCTGCTGTCGTTGTGACCGCTGGCAGCCAACAGTTCCTAGCGGTATCCCTTTCGGAGGCCGGAAATGGCCGGCCTAGAGAGACCAATCGGCAGACCGATATACACAAACCCCTCCTCGCTAGTTAGGCGAAGAAGCGGCCAGGCGGCTCTAGGATGACACCACTCAACGGTTAACCGTTAACCTAACCGGACTTGCGCGAGCATGGCGCACATACCACGGCTGGGCTGCTGCTTCGAGAACAGCAACAGCAATAAACAACAGTTTCTACAACAAGTTATATATATATATATATATATATATATATATAAATATCAGTATTTCTACAGCTCCACGCCATGGTCGACTTGCTAAAGTGAAGACGGCTGTGATGACGGCGGCAGCCAGATAGAATAGCGCACCGTCCTATTCTTGCTGCTTTCTTGCTCTTCGCGATAGTGGGGGCAACATTTTGGAGTGAAGTCTTCACTCGAAAACGTCAACGTGTACGTAAAACTTCGACTAAAGTGAATGGACACTTTGTCAAATGCTGCAGACAGTTCAGACAATTCTACGGATTGCCACCGACTGCGTGGCCTGGATTGGATGTCTGCTGAAGCAGATTCTAGAACACCCACAAGAAAAGGCCATGCAAATAAAAACATCAACAACGTTGCATTATACAAGTCATAGGGAGGATTCGATGTCGCAACAATATATCCATAACTCGTTTCCTGTAATTACTTTCTAATGCAATTTAAGGTCTTTTGCTGCCGCCTGAAGGTTTAATTCAAGTATTTCCCAAAGGGAGTTTATTTGCTGGAAATTCAACTTTTTTAGAACACAATTTGCTGTCAATCTTCAGACGCGTAAAATATCGGTCAAGACTGTCACGACTGACTCATAAGATATCACCGATTTCTCGGTTATCTCCCTAATAGTAAAGCGGCGATTTATAAGCATGATATCACGAACTTTGTTGACGTTTTCGTCCGTTCTTGATGTCGAAGGTCTTTCCGAAGGGAGGCCATCTTCGGTGTTCGCTTATTTGTACCAAAGTCAAGCTCTAATCGCCGCCAGCATTTGGTGCAAACTTGTGTGAAGCTGGCTAGTGTAACTGATAAAAGACTCTTGTAAGCAAAACAATGCGGAAAACTCTGCTACTATGGTGGCTTCGCTTACCTGGCGGCAAAATTCAAAGTACCTGTTTTCTTTCTGCAAAGTACCTTTGAATGTTTGCTAATCCGCCTTCGTATATATATATATATATATATAGTGGTAGTATGAAAGTTTGTTTCTATGTATTCTAAACTGCAAAAAAAAGAAACCGCATTTGTATTTTATCTTTATTTCAGAGATCACTGGACGAGCTTAGCTTCGGTGGCACCTAAAAATAACTCCCCTTCTGTTTACGGAGGGGGCAGAGCTGAGCGCGGGCATTTTTTTTAAACGATGCCAGCTGATTTCTTGGACAGCCTATACTTTCGATGCTCTATAGTTACAGCTAGTACAGTGCATGGCCACGTAGTGGTTCCAACGGGTCGTTTCGTCGGGTGTGCTTGTGTGTGGCCGGCATCCTCTGCAAATCGCAGCCACCGCCGACATGCCACAACATGGAGGTCAAACATGCAAGAGTGACACAACAGCAGCAGCAGCAACAACAACACGTGCGGCGTGCAAGGTTAACCTCGTCCGACTGGAGCTGGAGGAGGTAGGTGTTGATGGTGATACACTGAGCAGTGATGCTGTTGATGGCACTGGCGGTCCATCGCAAGTTACTTCCGCCGGATGAGGTTCCGCTCGGACATCACATCGGTGTCCTTCTTCAGTGTTCGTCGTCGTCGTAGTTGTTGTAGTAGTGGTGATCTTCGTCGACCGGACTTACTGTCAGTGAAACCACTTCTGTTACGACTAGTAGTACTTCTACTACTGCTGTTGTTGTTGCTGGTACGGCGATTACGATTGGTACGACTTCAATTGACGAACGAATTGAAGACGACGACGACATTGACGACAACGAGGACATCGACGATTAACCTTGTCTTCATTTTCTTTTTCTTCTTCTCTTTGATGCTTGACTGACCTCGACAGCCGCCACGGCTATTACATCTATCTGCATTGACGATGCTCTCTTTCCCTCTACCCCCCCCCCCCCCCGCCCGGCCTGCTCCCTCACGGTGAAGTGCATCTCTGAAGACCGTTCCGTCCACTCTGCGGCCGGTTAACCTATCACCGGGCCGGCGAGTAAGAGACGAAGAAGTGGTGCGGCAACAAAGAAGGATAACAGCAACAGCAACAAGAACAACAATGACGACAACAACAGCGACGACGAAAACAACAACAACAGGGACAACAACAACAACGACAGCAACAACAACAACAGCGACAACAACGAACTTCTCATCTCTCAGGTCTCTGCAGACCTGCTGGTGCAGCAGCTGATGCTTGCGCAATCAATGTGTGCTGGTGCTACGGAACTTGCTCGAGTTCGCTCGATACGTACGCCTGCCTAGCGACGATACGTCCCCATCCCGCCTATGTGTGTTTTTGCTCTCTTTCTCTCTCTCTGTGTCTTTGTTCAGTTTACTTTATCTCTCTCTTTCTCTCTATGCCTATGTCTGTCTCTCGATCTCTCCCCTGTTTCGGTCCGATTCTCTCTACCCAATTCACTATCTACTCGAGCTCACTCGAACTGTGTGTGTGTGTGTGTGCGTGTGCTGAAGAAGTCGCTGTCTGAAGCTCTGCCGAACAAGCTACTTCGATCTCTTTATCGGACTTCGTCGACGTGTAGTCAGAGAGATAGAGAAAGGGAAGCGAGAAAGAGAGAGAGAGAAAGAAAGGGAAGCTAGAGAGAGACATAGGGAAAGAGAAGCTAGAGAGAGAGAGAGAGATAAATCTAGCAAAGCGGCCGGCTCGGGAGGAATGAATTATCACCGATTGACGACCGATGGGTTCGCATCGTTGTCTACCATCACCATCAGCTTGGACCTCGACGACCACGACGACGACGAAAGGAAACCCTCGTGTCACCATTGGCCGGCGGCTGCCGCTACCGCTGCTCGTTACGTAGCCAACGAAAAAAAAACGAGAAAAACTCAAAAATGAAAGCGAGCTCTGTACTCTGTCAATCGTCGTGATTGAACGAAGAGAGACGGTGCTGCTGCTGCTGCTGTTCGAGCTGAGCCCGAAGCTGTCTCTCTAGGCGCTGTCCTTATGTCCGAGCGTGTGATATCCAGTTTGCGAAACTGCTAACGCGTAAATGGGCCAAGGTCAGCGGGCGGGAGTTCCGGTCAGGAAGAACCTTCAAGGTTAGAACGTTCGACGGAAGTGTCCGACACTGTGCGATGCGGTGGTGATGCTTCGACGAGCTTCATTTACACACCACCGCTACCTTCACTACTGCTACTACTACTACTACACGATTTAAATCCGCCTAGTTAATGCGGTTTTTTAGACGCGGGTTTGTTGAAGTCTGGAATAACCTAGATTAGTATAGTTAGCACTCCGGTCACGAATGCTACCAGAGTACTCTTGAAGTTCTAGTTTAGACAGGCGGCTCGAATGCACAAGTGTTATCCCCCATCCCCTAATACGACGGAATGAGGATTTAACTAAAATCTAAACTTTTTCGGGCTTAACACGGAATCTAAACTTTTTCGGGCTGACCCTCAGCCAACATTTAACGTCTACGGGACTGCTTTCAGATATTTCAGCAAGACGGCCAATCCAGAGTGCAACATCTGGACACGCATAGTTAAAAAAATAACGTTCCCAATGCATTCCTCTATGCGGAGCATCGTTAGAGGTTATGGGTAATATTTTTTTTCTAAAAGTTAAATCTGTCTGTTGCTAACAAGCGAGGAAAGTCTGACCCGTGTCAGTTTTGGCAAACAATTTGAAATTTTTGAGACGAAATCCGCAGGCTTTTTTATTCAACGCGGTAACCGCCGACGAACCCTGGATACATCACGTCACTCACTAACGGAACAATGCCGGCGAATGGACAGCACGTAGAGAAATGCTTCTCACCAAGGTAAAAAGGGGTCTCTAAAGGAAGAGCGATAACTGTCTATAACAATAAAAGTATTCTTGGGCCAGTCGAATGAACGCACCATAGCACTACGGCTCGGAACGTAGGAAAAAACTGTGCTGTTTCATTACGACACTGCGCCCACCGAAACATCTTCTTTGCCATGGCCACATTACGCGAAATAGAGTTTCAAAATGTCGAGCATCCCCCATATTTTCCGGAGAGTCCCCTGCGACTATTATTTGTTTGGAAATCTTAAGAAGCATATCAAAGCAACAGCGGTGCGACATGCACCGTAGAAGAGTATTTTGCGTCCAAATATTCCTAATATTTTGCTTGTGGTATAAGGGCTATTGAGCATCGTTGGACTAGATAAGCTGAGTTTCCGGGTGACTACACTGAACAATAAAAGATACATGATCCTTACTTTTATCTCATGCTACGAACCTTCTGATCCATATATAGATATATATTCCAGAGCGAAAACGCACGTAACAGACTCCCAATAGAGAACGCTGGATAATCTTTCTGATCGACTGCACCACAGCCTCACACAGTCGCGCAAAGGCGGCCGTGCGAACGTAGTGGCCTCCGACATACGCGAAGTGCTACATTTAGCAAAAGAGGGAGGCTTAATTTTCAACGCCTCTAAATGCAAGCTCATAGCTGTAGGGGGAACCTCCCACGAACAGGATGAGGCATGCAAAATCATTGCAGACGCCCTGTCCGGTACAAAGAGAATTGAGATGCCTGATTTTGAAGTCTTAGGAGCGCCCACTAGCTCTCGGAAGATCTTTTTTAACAATCCTGGATTCGCGGGACGCCCTTCGGTGTGTAAAAACTCGACTATTGGCGATGCACTCACAAGCTACAATATGTCAATGGAGATACAGCCTCGGATCACCAAGGCTAAACTACAGTCTACGCACGTTTCCCACAGGCCAACACTGTGATAATTTGCAAGCATTTGATGGGGTGGCAAAGGAGATACTGAGTGAAAAGAGCAACACTTTCTCTCAGCGGGGGAGCGTTGGGACTAAGGTTTGTAACAGAGCTTACTTAGTTGTGCTACAATGCCACTTTTATAGAGTTCTCGGGGTTCGCAAAGACGTTTTTTGAACCAGACGTCCGTTCTGCTCTGCGCGGAATGATGGACAAAGCTGAGCTGGCAGCTGGACAATTGATAGACCCTAGCCCCTGGGAGCAACACCCTACGCAGCATATGCTTGACGGCTACAGGTATCAAACGACCGCTTGCACGATCTTAGATAACATGCAATCTCCGCAAATAGAGCGGTATTCATAGCCGCCCGTAAGACCTTCAGCAGTGGCTTACTAAGGGCACTTCCTTCACCTCAGCTGGGCACCATGCTGGACAACAACCGCATGGTGGCCGCCCTAAAAATAGGCGCTAAGTATTTTTACAATGATTTCTAAACAGCGTTTGTTACAACGTGAAGCCCTAAATGATGCAACACGCTGTCACATATACGCACAAATTAAAGTGATACACTCAAACAAAGAGGTGCTTCAATGTGAGGCACCTAATATTTTTAGGAATGCAGGTCCATGTTTCGGACAGGCGACATGCAAGTGAGTATTGACTCGACTTTAGGCCTACTGAGGGCAGTGCCAAAGTTGTTGCACGCCTAGCTGATGTCTGATTTGGGGTAAAAATTATATATATATATATGCAAAAGTTATTGCGGTTGTGGGCTTGTTTAAATCGTTAAGTTGTTTTTTGCCGTCTCAGAAAGCAACTGTGTTTGTATTGTCAAAGCGGAAATGCAGTAACAGCCGCTTTGTCATTAACGTATCATCCTTTCTGATAGTGGTGTTGCCCAGAGGACGCCGCAGGCCTCGGGAACGAGTGGATACCAAAACTGCAAGAACTCTTGCATCAACCTACTATGGGTCTTCCATAACCGTCTGTACTTATTTTAAGGTATGGTAGAATTCGGCAACAAAATAATTTAATAAAGAGAGCCGGAAAATTCTCGTTTAGGAATGAGGATGAAATTGATAAAAAAAAAAAAAAAAAGTTATTCTGACTTTTTTTCCTACATAGTTGTGCAAAATCTACGCTTGCGTAGAGCCAGTCAACGCATGAAGGAACCAATCATACCGGCGTGTTCGCCGGAAAATTCAGACGCAAGCTAGCGAAAGGCGAATAGTTAACTAAGCTTTTTCGACAGCTATATCTAAAACGAAGGCCTGCATACTTGCATATGGTGTATGAGAAAGTTAGGTACATATTTTGAGGTTTGGTAGAACTCGGCATGAAAATATTTGTTCTTAATGAATGGAGGGGAAGAAAACGTACTGGCAAAATTTTACGATTTTAAACGTGAAAGCTTCATCTTAAAACATAACAACTATGGCTGTTAAAATAGCTTAATTACTCGGCAACTACGCAGTGCCATCGCTTTCGTACGAAAATGATAGGCATTAAATTTGATATTGCCTGAGACTTTGCGGCGTAAATTTGGGCTGGCTATTCGCCTTTCGCTAGTTTGCGTCCGGTGTCATTTAGATATTCCTCCGCAAAATTTTCCGCCGAATACGCCGGTATGATCGGTTCGTTCATACCTCAAACGTAGATTTTGCACAACTGTGTAAGAAAAAAAGGTAGAACACTTTCTTTTATAAATTTCATCCTCACTCCTAAACAACACGCTTCCGCACCTCCAGCTAATCTGAAAAATTATTTTCTTGCGGAGTATGTATGTATATATGGTAAGTTTACGTCTACTTTATGGAGGGTAAGTACAAGCACACAATAAAAAGTAAACATTTATGAATATACGTATCAGTCCTGCTAGTGAGATGACTGCGTTGCCCTCACTACTATGATGTCTTGGATCAATGTCAGCCATTTTTCCTTAAACTGCTCAGTTACCTGAAGATACGCCGGGGTCTCTGGGAGTGTAATCTGCTTTCTAGTCTGCTTTACGAATGAAGGCAATATTTGTATATTTATATGTCCACACTGTATATATATATATATATATATATATATATATATATATATATATATTTGTATTTTTTTTTTTATGTTACAGTTTTATTTGCTTATATGCAAGAGGCAACAATTGTATCCTTATGAACGTGTACACCAGATAAATCAAGTGGATCGGGCGTGTCCAGTCTAGCAGAGTTCCACGCACAGAGGCGGCGTTACCCCGCTGAATGTCCAGCGATAGTCTCTGGTGCAAGTACTCGACAGCTCTAGGGTCCCCTGTCGAACGATTGAGCGCCTTGCCCACACGTTGAATAAGTTTGTGCGTCTTCGGGCTAGGTCCCCCTAATGTCTCGAATGCCAGTGGACGAAAGTCGTGGGGGTAAGTGATACTGGCATACTTTCTGCACTTGTTCGCTTCCGCCAACATAGACGCGTGCCCAGCATGTTCCGCTCCCGCACTGACCATTGAGGGGGCTAATGAGTCAGTAACGGTTGCATCCCATACCAGCATGCGACTCATCTCGAAGGACGTTAGTGTCAGCCCGTCCGGTCGCTTCCCATCATTCCTGCAGAGGCCAGGAGGCTCGAGAATGCAAGGAAAGCCGGCCGACCTCAAAGCTCGGCTAAATGTCTCGTTAAGTGCGGCGTGCCGGGCTCGACGACCTGAGCTTAAGGCACAAGAGAGGCCATGGTGTGCCTGTGGCCCCACTTGATCGCCGCATTTACATTGGTGGGGGATTACGAGAGCTGTCCCCAGGCGTAGCCCCGCACTAATCCGAACAGTCTCGTCATCTTATAGAGTGCCTAACTGAGCACTGGGGAGAGCCTGTAACCAGGCCCCGGCACTTTTTGAGGCCTGGCCTTGTCAGTCGTAGTGGGGGCCTGCTCAAGGAGATGGGCAAACGTCTTCTCCTGCAGTGGGGTCGACCAGCCTTTCTGGGAAAGGGTGTCAGTGGGTATGGCACCGCACAGAGAGGCTAATCTCTCAAGTAAGCCTGCCAAAGTGTGATCGTATACACTTTGACCTGTATTGTCCAGTAACCGTTTGGCCTTTTCCAATGCCTGGGACATAGATGAGACGATGGCAGGCCCAGCCAACGCTACTGCGTCTGGGCGTGGGGTGAGAGGCGTACGTTCTGGAGCAGTTCCAGTGTCTTCAAGGTCCACTCGTTAAAAGCTCGAAGGTTCTCGGTCGAGTCAAAACAATAAGCCCCTCTAAGTAAGTGAGTTATCCGGGCCGCCGAAAAGCACGATCTCAGTAGGTACATTCCGCGATGAGATCCCAGCGAGGGAAGACGGCTGGCGGCTACTTCAAGCTTTTCTCTCCACGCGTCTAGAGCCCCAGGTAGCCCCTCTTGGCAAAGAGGAACCCCGAGGAGCTCAATGTCACTCTTCTGGACTACCTTGCAACCGGGAAGGAGATGGCATAGCTCTGATATATCCGGCGAGATCATATCCTCGGGGCCCGTGATGTAGACCTCGCATTTCCCAGGGTTTAGGGATAGACCACTCACCCTCTCAAAATCCAGGACTCTGTGGATATCACCGACGACCGTAGCTAGGTCACCTCCAAGCACACCGTCGTCTAGGTACCAGGCAGTTAGAGGACTTCGTAGGGAGTCGATCAAGTCCTTTACGCACAGGCAGAACAGCGGTGGACCTAAAGGGTCTCCTTGTTGGAGGCCCGACTGCGAAGATATAGTCGCGTGTGGCAGAACCAAGTGCGACGGTTGAGCATAAGCCGCATGTACCTGGTGAAACATTTGCGGGGCGTAGCATTTCACCGCGTTTAGCAAGTGGTCTCTTCTGACGCTATTAAAGGCATTCCTAAAATCCAGCTTCACCAAGACAGTCGGGCTACTGCGGGAGTTTATAAATGCACGAGAGGTATGAATTCCGATCTCCGTCCCGCCAGTAGTTGCAAAACCCAGCTGATTGTGGCCAATTGCCGATAATATTTCAGCTTTGTTGGCAGCGCACCCTATTTTTGAAGCCGACCTCCGGAGTGTGGACGAGCATGCTATCGGGCGGATAGAGCCGTCTTTCTTCTTGAGAGCAAATAGTCGTGCCCCAAATATAATAGGTTGAAGGGCTATAGGGGGAGATCCCCACCGAAGAATGTCTACAACCTTTGCCAGTGCATCTGCCAGTCTGTCGGCGACGGATCCTAAGACAGCGGACAGGAGGTCCTGAAGAAGTCGAGGCCTAAGGAAGTCAAGACCAGCTGCAGAGCTCCTAGGAAAGGATCTCACGGCCAAGCGCACTTCGTCGCTAGAGGTAGTGGATGGTAGCATAGTCGGGGCACGAGATGGCAAGCAAAGGTCCGAGGGGGCTTGCGGATGTTTGTCTCGAAGAGATTCAAGGCTTTCGGACTGACATATAAATGTATCCGTAGATATGTATATATATATATATATATATATATATATATATATATGTACTTATTTTAAGATTTGGTAGAACTTGACAAGAAAATATTTTTTCTCAATGGAAGGAGGAGCGGAAACGTCTTGTTTAGGGGAGAGAATGAAATTTATAAAAGTAGTTATTCTGCCTTTTTTTCCCTACATAGTTGTGCAAAATCTACGTTTGCGGGAGGACCAGTCAACGCATGGATGAACCGATAATACCGGCGTGTTCGGTGCAAAATTCTGCACAATAAGGGACATTTCGCTAGCTTGTGTAGCAAAAAGCGAATAGCCAGCTTAAGGATCGTCATAAAAAGTCGATATGTTTTTATGTATTACGTTAACGCTTTTACATGCAAAATCGTTAAATTTTTCCATAACGACCAAAAATGTACGTCCAAAAGTCTACTCTCAGGCAATAGCAAATGCCCCCATTTTCGAAAGTGATGGTGCTGCGTTACGTAGTTGCCAAGTAACTAAGCTTTTTCGACAGTCGTAGTTGTTATGTTTACGTTAAAGCTTTCACGCTCAGAACCGTAAACTGTTGCCCCCTCCTTCTATTAAAAAGAATAATTCTCTTGCCGAGTTCTACCAAACGTAACTTTCTCATACACCCTATGCGAGTATGCATGTCTTCGCCTTCGATATGGCTGTCGAAAAAGCTCAGTTACTTAAGAACGCAGCACCATCACTTTGGTACGAAAATAGTGGGCATTAAATTTGCTATTGTCTGAGAGTGGTCTTTTGGGCGTACATTTTGGTCGCAATATAAAAAATTACGATTTTGCACGTAAAAGCGTTAACATAACAACTATATAGACTTTTTTTGTATGACTTTCCTTAATCTAGCTATCCTGCAAACGTAGATTTTGCACAACTAAGTAGGAGAAAAAAGGCAGAATAACTACTTTTTTTTTTATTTCATCCCCTGTTTTAAACAAGACGCTTCCGCCAACTTCTTCCATTGAGAAAAATTATTTTTTTGCCGAGTTCTACCAAACCTTAAAAGAATTACATATTATTATGAATGACCCTGTATATATATATATATATATATATATATATATATATATATATATATATATATATATATGATGATATAGTGATCATTTAATACGTTTGCACACTCGGCAGTGCTCGCCCTTCTATATACATATATCTATATATATATATAGATATATGTATATATCTATATACATGTACTTAAAAAAATGCATCTATTTAATTTAAAATCTACGCGAACTGACGTAGGGATGCTCTGTGACGTAAGTCATCCGTCCACGCCACCATTGAACAAAAACAACTTGCTGTGTGCAGACATGCCGAGTCAGCCCGCAAGGTCCTGCCCAGAGAGCCACACAGCGCTACGCAATTGTAGGCGACAAGGCAAGAACAAAAATAGACGTAGACGACAATTGGATGTCCAGTGTCATCTGCCTTGTTTCGCTCCGTAGCCCTTTCTACGGCAGCTAGAGTTACAGATGATTCCACACGTACAGCACGTCGTGAGGGCAAGCCGCGACTACAACGTCTACAACCACAGCAAACAACAACAACAAAGGTGTCGCCCGGTCACGTAAGGCCTTCAGGCAGCGGGTCAGCAGCCGATTACACGGCGAGGTCATGCACGCTTCACCTTTCCGCGTGTGCCGCTATCAGTCACGTTCGTGCGGGCGTGTGTCTACCACTATTTTTTACTACCTCTACTACTACTACTACTACAATTTTTTCGACGACAACACTACTACTACTACTTCTACTACTACAAAGACTACGTCGGCTGTAGACGAGTCCCGACGCCGCCTCCACGCCTGAGCTGGATGGCCCCAACGATTTGCCAAGCAAGCTCATCGAACCCCTCGATGTCGCTCAGGTGGCGAACCCTGAACGTCGGTAAGCCAGGCGACCACCACAGTCCACTAGCACTGACTAGTCGCTTCCTGCTCATTCACGCACGCACACAGGCATTTACCTAGACAGCCCGCGATAGGGCATCCCCTATCGTGCCGCCCTTGGAACCCCTATGTATGGGGAGAGGCGTTGGCCCTGGGGGGCCTTGGTCCGGACACCCTGTCCCGGTGCGTCGAGGTTCCAAATGCCTGCAGCGGTACGGGCTGGCAGAGTGAGAGTGAGAGAGCACGGCGAGTGAGTCGAACGGAGCGAGCCCCCATTAGGCTGGCCATACACGCTAGTCCACGCTGGGAACGGTCAACACTAACGTACTCCGGCCGCAGCCGAGGTAGGGCTACGTTCACAGGCTGCAGAAGCAGCTCCTTTCTGCCCAGCTATTCTCGTCCCCGTCCTTCTCCGGTAGTCACTATCCTGTGGATAAGGGGAGAAATGAGAGAGAGAAACCAAATAAGAAGAATTTAGAAAAAAATGAATAGAAAACTAGAAGGCGCAAGTGGCAGAAAACAAATAAGGGGAAGATAGGAACCCCGCCCGCGTAAAGCATCGTGGAACGTCCTGACCTTTCAGTGAGCGAGACAACACGAGTTTTCCCTGCCCGGCTGCGAAGCGGCCGATTCCGGCCGAACTGCTCTTTTAGTAAGCTTAGTTAGCGCGTCCGCCAACGAGTGTCGATGGAGACACACCAACGCTATGTTGTCCTGCGAAAGGTTACGATGCAATAAAACAACGTCTAGATAAGCAAATATCAACGCCGCCTATTCGACGGCTTAGTTCAAACTTGCGTCTGACGTTCAGGGAACAAACGAACCCGCGATATATATATTTATATATATATATATATATATATATATACTATATATATATATACATATATATATATATATATACATATATATATATATATATATATATATATATATATATATATATATATATATATATATAAGATATATATATATAATATATATATAAATATATAAGCCAAAGTCGACCATTCTATTGCAGCTCTTTCATAGAAGTGCACATACGTGCAAATATGCATATCCAAATACATCTGCAGATCGGACACAACCATATGTTGTTGCGGCAGCAGCAGCTAATGGCTGATGGTTGCCATTGGTCGTGGGTACGATTGTGCCCCACGTCTAACGATAACTGTTGTTTCGACCGAGAGCTTCTTCATGAGGGTCGACTGCCGCAGCGGCGGCAGCAACAGCCGGAACTCAGCAGAGCAGGCCGGAGGTGGGCCAGCTCTACGATGGGCGCAGGAAATAAGCCCCCGTGCGTCGGCGTTGCATTGCCGAGCGGAAGAGATCGCTTGCCTGCATGCATTGACGTCAAGGACTTTCAAACAAACCTCAATCAGGTGGTTTTACGACGCAGTGTTCGGGCCGGGGGGGGGGGGGGGGGGGACGGGAGAGGAGTTGGGGTCTCCAGCCACCCCGCAGGTCCAACTTCGATGACGGCAGCGGTAATGATGGTCGCATAGGCGATAGCCTCTGACTGCGGAGTCGTGGCTCATTTGCGGCGAAATCATCAACATTACCACCATTATTAAGATGCAATCGCAGAAGTCGATCTCGTCAATGGCGGCAGCGACTGGCAACAACAACGACAACGAAACCCAGAAGCACGACAAGGACAAGGCAAACATGGGTGGCGGACGTAACATAGCCAAGGACGACGACGACGACAACAACAACAACAGCAACAACAACAGTAACAAAAACGCCGACGACGACGACGACAACAACAACAACTGTGAAGTTTGCGATGCCGCTTAAAGGAAGTTCCGAACGCAATGCAGAGCACTGCAGGGCAATGAACGTCCACCAGCGACGGTCGCGTCAACGACCGGCTGGCCTTCGACATGCCTATAAAAATAGGCGGCAGCCGCCTTACTACCCGCTGCTACATACGACCACTATACACTGTACACTGTTACTGCCAGTGACCGCTAAACGGTCAAATATAGACAGATAGACATACAGACATACAGGCAGCCATAGGGGCGGAGGCGGGGGCGAGTGGACAATGAGCCATCGAACTCCACCACTCGAACACCACCATCACCATCGCCGCATGCTAACGAACTGCTGCTGCTACTGCTCCGTTAGCAGAGCCGTCGGTAGCGGAAGGGAATGAATCCGTTCCAGACCATAGAGGTAGAGGCCGCAGCAGGCCGACGGACTCGAAAGTACGTTACCATCAATCACGCATTACCGCATAACTCATAGGCAATGAACCTCACAGACATACATATACGAGTATATGTACATTTGGAGATGTATATATATATATATATATATATATATATATACATCTCCAAATGTACATATACTCGTATATATATATATATGTACGTATACGTATTGTAAACGATTAATTATGTATAGCACGTCGTAAACACAGATTTATTGTGTGTTTCTATAAATACCACCTATACGCGGCTCAGCCCCAAAGTGATACATTTTCGTGAATGACAAACCAACATTACTATTTGGCAAGTTGGGCTTTGATCTCGCGAAGCTATCGTGCGAATTGGATATATATATATATATGTATAGGGTCTCCACATTTCGTTTAATAAATTTTGGAATCTAGTACAACTAGGCAAAAAATATTTTTTTCTAATGAAACAAGGGTTGGAAATGTCTTCTAAAAAATGGGTAATTGAACTTGAAGGCCAAAATATAAAAATTGCCAAAAAAATCATTTATTGAGAATTATTTTCAATGCAACATTTGTTCTGCTTTAAGCTAACGTAGAGTGCAATTCAACGTACGCAAAATTTTCCTCCAAACACGCAGGTGTGATTGGTTTGTCGATAAGATGACTGGGGCTCTCGGAATCGCCGATGTAGTAAAGACATGTCAGGATAAAAAGCTTAATACGATCACTTTCAATAATTTCCCTCTTACTTCACAAAATGACTTTTCCGCCCCCTTGCTTCATTGGAAAAATGATTTTTTGCCGAGTTGTACTAAACCCCAAAATTTGTTGAACGAATTATGAGAGACCCTGTATATATATATATATATATATATAAACGCGCGCGTAGAACTTGGCGAACCAGGCATGCGTCAAACTACGTCGCTCATGTCAGACTAGGCCAGGTGGGAAGAAGCGTGTCGTCCGTGACGTCAGCGTAAAGCATTTTCCGGGCCGGAGTCGGAACGCAAGAAGCAGGCGATGCTGCTGCTGACGGCGGTGGTGGTGGCAGTAGTAAGTACATAGGTTTGCTGCCCACACGCTTCTCCGTTCGTCCGTCTGTTTGTCTGTCGGTTAGTTCCACGTGCCATCTACACATACGGTGTGCGCCCCCATCTTGTAATATACCCCATACACTAATGCGTCCAAATGTGTGTTTTTGTGTGTGTGTGTGTGTGTCAATCCGAAAACCGTTAGCTCTCAGAGTGCAGCAGATAGATGATAGGCTAAACTTGTGCCCCTCGACCCCCTTTAGTTCCCCCCCCCCCGTCTTGTGTGTCTGATGATTGCGCCGGCCACAGTTATGGCGATGAGCCGCCGCCGCCCACGAGAGGTGGTGCTGGCGCTGGTAGTGATGATGGTGGTGGGGGTGGTGGAGGTGGTGGTTTAAGCGAGCGGCTGGCAAGGTCCGCGCCGAGGCGTGCGGCCTTATCCTTATATACCACATGTCCTCCTCCGGCCGCCCCCTCGGCTAACGGCAAAGCGGAGATCTGCCCAATCTGTTTGTCTGTTGAGTGGGTGGCTTGACTCTGTTCCTGCCTTTAGCTGCTGCTGCTGCTGCTGTTGCATGGGTGCTGTTGTTCACCTGTTTAAATGTGTGTGCTTTGGGGAGGGCGGGCGGGGGGGAGGGAGGGGAGTGGCAAGCGGAGGGGCTTGAGAGGTATAAGCATAGCCGGGGTGCGGGGGAGTGTGTATGGATGGTGTGCGCGGGTCGAGGCAACAGTAAAACAAACAAAAAATAATGCAACGAGCCACTTTTTCGAGACTGACGTCATCAAAAATCATCATCACCACCACCATTGGATTCATCATCTTCACCATTGTTACTTCCTATCATCGGAAGAACTACTAGGTGCATAGGTAGGAAGTCAGAGTTGTTGTTGTTGTCGTTGTCGTTGTTGTTGTTGTTATTATTGTTGTTGTTGCTGTTGTTGTTGTTGTTGGCGGCTGACTGGCCATGTTCGTTAGCCGTCGTGACGTCGTGGCTTCGTCCGCGCGAACTATGCGCGCGTAACGCAGCCGCTTAGAGATAAACGGTTGGCCGGTGGCCAGTGTTACCTCTACCACCGCCACCGCCGCCGCGGCCGCTGCTGCTGCTCCTGCCGCGTGCACTCCTCGTGCTCGGTAACCTTTGCTCGCCGAAGGCCCGGCCTCGACCCCCAGAGCAGGGCTGTCCACCCCGCAACTCCCCGCAAGGTCGTCGACGGCGGCGGCGGAGGCGGCGGCGGGCGTCGTCACCACATCAGCGGCGCTCGTCGTAGCAGCTACAGTCGCTGCGGTAAACGCATCACCAGCCGCATGACCAACCGACCAACCACCCACCCTTCGTCGTGCGTGTCTTGCTGCGTGCCCATTGCAGCGTGCGGACGTAGCGTGCCGATGTTGTGGTTGTTATAATTGTTGTTGTTTTTGTTGCTGTTGTTGTTATTGCTGTTGTTATAATTGTTGCTGTTGTTGTTGTTGCTGTCATTATCATCGTCATCATCATCATTCTCATTGATGCTGCCTGTTTCTGCAATAGTGGCGCCGCCCTGGTGTTCACCGACCGAACTACTCGGCCTGTAAACAGCAGAATAACCGGCACGACACGCTTGCTGATCGGTACCGGTACGGATCCCCGCGGCAGCTACTGGAGTTCAACAACGACAAATACGATGGTGAAGACTCTCGATATCGATATACTATTGCGGCAAAATGTGGTCGTCGAGTGTGAATGACAACAACAGCAACAACAACAGTGACAACAAAACCAACAATAACAGGACTTATCTTTCCGACACCTTTACAACTTTTGTGGACTTTTGAACGAAGTAGACAAGCGGACCCCCGAGGCTATCGTGTTGAGGTGAGTGCCGCAAGCCGTTTCAGTTGTTGTCTAAAAAAGGCGCGTTAAAAAATTCGGTTTGCTTTGCCCGCCTCATCGCGACGAAGCGGATTGTATGAACGGATGATTCCATATATAAGCAGGAACTGAACGTCTTCAGCTTGCCCTCCCCACATCTCCATCTCTCTTTCTCTCTCCCTCTTTCCTACAACTTTTCTTACATACAAAGTTCTGACAAAGAAGTAGAACACCGATTAGAGTATCAACAACAATAATCACAACAAACCACATTACTGACAAATACTTACATCTGACACAGCAGCTGAAAAACTTCACCCACAATAAGTGATGTAGCTGTAATAGCAGTCGAATTCACGTCCGGATATGTTCTAAGAGAAAACAGGAAGTGAACGTTCCCACTCTCGTGCACAACGGCACACACTCAAACGGAAAAAGTTCCCCTATCGTCAGTGTACCGTTGTAACATCTACACGCATAGAAGTACTCAGCACTCAGTGCTCAGCAGCAGTGTACTCAACCAGCGTCGAAGTTGTTTCCAGGTTGTTTACTTTAAACGCAACAGAACGAACACGTCCAGCACACATTAATCGCATGATTAGAACATCTTTTTCCACTTTTCTGCGCAGTATTTGACAAACAGAAAATAATAATTTATGTTTATTTGTTTATTTATGCATTACTAGTCTTGGTTGCTCACGGGAGATAACTGGTGGTTAGTAAAAGTTTGCGCAAATGTGAAATATTCTCAATCTCATATGCTCAGTGTCGGTATCGGCGCGGGCCCCACTTGTTGGAGATCTGGCCCGAGCGACAACGTTAGGCTCCGAGTAGATATTAGCAGCAGCCTACCAAGCTGAGAAGCTCAAAGGGGGAGCTAGTTAACCCTACGAGGCTATAATAATCACTGTGTTCGACATATGCTGGTCATCATGGCGCTCAGGAAGGCGAAGTCAATTTGTGTAATCGAGAAAGTATATATATATATTGACATTTAGCAAGCTTGCAACCGGAAACAGACAGAGATCATTTCCGTCCGTTTGGCTGGCTGGCTCTATCACTAAGGGCAAAAGGAGAAAAGTTTGCGGTGCCACTTGGAAAGTGTGAATTTGCCTTGCGTTGAAGTTGCGCATTTCAACGTGTTTACGTTCATTCACTCACTGTCTACTCCAATGATCATGTAAGAGATTTCACAAGAGCCAGCACATGCCACATACTGGGCAACAATCAACTTTGACATTGTAACGTCGAGCCGTTATAATGCCGCTATGATATTACATCGATGGATTAGGAGAAACGCGCTAAACACTCAAATGTCAGAATCGCACGTGCAAATTTCTATGAATATCTGGGGGAGGCTCGTCCAATTCATCCGGGGATCATTTTGCTGTAACTCAAACTCATGCTAGTTTGATTCAATAAGATGGAACCCGATGGCAATCCTACCTCAGGGAACGGGGGCGATACTTTTTGGTAATCATGTCACGAACCAAATCTCCATGAGCTTGGCCCCAATTGATTCCCACTAAATACGATTTTTTTAATGAGGTTGCTTTATGAATGTGATGGCAACCTTTCAGTGTATCAAACTTAAAGAACGAAGTATCACAGGAGCTCAATTTGCACTGTTATATATTATAAATAGATGATGTTTGCACTGTTAAATACAAATATTATTTTTTACTAGCCAAAATTAGATGTCCTTCAAGCGGTGCAAAAGTTTCTTCGCGCCGGCATGTTTAGTTTCTCCATTGAACAAACCCATTTTTAGCCTTCGCATAATTTCTTCATTAAACAAACTAATTTTTTAGCCTTCGCATAATTTCCTTAATTGTGTTTGGTCAGTCAAATCGATACAATAAAATGTAATACTTTTACTTTTAATGCCAGAAAAGATATTTCTGCCCCATTTCATAGACTTTTGTGTACGGATTTGTCTATCCCCTTAAATAGGGTACACACAGCCAGGCGCATCCTGTATATGCAAATTTTAATATAATATACGTTATCTCTATGTAAACAACCGTGTTTATTTTTCTTTTATTTTGGGTCTTTAATTTGCAATATCTGTCATTTTTAATTGAAAACTTGCTATATTAAACGAAACCGTAGTTCTTGCGACGTCTGTGGTTTTGATCAGAATGAAAAAGACATAATTAGAGCTTTTGCTCAAGTTATCATGACATTAACAATAAAAACGGAATATATCTAGAAAGAAAGCGAGGGACGAACATATTCTAGAAATTGGCTAGTTGGTAAGCAAGATAATGACTGCAAGATTTTTTTCAATACAAACGGAACCTCAAATGTATTTACACGACGAAATGATCTGCTAACAGATATTTCTATTTTCCACTGAGTCAACAGCCTGCTACCACCGGCGCTCCCGACCTTGTTCTGTCGCACGATCCTTGCAAAAACCTCGTAAAAAAGAAAGCTGATGCACATTGAACGAAAATCGAAGCTTTCGAAAGGCTTTCAACTTTTATTCTTAAAAATCAGGATAATAGATACAATAAAAGCATCCTTACGTACTAAAAAAACATTTTCTTTGAAAGAGTAATTTTGAATAAAATTTGCCAAGCGGTCTAGCAAGAGCTGGGACAAGCAGTTTCTTTATTTTAATAGGTGCTCCTGTAATGTCATGACCTCATCCCGCGTTAGAGGTTTCAAGAATTTAAAAAACCTTCGGGGAAGAAACGCGACCAACTGCAGGATGTTAGTGTTGTGTGTCAAATAGGGTGCAATGCAAGCCGGATATCATCATCCATGAAGGGGCGCCACGGTATGAGTCAGTACCGCAAAGAAATGCCCTGGGAAAAAAACTTTCACATAGGCACACCACAGTTTTAATACAAGCGCTTAATTTTGCAGTTTGTCGATGACAGAAGAAGTCATGGCAGACAGATGAGTACGCTTTACGTTATGGCGTTTAAGCAGCAACTAGAATTAAATTGTTTTAGAAAGGTTATTTGTAATTCTAGACTATCCTTTGTCCCCTACAGGCTTGGTGAGGCATATCTTCAATGCACCAAGGGTCCGACATGTTGAGATATCAAGGGTTTCCCCAACAGTCCCAGTGGCCGCACGTTCTAGGAACCATCTGCCAAAACACTTTAGAACGCGTCTGACTACGCCACTGACGGAACATACATATATTGGTCTCAAAGGCTTCGTGACAATAACACTATATTTAATGTCATCGATATATGAGTTTTTGGTAGGGAGTTAATTTAGTTCGGTGGTGTTCGTGGTAAACTTGCATATAGATGTAGATGTATATATGTGCTACTTTTTTTTTATATAGAAGACAACTGCCGGGTAACATATCTTTACGATTTATGCGACTTATACCTTCCTTAAAAGTGATTAATAGTACAGTGCGCCCGTGTTCGTTCAAGCTGCAATGTCAGCGTCAGGTGAACGCCGCTGGAACGATAGAGAACAATTTATATGTGCACAACTAGAACGTGGCACTCGCAGGGTTTTCTCTGCAAGATTGCCCTGGGTTTAGAGTTAACTATGGCGCTTTCTAAACTAACGCGTCCCTCTCACCTAACTAAATATTCCACAATATATGCAAGAGTCACAATAAGGCAGATTTCATTGCGCGTCCGTTGTTCTGTGCAAAGAATACAACTGCCAGCTTTGAGCGTACTCGTATGGCATTGAGAATGCGTCTGTTACAAGTAAAACGAACGTTTTTGCACAAGCACAAGCTCACTGTTTTACATAGTAATACACAAAAATAAAATTTTCAATCAATTAGTCAAAATTCGACAACTACACATAATTTTTCATCGTATATTCAAAATTTAATCGTTAGGTTGCTAATTTTTCAAGACGTACGTACAATGAAAGTTCTGATAATTTGAGCGCAATGGGTTCGTGTTGGAAGTCTTACTTTGAGGCCTCACCGTCGCTACGAGTGTAATAACGTCCCGCATGATAGTCTCTAGACTATCACAATTGTGTAATAATAATAATAATAATAATATTAATTATTATTATTATTACTATTATTATTATTATTATTATTATTATTATTATTATTATTATTATTATTATTATTATTATTATTATTATTATTATTATTATTATTATT
The DNA here is from genome assembly GCA_003439945.1 of Dermanyssus gallinae. NCBI lineage: Eukaryota > Metazoa > Arthropoda > Arachnida > Mesostigmata > Dermanyssidae > Dermanyssus > Dermanyssus gallinae. The sequence goes on along the minus strand of QVRM01002122.1, from coordinate 274,270 downwards.
GTCTTCAAAATTAAGTCAGCAGCAATGGTAGGCGATCTGCTAGTCGTGGCAGCTCCGCGACGATGCCTGAAAACTGTCAATTCAAGCGTCAGCTATGAAACGTTCTTTTTAGATCATCAATCAGCCTTATGCAAAATCTAGCCTGCCAGCTCATACGACAATAAAATGACGACAAAAATAAATAAATAATAAATAAATACTTAAACTCACACTGATTGTTCCAACCAATGAGCGGATACATTCCTGTGATGCTCCTTGCTCCACCCAGCGAAGGTCCTCTCTGGAGTACCCACAGCTATGCCGACGATCCAATGATTATCAGTAAATATAATATTATCACTGTTCGTTCATACGCAAACTTCTACATGTAGCCTGTTTGAACATCTGTTTGTCTCTGGTGTGTTTGTTTCGAGCACTGTTATCGCACTCGCTCAGCCTGTCTCTCACCGCTCAGCCTATCCCACTTTGTGCTGACCCAGTCCAGTCCAGTGCACTTCGGATACGCGTTTCGTTCCTGGCCATCTAGCTGTCTATCTGTGGATACGATGGAGACTGTCCATATGCAAGGTCGCACGTACTGTGGGTGGCTAAATTGCAAGGTCCTCGTTCAAGCAAAGCCTTGACGACGACGACGACGACAACAGTGGCAACCGGTACTCTGCTGACGGGAGGCTATCTATGTATGTCCGAATATTACTGCCCTGTAGGCGATAAGGTCCTTTGAGGGCTAGAGGTTAGAGGTAGGCGGCAAGTTCCAACACTGCAGCTCGATTACACGGAAGCACCATAAAGTACCCAATAACGAGCCCCTTCGACCAGTGTCAGACGTTGTGGAGTGTGGGCGTTCGTGTATTCTCGCATTTTTAAACATAACCTTCGCATACGTACTAGACTTTAGCAACGTTTTATACAAACGCGTAGAACAATACATCTATTAGGCGTTTAATAATGACGAACACGTACCGTTTATTCTTCAGTATTGTCCTCCCTCCCCGAAGCTCAACGCATCTTGTCCAAAGATCCTCAATAGTCTTTTACCACGTGCAAAATATTCAGAATCTTTAGACTCAAAACACTCGTCTATGGCGCATATTTCATTGTTGCTCTGATATTTCGTTCCAAAGAGTTACTTGTTGAGGTGTCCAAACAGATAGTAGTCGCATGGCTCCGGAGTCTATGGGGGATAGTTTGCGTACTACCATTACATGGCAAAAAGACAGGAGTTCTTTTCTGCATTTCGAGCCGTTTTTATCAATGCAAATCAATGCTGACAAATAATTTGATTTACTGCACCATGGCTATTGCCCACCCTCTCTCCTATTTCGTGCAGCTTCAATCGGCGCTCAGTCATCACGAGTTTACCAAAATTTGTAGCACGTTTTCTGTCTCTCTCGAGGCTGTTTATGGCCACCTAGAAGGTGGTGCATCCCCGATGCCCATACTACTTCTTTTAAATGAGTTTTATAACTCATTTGATAATAGCACTATACGCCCGTACAGTTAGCTCCGTAAGCTGAATTTACTTTGGCTTTAATTTCCGTTGCAGTTGAGCCTTCAAAAATTATTACTAATCAGATGAGGGTACTCGTTCGGCTGCGGTGTCATTGGAGGGTTTGATACCATAGAGTTCCGCGACCTGTTACAAACGTGATTCGAAACAAATTCATATGATACCTATTTTTGTTACTTCCAAACACACTCCCTCTTCATCGCTGTAGGCATACACTTTTTTTTAAAATAAGCTTTTTTGAATTGTAGACAAGCGATGCTACGAACTTCTTTATATATATATATATATATATATATATATATATATGTATATATGTATATATGTATATATGTATATATATATATATATAGGCGCTCGAGAGAGAACCATCCGACCTCATGCTTGCCCGTGTGTGCACGTGGCCTAAACGCCAGGACAGTGTGAACAGGAACACCTATGCTTTTGGCCGGACGATAAAAGATGACAGGATGAGTTAGCGAGCTAAAAAGTCAAGGCGAGAGAAGAGTCTCGCCTACATCGGCAGCCGCAGCAGCAGAAGCTGGTTGCGGTGCCTCAACTCAGACCCCCGCCTGTTAAAACGTGACCAAAGCGCAACGTGCTCGGCCAGCAGACGCTACCGCAACATCATTCGGTATCGATAACGTTTATCGCTTAACCTCCCCACACTTCCACCCCAGCCGCGAGAAAAACAACAGCGACCTATACAAGGTTAGCACGAGCACACCCACTTCTTCATTAAAAAGGAAGAATATGAAAATAAAAAACCTAGTGCACCCCCCCCCCCTCCACCCCCAAAGAAGGCAAAACGAAGACTGTTTTCATATTTGGTAGCAATATTTTGGCCCTAGCAGAACGTGCTACGTATACAATGTCCAGTGATTGCCGGATATAGTTTTTAAACCTTACACGGTACATTAATGTTTATACAAATTTATTGATATGTATATCCTGGAATATTGGAAAGGTTTTGAAATTTCCCGCGTAGTGTTTGTATCAACCAACAAAGATGACGTTTTTCATTGGCGGAGAACGTCGTCTTTGTTGGCGCTTGGGTGGAACTCTTGATTCAACTTTTTCTGCAGATTGTGATTGTATGATATATATATATATATATATATATATATATATCACAATCTGCGGAAAAAGTCGACTCAAATAAATATATATATATAATATTTTTTTTTGGTTTTTGTTTTGTAAAATAAATGTTGTACTGACCTAAAAGATAGCCTTTTTTTTATTCGTAAATGGGTTTGCTTCATGAAATATTATATGTGTATATACTTAGCTATGATGAACTAGCGTATGATCGATACGAAGGTCCATTGAACTATGAGTACATGCAGGCCTGTAACAAACGATGTTAGCCTACCAGCATATCTGATATCATGTCCGTCGTGGCTTATCAGAACATCTAGATGGCTCTTAGGGAGACTGCTGTACCTGCTTCAGCTCTAAGCAATAATAATCGTAACGATAATGAGACTTGTTGTTGTTGTTGTTGTTTATATTGTTGCTGTCGTCGTCAGTTTGACCACGTTGTTGTTGTTGTTGTTGTTGGTTTCGTTGTTGCTGCTGCTGCTGTTGCTGGTGGTGAACTATAATGACGTTGCGTAGCATTGAACCACACGACACTGTGGTGACTAGCGCTGGGCCCGACAGCTCCGCCGGAGTATGGACTGATCGTTGTATGACCGGCTCCATAGAATCTCATCTCATCTTAGCAGTTGCAGTCGTGGCAGGCTAACCGTAGTAGCAGTACTAGAAGTACGTGTTGTTGTTGTTGTTGTTGTTGTTGTTGTTGTTGTTGTTGTTGTTGTTGTTGTTGTTGTTGTTGTTGTTGTTGTTGTTGTTGTTGTTGTTGTTGTTGTTGTTGTTGTTGTTGTTGTTGTTGTTGTTGTTGTTGTTGTTGTTGTTGTTGTTGTTGTTGTTGTTGTTGTTGTTGTTGTTGTTGTTGTTGTTGTTGTTGTTGTTGTTGTTGTTGTTGTTGTTGTTGTTGTTGTTGTTGTTGTTGTTGTTGTTGTTGCTGTTGTTGTTGTTGTTGTTGTTTTTGTTGCTGTTGTTGTATGGCGACGTCGTCATCGTCGGTGTTGAAAAGTTGTTGGGGTTGTTGCAGACGTAGCGGCCGAACTGGCTGAGGCTTGTTGCGTCGCCAAGCTAACCAACCAGCCAGGCTTGGCGATACGATCAACATTGGCTAGCGAAGATGAACGCCGCCGCAACAGGAGCACAGGAGAATGCCACCCCCACCAGGTCTACGAGTGCGCCACGAGCACACGCACACCCACACACACAAGCACACCACGTTGGCTTCTTTCTTACTGTCCTGTTGCTGTCAGCGTGGTTGGCCTCAACAACAGAGCGGCGAGCACGGCGAATACGAGTAGAAGCAGCAACAACAACGTTAATAACAGCAGCAGCAGCAACAACAACAATACAACAAGAGCAGCAACAACAACAGCAGCAACAGCAGCAACAACAACAGCAGCAACAACAACAGCAACAGCAACAGCAGCAACAACAGCGACAAAAACAACAGCAACAATAACAGTCGACGCCGATGAGGAGGAAAGGAAGGGGGATAGGAAGGAGGATACGACAAAGAGAACCTTCAGCTCAAGGGCATTCATACGCCAGCAGGCCAAGACAGTCTCGGCGAGAGCACCCACATAACAATAGTAATAATACCTGAAGTTGGACACGACGACGAGTACCGAGGGCGGACGACGACGACGACAACAACAGCAGCAGCAGCGACGAAGACTGAAGTTGAAGTCGTCCTCAAACGTCTCAGCGATCGTCGATCTTTGGGTTGGTTCGGTCGGTTGGTCGGTGGTGATCTCTGCGTTCGGTTACTGTGTCTGTGTCTATCTCGATGTGCAGAAGAGAGATGAGTGGCGGTGGTGGTCAATGAGACAAGGCCCACATCAGTGGGGTTGGCGGGGGCGATTCTCTTTGCGAGCGCCTGCGAGACGCGGAGTAGACCTGTGAAGATCTCAAGGACCCTGTGAGTCGAGTCGATCCGAACTGCGTTCGTCGTCTGATTTGACGAGACAAAGAGAGAGAGAAGCGGGAGAATATAGAGAGAGGAAAAGATAAAATTAGAGATAACGAAAGAGTACGAGAAAGAATGAGGGAGGGGGAGAGCGAAAGGAAAAATCAAGCAAGAAAACATAAGCAAGGGCATGTAGATAGATAGATGTTTGCGTGCGTGCGTGCCCGTAGACATCAGGCCACTAATCATTTTGTGCGGAAGGAAGGAAGAACCCACGCCCCACAGGGGGAATGGGGGAAGCCGATTGAAGATACGCTTGATCAGGGGAGGGCGGATGATGATGATGATGATGGCGACGGCGGCGTCGTTGTCGTCGGGGGTGAGAGCGCCGCAGCCCCCGGGCAGTGGACGTCTGCTCAGTCTGCTTTCTCTGAAGTCGGGGGTGGCAGTACTCCCGCCACCCCAGTTGTCGTCGTCGTCGTCGTCTTATTAAGAGTAGCACTATCGTGTGACAATACCAGAAGTGCTCGCAGTACCAGTAGCACTGTCATCGTCGTCGCCGTCGTCGTCGCAGAGTGAGAGTAGCGGGGGCACCGCTTCAAATGCAATCGCATGCCCGTAGTGGTAGTACAGAGTGGCTTGTAGACACCGCGCTGACGGTGAAGAAGGGTACACTTCGCTCGTACTCGTCGTAGGTAACTACAATGCCTTCTGTACGGCTACATTCATGGACAATCACGATCCTAGCAACGATAACAACAACAGCAGCAACAACAACGCAAAAAGAAGAACGACAGAGGCGATCAACAACAACAGCATCCAACCAACAACAACAACAACAATAACATATCTAAACAACAACGACAACAACCGTTACAATGGAGACAACTCGAGGGGTAGCGGAGTGGCGACGCGCTGTCATGGCAGGGGTGCGGTCGGGGCGAATCGTACCCAGGGCTGCAAGACTGTACCGAGTGCACGAATGTAATATACGCAATGCGAATGAATATATATATATATATATGGGGGGAGGGTGGTGGGTATATGAATGTGTATATATATGACTACTGCTGTTTCTTTTATCTGTCTCTCTCTCTCTCGCGCGCACGCGCTCTCCTTCTTCTGCTACTGTATAGTAACAACTACACTTTAAAATGTTGCCCCCCCCTCAATCACCACTCAAGTGGTGGTGTTGGCGGTCTTCATCGGCGGCGTGCGTACACTACGCAAGTGAATGACGACAATGCACTTCGAGCACTACTAGCATTAGTTACCCCGCAGCAGCAGCAGCAGCAAAGCTAGATATTTTTGTCGTGTCGGAAGGCACACTGGCGATGCTAACCATGCCTGATAACGAGGGCGACGACAACAAACAGAATGGGTGATTTCTAAATCTACTCGCCAACGTGGCAAAAGAAAAGGCTAGCAAAAAAGCAATAGCAAAATCGTATTTTATATCTATATAAAGTGTGTTGCAAAAAATTAGCAACTCATGTTTTTTTGCGATAATTTCGGCTTGGTTTATTTGAATAGCTTGAAATTTTAAGCGCATGATGTACATGACGAAACATGAGTATAGTGTTGATTTCATTGCAATCTCAAAATCGGTTCATACAAAAAATAAAAAAGTGTGAAAAGACAGTGTTGCAAAATATTAGCAACAATAACATGCTAACAACACAGATCTTGTTTGTAAAGGATAGTCGATACTACAGCTGATATTCGATCCCAGGGATCAAATGTCAGGAATATTGTCTAGCTAAATCAATCGTTATATAGCTGCAAAATATTCTACAGCTTAGTCGTTGTTCCGAACTAACGACGAATCTTATGTTTAAACCATGGGTCGTACAAAGGATCTTTCGGATAACGAAAAGACAAGAATTTAGGCATATGCTGAGCTCGGTCATACAGTAACTGCTATAGCAACCAGATTAGGACGGCATAAGAGCACCATCAGCAGGTTCTTACACCCTGGAGTGAACCAAAGGTGCAGATCTAACAGTGGGCGTAAGCCAGTTTTGACTATTCGAGATCGGCGAAGGATCATACAGTTGGCTACTCATGACCAAATGTCTTCTTCCAGGATCAGGACTACTTTGGGAGTGCCAGTGCACCGATCCACAGTGTACCGAGTGTTAAGTTCTGACAAAAACGTGCGATACGTGAAAAGGAAGCTTATGCCGCGACTGCAACCGAAGCACATTGTCGCACGGCGTGAATTTTCGCATAGATACCAAACTTGGGATAACGAGTGGAAAAACATCGTCTTCTCGGATGAAAAGAAATTAAATCTCGATGGCCCTGACGGCTGTCAGTACTATTGGCACGACTTACGGAAGGAACCTAAATGGTTCTCGAAACGTGTGGCCGGTGGTGGCTCTGTGAAATATTTGGATATAATGGGAAGTCTGATCAAGTCGAGATTGTGGGCCGAAACAATTCTGACATGTACTAGCGCATTGTCGGTTTCCAGTTAGAAGCCCACTTCAGAAGAATTGGGGGACCTGACGCAGTTTTTCAATAAAACAACGCCACGTTTCATACCTCGGCTAGCACTATAGCCTTTTTTTAAGAACAAGGAGTGCCACTTTTTGACTGGCCGGCATTAAGTCCAGACCTGAATCCTATTGAAAATCTTTGGGGACATTTGGTAAAGCAGATTTACGCAAATGGTCGACAATATAATAATTTGTCGGACCTCAAAGAAGCTGTCCAGCAAGCATGGACTAATATTCCACTTTCGTACTTACAACAGCTCATTAACTCCATGAAAGACCGAGTTTACGATTTGATTCAGAAGAAGGGACGAAAAACTCGTTTCTAGAATAAAATATGTAGTTTCAAATGAGTCATACAGCCCTGCTAAGAATCGAATACGCTGTAAGGCGCTATTGTTGCTAATATTTTGCAACACTGTTTTTTCACACTTTTTTTATTTTTTGTATGAACCGATGTTGAGATTGCAATGAAATCAACACTATACTCATGTTTCATCATGTACATCATGCGCTTAAAATTTCAAGCCATTCAAATAAACCAAGCCGAAATTATCACAAAAAAACATTAGTTGCTAATTTTTTGCAACACACTTTATATATTTACATACATATATGTATATACACATATATACATATGTATATATATATATATATATATATATACATATAGTATATATATATATATATATATATACATATGTATATATATATATATATATATATATATATATATATATATATATATATATAAATGTATATATATATAAATATTGCGATGATTTATTAATCAATTACAATACATTTGCAACACTCGGCAATGCTCGCCTTAATCGCTGCTGTTACGGTACGAATAGGCCTATTTCGTATGCCTGGCTATCGCTGTGTTTTAAAACGTTAATACTATTATTATTAGCTTCGGTTTGTGATCTTGGCACTGTCACGTCTCTAGATTAAGCATTCGCTTTTGCGCGTTGCGTTAAAACATCAGACGGCTAGAGACGGCTGGTGGAGACGCCAGCTTAAAAGCGAGCTAAAGACAACAGAGGCGAGATGAGAACGGCACAAAGACAGGAAGGAGATCAACGAACGAGGCGTGACAAGGGACAATACTTACAAAGTACACAGCAGCAGAAGCAAGGTGTGAAAAAGGTGCGCAGCGATTGAAAAAGGCCCACATTAATACTCGAACTAAGAGGCGGCGCCCAACTAGAGAACCGGAGACAAAGCAAGGGAGCAGCCACATGAATTCTTCATTACTCACGAAAGCGGAGCGGACTTATTTCGTACTCCACCTGTGCACAACTCTTTTCCTGACAAGCGACTTCGAGGTCGTCATTGTCGTCGTTGTTGTTGTGCTGTCTACCTGCGCGTGCCCTTTGCTAGCGGGTTGCGAGTTGGCCCACCGCTTCGATCTAGAAGTCTGTCCCACCAGGCCAGACAGGATGTAGACGCACACAGATTCTCCCGCCGCATCGACACATGCATTCACTACAATACACACGTTGTTAACACGGCATAACATACGGCACGGTCGAACGTGAACCGTGAGCCATAGGCATTCGGCTCGCCGCACAAGGGGCTGTCATTGTGTATGATTTCATGCCATGAACGGATGTTCGTTCATTCAGTAGATACCGATAGCCGAAGAGGCCGGTCGTCGAATATTGTGCCGCTACCGTTATGGCTGCTTTGGCACCCATAGTCAGGACTGGTGGCATTGTTGCTGCTGCTGGTTTTGCTGCTTGATGGCTGGTAATTAATTCGTGTTGTGATTTTACTTGATAGCAGCGTCGCTTCTATAGCTGTTTTGGCGTCTGTCTAAATGTCCTCGACTTTTCCTGTGGTGGTGGGTGCTGCAGTGGTATTGGAGACGGTATTTTTGTTGTTGTTGTTATTGTTGTTGTTGTTGCTGTTGTTGTTATTGCTGCTGTTGTTGTTGTAGTTGTTGCTGTTGTTGTTATTGCTGCTGCTGCTGTTGTTGTAGTTGTTGCTGTTGTTGTTTTCATCGCTGCTGCCGCTGTTTTTGTTGTTTAGTATTGTTGTTGTTGTTGTTGCAGCAACAGCTGTATATGAGCAACGACACAATAATTACTATCAACAGCTCATTACAATATCCACAACGACAACGATAGGAGTGGCAACAAAATCAAACATTTATGCAAATGCAAAAACAATAGCAACAACAACAACAACAACAACAATAATACTAAACAACAAAAACAGCGGCAGCAGCGATGACAAGAACAACGTCAACAGGAACAACAACAATAACGGTGACAATAAAAATAATGAGGGTAGGGTCGACAACAACAACAACAACAGCAACAAAAACAACAGCAACAGCAACAACAAAAACAATCCGTAGCAGCTACGACTTACTGTGCCCATATAGTAGTGCCAAGAGTGCAGGGACGTGCAGGAAAAATAACTGCAACAGAGAAAGCAACTATTACTACCTTACATACCTATGTACATACATGCATACATTCATACATTCATACATTCATACACACACACACACACATACATACATATTTACATATACACAAGCATACATACATACAAATATATATACACACGTATATAGTACACCTACCCACGACACGATATGGCCAGCTTTTGGCCGGCGATATCGTGTCGTGGGTTGGACGATCTCCAGTTGCTCTCTTGGCAGCGCTGGATGACAATGCTGGCTGGTTACCTGGCCACCGCCTTCTACCTGCTGGGCGCTGCTGCTGTTGCTGTTGCTGCTGCTGCTTCAATTATTATGACCTGTGCACTCTCTGCCGTGGCTTTCCGGCCCACCCTACCGATTACAATAGCGGACACGGCCGCCGCATCCCAAAGAACAGCGCCGCGGTTCATCGGTTTCAAGTTGTTGTTCACTGGTTCATTCATTTGGTCGCCTCACCGTTCAGTGCGTCAAGTCAGTCAGTTATTCGTCCGCCAGTCATTCGTTGTCTGTTCGGGCAGACAAATCTTCTACTGCCCAAGTTTCTCGAGGCGCCGGTGCCTCTCTCTCTCTCTCTCTCTCTTTCGCAGTCTCTTTCTTTAGCTCTTCCACGCCCTGTTGTACACGGTCGTTTATATATATATATATATATATATATGTATATATATATATATATATATATATATATATATATATACATATATATATATATATATATATATATATATATATATATATATATATATATATATATATATATATATATCTATATATTATATATATATCATATATATATATATATATATATTCATATATATGTATATATGGATATATATATGCATATATATACATATAGAAAGAATGAGAAAAGCCTTAGGAGAGAAAACGGTATATATAAATACATATGTGCACCGTTTTCTCTTCTGCGGTTTTTCGCTGTGACGCCATATGTAAGTGTCTGTCTGCTAGGGCAGCGGGTTGGGCTCTGGTTGTTGAGCGCCGGCCCGCACCACACGAGCAAACCACACGAGTTTCGTTCCTCCGCGCACCGAGACACGATGGTGACACGGCGACGACTTAAATCGCGCACGCGAGCGTTAGAGTACGATTGCTTCATTGAGCGTTACATTGATAGCCGTCACTCGGGTAGGAATTACGAGAACAACAATGACACCATTAGTTCCACCACCACCGCCACCACCGCCACCATCGAGGACTACAACTGTGGTAACGGCCATAATGATGATGATAATAATAGTAATAATATTACGCGTAGCTGTATACAACTAGACCGAAGACTGAAATGATGCCTAACGACAAAATGTTTCTTCTTTCACGGTTGCATAGTTCGCGCCCTAGACCGAGATGTAGTAGTAGTAGTACACCAATGACTGTATTTTGGCGTTAACGATCGTAACATAACAGTCGGTAAGAACAACCTTTACTCAAAAGGTCCTTAGCGATTTTTGGCCACAAAATAAAATAGTTGCGATCACACAGTGACCCTCGGTCATGATACTTTTGTTGTTGTCTTTATACTTTTGTTGTTGTTGTTGTTGTTGTTGTTGTTGTTGTAGGCGTTGTTGTTTTGTTCCGTGTTGTTGTTGATGAGGCAATTACCTGAACTCGCCTTAATTTGTGAAAGCCGAGAGTTTGGCAGACAGGTTTGCCGTGTCGGCGGCGGCCGGAGACCGCATTACACATACACGCTTCGATGTCGGATCACCATCATACTCGAAGGCTAAAGTAGTAGGCCACGACTTGCAGGCAGTAGCAACAGCAAGAACAAAGATGACAGTCCTCTATGCTGGCGCTCACCCGTAGTGTTGAGCAGCGGCAACACGAACAACAACACCAACAACAACAATAACAAGAACAACAACAACGGCGACAGCAACAACAACAATGGCGACAGCAGCAGGTACAACAACAATGTTGAATATAAGAAGCCGGAGCAGGAGAGGGTTGATGTTAGCCAGAGGTGGACAAGAGGCATTGTACGAAGATTGGTATCTCGACTTCATCACCGCAACCAGCGACGCCGCCGCCGCCGTCTCCGAAGTGTTCGATCGAACGCGTCTCGCGCGTACTCACCTCTCAATGTGGCAACATTTAGTCCAAGCATTGAATTCACACAAAGTAGACGGCCGGTCGCTCATACCGCTTTAGCTACCGCTGTTCATACGGCTGTGGTTGTTCCTGTTGATGTTGATGTTGCTGCTGCTGCTGGTTATACTACGAGCTCTCTACACTTGCTACGGAGTTTGCGTCTGTTCGATAATTGGTGACTACATGTTCGGCGACTACATCCACCTAACACCCACACAAAACATGCACTACGGGGTACGCCGCGATGCTGAAGGAATGCTGTTGCAGCAGCACAACCACTAGCATCGGCATCACGACCAGCGTCACCCCACTCCCCCCGCCCCTTCCTTCCAGACGGGCGGGGGCGGTGTTAAAGGACGCTGCCCGGGGGTTGGGGCTATCGACGACGACGACCACGACGAAAGACGAATCGAATTAAATACGAAACGGACGATCTCCCTCTTCCATCCGTCGGCCAGGCGATTCGTCGAGTTCGCGAGCTACGCGGTCGTCGCAATTCGCGCGCTCAATGCGTTTCTTCTTGTTCTGACTGATGTAGCAACGACGGACGGACGGAGTAACTCTCTTTTGCTGACTACGCAGAATCATCTCCGAGCCGTGATAGCAGACCAGTGATAACAGACAGAAGAAGAATGAAGAAGCGACACGTCCAATGCATGTACAGTGTGCGCTGCGTTGTTTGCACACTGAAGACACTGAAGACCTTCTTTGTCGACTGCGACCTTAGATCGACCACAACGACCGTGGTTGGCCGAAACCGCGCACGAAACAAACCGGCATGATACTGTCACTGCTATGACTGGTCTGGGTTGGTTTATCTGCGTAGGCTGCGTTCTGGCCCTTAGATGCATGGATGAACGGATGAATGAAAGGATAGATAGATAGATCCATTAGGATCGAAACGAATGAACGTGTTTGTGATGATGTGGTGATGATGTGTAGGCTAACAACACAGCTATAGCAGCAAATAGCAATAGCCCGTCTACATGAGCAGTCGATTGTAGTAGAATTTGTATAGACCTCAGGGCTTCGCGCTTCGTACAAGGTCCGTGCGATGCATGGGTGAATGTACGCTCGACGCATGTATGTATATATTTGTGTGTACGAACGAATGAATGAATGAATGAGTAACATTTACCATGTAGATGCGTACCAGTTGTTTCCGCAAAATGCCCCCATACCGCCCCGCCATTATTTCCCCTATTTCTCCTCACTCTCTCTCTCTCTCTGGTTCTCTTGATTTTCTTCAATGTTTGTCTACAGCGATGACGACGTGGCTTGGATCTTGGGCTACTGAAGTTAGAAGAGTCTCTGCGTCTTCGTCTTTCTCTCGCTCTCAACTTCACCCTTCACCCTCCCGCTCGCCCTCTCTCTCTCTTAAAATCTCTGTATCTCCTATGTTCCGTTCGTTCTAACAAAGACTAGGGTAGCGCAGCAAATAGATTGAAGTTGTACGGAAACGAGTCCTCCAGACGCATTGCATTGTTTCCTTTGTATGTATGCACTGAGTCCATCGAGTACGACTGACTCACTGACTACTTACTAGTTGTAGCAAATCGTTGGCTAGCGACGCGTGCCTCTGCTCTCACAGCAGGAACCACCCGACGTACTGGCGACATATGGAAGTGATCGTCGTCGAACTCCGTCGTCCGCAACAAAATTAGAGACAATCGGTTACTACTGGCAGGAAAACAACAACAGTACATATATATATATATATATATATACAAATATATATATAAATATGTATATAAATATATATATATATATATATATATATATATATATATATATTCATATTTATATAAAGATTGCAGCAGCGGTAATTTAAAAATCTTAAACATTTTCACATAAAAGACAACGTACACTAGGTACAGTTAAAATGGCCACGGAACGTCTGCTTTCTGGAAGATCACGCGCCTACCAAACATTTTTTTCAACCATCGTTCAAAGATATTCTATAGTACAGCTTAATGATTTCTATTCCCTGAGAGATACCCGGGTGAAATGGTGTTGTAGAACGGCGTGTCATCAGCGCCGCCGTTTCGGTAAGCCGGCAAAATTCGAAACGAATCCTCAAATGACTCTTGTCGCCATTTTTCACGGGTCTACGTCATAGCTTGCTTCTATGACGTATGTAGTTCTACCCTTTGAAAGCAATAAAGGAGCACTTGAATTGAATTAAAATTGAAAATTGCTTAAACAACTACCTCGCTAAATGAATTTACTATTTATTTATTTCACCAACTTGATATAACATAAGATTTTGTGAAAGCTGTTATAAGCGTAAAGTCAAGAGCCGGCTAGCTGGCTAAGGCTGTTCGAAGCTCGGCAAGTATTCTACTTGTCCGGTTGTCAAGTTGTCCCACAAGCCAGGACGTATAAAACGACTGAGCAGGGCTAATGCAGACGCCAGGGATAACGCCAGGACAACATACAAACAGACATACACTACTTTGCGTATCGCTATCTGCCTATGTGATCATATGGAGGCAAATGTGACGTACGTAGGTGTTTTCCGACCTACTCGACGACCCAATGGTTTGCAGCGATAACTGCCCCGCTGCGTCGTTTGCCACAATCTCTCGTGTCTCTGTCTTCGCGCAGTCACAGTGCTGTAATTGCTGGGTATTGTGGCCGGCCGTTGGGCAATTCTCTGTCCGCCGCAACAGACTCGGTGTGTGAGCGGAGTGGAGCTGAGTAGAGCAGGTGACCCCGTAGGAAAGGCCTAGCGGTGGCGCGGAAGGGAGGTAAGGCCAAGGCGTGAAGGTTTTGCTGTCCGTAAGGGTTATGGCATCTCCTGCTATTCAACGACGACGACGACGAAAGGTCATCGTTGCCTTCGTGCTCATCGTGCCAATACGCGTGCGGCTCCACGCCCAGCCGCATCGCACGAATATGGTGGACCGGGCCGCCGACTTTATCCCATCCCATTACCATCCCTTTCAACACCCCCTCCGCCTTGAACAGGTAGCGTCCTCGCCCACGACCACGCGTGTCTGCACGTGCACAACAGCGACGTTTATGATAACGGGTGCAATGGCAACGGTAACAACAACAACAACAACAACAACAACAACAACAGCAACAACAACAACAACAACAACAACAACAACAACAACAACAACAACAACAACAACAACAACAACAACAACAACAACAACAACAACAACAGCAACAGCAACAGCAACAGCAACAGCAACAGCAACAGCAACAACAACAACAACAACAACAACAACAACAACAACAACAACAACAACAACAACAACAACAACAACAACAACAACAACAACAACAACAACAACAACAACAACAACAACAACAACAACAACAACAACAACAACAACAACAACAACAACAACAACAACAACAACAACAACAACAACAACAACAACAACAACAACAACAACAACAACAACAACAACAACAACAACAACAACAACAACAATTTTACCCGCAGCTTCAGAAATGATTTCTTTATAAAACATCAAATGTGATTTAGCAAAAACTTGCTTAGCTAGTAATGTCTGTTGGAGTGTGGCTTAAGCTGAAGAAGTATGACCATATTAACACGATAGAACTACCTACGTTTGTCTGATTACGCAACAAATGTTTACCTCTATTGCCTAAGAGATCGGATTACGACCCTCGCTATAATGCTAAAATACATTAAGTATTCATGTAAACGTTGAAGTACCCCGCTCTGCCAAAGTAACTCTCTCAAGTAAGTAACTCTCTCAAGACCCAATCCGGGGGCACGCGAAACGCTCTGCGAGGATGATAGCCCACAAGTGCCGAACCTCGTATCGACCCAGAACTTTGCGTGCCGTTGCAACCTCTCTTGACCATAGACGGTTGGGTCTACTATGTACGAGCATATACGGCCCAGAAAAATCACTTTCCATATGATCCCTTTGCTAATAATACCCATCTAATATTTACGGCCGGCAGCTTCTGCAGCTATTTTACAGGTTAGTTACGTCGTTCGACGTCAATATAATAATATTAATAATAATAATAATAATAATAATAATAA
The DNA here is from genome assembly GCA_003439945.1 of Dermanyssus gallinae. Taxonomy (NCBI): domain Eukaryota; kingdom Metazoa; phylum Arthropoda; class Arachnida; order Mesostigmata; family Dermanyssidae; genus Dermanyssus; species Dermanyssus gallinae. The sequence goes on along the minus strand of QVRM01002122.1, from coordinate 258,667 downwards.
TAATAATAATAATAATAATAATAATAATAATAATAATAATAATAATAATAATAATAATAATAATAATAATAATAATAATGCTATAATCCGATAACGACATACCACCTACGTCGCTATTGATTGGTACCCTTACAATTCGACCCATTGATTCGACGCCTGAGAAGTGGGCAACGAGATATGCCAGTTTGGTGACCAATGCTAAAGAAAACGCTCTAGGGAATGCAGGGTAATATACATATATGCAAACATATGTTTTGCAACGTCTATAACGTATCACATGTCTTTCTCATTTTAAGATCTCAAATCTTGCTCCTTAAGCATTACCATGAAGTCCGGTCTGCGTAGTATATTTTCTGGTATCCCATGGAGATTTTTCACGTGAATAGCTTTTAGAAGCCAAAACAGCTAGAGCTTTCCCACATTGTATGTCCAGGAAGGATGTTGTGCGCAATATGCATTGATACAAAGGTTTTCATCCTCTAACTAACATCCACCGGGAGAATCTATATCGGCAAACGTCTATAGTTCTACCCACGTGTGTTCCAACGTGAGTGGTATCATTTCGCAATTGCTTCTTAAAGTAAAGTTAAGATGCCGCCGTGTGATTGCCTCGGTCTTGTTTGCAGTAGAGCTTGTGTTACGTAACGCAAACTGTACACGATGTAGTCGTATGGCAAACGACGCTTTCTCTCCCTAAACGGTAAAAACGTGCAAATTGCTCTCTTAAGTCGACGGGATTCTCTTCATACCGTCAGGCCGTTGTGCAAGACAAGCCCCGTCCCGTTTGCAATATTATATTGCAAAATATAATGTTTTGCAAAACTGTTTTTTTCACACTTTTTTATTTTTTTATAAACCGATTGCGAGAAACGAGATTGCAACGAAATTAACACCATACTCGTGGTTCGCCATGTACATCATGCCCTTAAAATTCAAGCCATTTAAGTAAATCAAGCCAAAATGATTACCCAAAAACATGATTTGCTATTTTTTGCAATGCAATATATATATATATATATATATATATATAGATATATATATATATATATATATATATATAGATATATATATATATATATATATATATATATATATATACATATACATATATATATATATATATATATATTTATATGCGGTTTAAGCACAAATTTGAGGTATTGCACATTATACTGCTGAAAAACGAGACATCACAGGATCTTATTTCTTCCCTGTAACTTATAAAATATAACAACTGTTCGTGCGCTAGACACCGTTAGGTGCGTTTATTTTTCTACATTATCTTTTCGTACTTTCTACCCTCGTAGCAGCGACCCACTATAATGGTGGCCCACTGCCCGACTGCGAGTCTCCGACGCGCTAGAGTGAAGGGTTGTTTGTCTGGTATCCGTCTCCGCTCCGACCGAGCCCTACTCATGCTCATATAACACGATACATAGGCTCGATTGTATTTGGGCGCGTCAGTGTGTGTGTGTGTATGGGTGCGACTGTGTGCTGGCATTGGAACTGATTGTCCTTGAATTGTGTAATCCTTATACAAGACGGTTTTTGTCGGCTAAGGTTGTCGAACATACTCACCCATACATGCAGGATGGTCCTGTTGAGTGGTATGAGGTGGTGGTGGCACCGGATGCCGCAACAGCCCGGCCTGAGGAGCAGCTTCTTCGTTTTTTCCCGGTGATCCTTCTAACTCGCCCTTGTGTTGTGGTTGTTGTTGTTGTTGTCAGCGCCATCGTCATGCCTTTAGCTTGATCAACTTTTTCTCTCCTTTTCATTGTGTCCTTCTCCTTTGGAGAGAGACAGAGAGAAAGCAGGCATTACAGTAACAAGGTAGCATCTCCAGTCGCCGCATTGGAGCAACGGAGGGTGCCCAACCTCAGAAAGTAAAGTGCGTTGAAATGGCTATCTCGAAGCCATTTTTCCGCGCTATGCGAGGAGCGAACATAACTTCCGTCAGGGCATTCATCAACATTGCCGACGACAACAATGACAACAACAACTAGAAATACTACAAGAAGAACGACATCATCGATCAACAAGAAGAAAGGGTCGACAACGACGGTCTTGTGTCAGCACCAAGATCAGGAAGGCTTTTTCCTTGTTCCCTAGTTGTAGTTTCTTTCCGTCCACTTAAATTCTTATTTCGTTTCGTGGCGTGTATTTAAAATTTTTCTACTAGTTACTACGCTTTCACACAAAATTGCTCCTTGAGCGGCCGCCGCACCAACGAGCCTACTACGATAGAAGCAGCAATCGGGCGGAAACGAGTTGAGCTGAGATCTCTTAGACGTGACCTGCCGCCCAATGCGGCGCGTGCGCTAATAGCTGTCGGAGCAGTAGCGGGTAGAAGTCGTCGGCACGGCCGGCATTCATCGCATGCATATGTGACACACAACCGAATTTCGGCAGAGACTTCAACCTCGAAGCGATCATTGATCAACAGGAACGCGTACACTACCACTTACGGCGCTACCCGAGCTCTATCTCTCTCTCTCTCTCTCTAACAACAGCTAGATCTGCAAAAAGGATTCTGCGCTCTAGCTTGCTTTATGACTATCTACGCATGTATATGTATATATATATATATATATATATATAGACGGATAAAAGAAATATATATATATATATATATATATATATATATAAATAAATATATATATAAAATGCGCCGCTAGATCAGGGCAACTGTTACCCCAAATAAAATCGTCCATTTTTTGCTTACAGCGCACCTAGAATGACGTTTAGACTCGTTGTATTCAACAACTTTCCACGCGTCATTCCGTGTGTCTGCCGTTTGTTTTAATAACCGCTTCCAGTCAAAACCGAAACTCTGCGCAGGCCCGTTGCACCGTATCGCAATAAAATAATTTCTTAAATGCCGACAAAATGGCTGTTATGAAATATTGAGATGTGAAGACTTGTTAGAACCTCGTTCAACTATGCCTAACATAAAGAAATCTAGAGAAATTAAATCTCGGCTGTTTGGTGACCTAAAGTGTTTCAGCCAGAACATGTCCAAATTGTCATCTAACCAGTTGTGCATCAAATGGCTTGTGTGAGCGGGCTCGCCGTCTTGCTGAAATACGTACGGCCTTCACTTTGACACGCGGTCAATCCACGGCTCTACAACAGTCATAGGAACTCGTTAGTAGACTTTAGCTGTGATCACTTTACTCGTTTTAAAGAAGTGCGGAGGCACGACCCCCTCTTACTTGACACCACACTTAACACTTGCACCCCGCCCGGAAACTTGGCGACTCCTGTCACAGATACCTCCACCTACAAGGGCAGTGGGCCTTTTTTCATCTGAGAAGAACCGAAGACGCCTGGCAGCATCTTGTTTGAGCAAACACAGGTGCAAATCAGAGTGAGCCGTGATTCTAGTGGCTTTAGTCACGTCAGACAGTAGCTGTCGAACTGTTTCTGTGCATACGAAACGTTATGCAAATTCTCTTCTGCAATCAGACGCATTGTGCCGGCACTCATGCCTAGCAGAACCGTGTGTCTGCTCAGCGATCTCGTGACATACATAGAGAGAGATTTCATCTCAGAGAGTTGAAGAGGATGATCTCATATATATATATATATATGGTAAACAGAGGTATGCGCATTATCACTGTTTTTCAATTTAGATCTCAGCGTCGGTCATTTCCGTGAGCTAGTTTATAACTTAAACCGTAGATACATGCTATATATGTGTTTGAGCTCTCTTCCACTCAAGTTCAGTTGTAGCTAGACGGCCAACATGTACATACTTAGGTCACACTTGCTGGTGGCCTTTTAACAAAATTTCTAGTAGTAGTAGTAGTAGTAGTAGCAATTACAACATACCATACCGAACAAACAATAAGAGAAATGTTAGGTTCAGCGAAAACGCACCAACAGGTACATGATCATGTAAATAAGTCGAGCTATCACTGGGTAAGTGAGAAGTGCGTGCGAGTTGATGCGTGTTTCAGCGCCAAACTCTCGGCGGGTGGGTGGTTGTTTGTAAGGCGTACCCTTCCGCAGCCACAGCCCAGCTAATTGTGGAAGGGTGAACAACGATTTGTTTGTTGGCGCGCTCGTGGGCTGGCCTAGGCCAAAGCAGAACATGAGAGCTAGAGAGTCCCGGCAATTTACAAGAGTGTAGGGAAGAACCGCCACTGAGACCATGGTAAAGCCTCGTCCTCTACCGCAAGCTCGGCCGCTCCAGCTACAGACCACCACGGGAGGAAGGGAAGGGGAAGACGTCCCACATCTCCCGGAGATCAGGAGTTGAGGGCGGGGAAGTGCTAGCGCGGCCGACCCCTGGAGGAGCAGTAGGAACAAGAGAAATTACAGTGTGTTGCTGCAGCGATGTCAATGCAATCAATACATAGCGTCTGATTGTCTCTCTGTGAAGCAGTCTGCTTCAGGGTAGGGCGGGGGAAGTAGGAGACCCTGAGGGAAAGGAAGAGAAAGGGGCCCTCAGGAGCACCGCTGAGGACTCGACCCGCCCAGTCGAACGCAGCTGGGAAACGTTTGTATGCCGCTGATTAGAGAAGGAAGACCGCTGACTGGCTAGCTGAGTGGTTTTGGCATCTTTCGCATTATCCGCTCGCTGGTATTGCGCACGGTATCGCTGTGAAAAACGACATTAACCAGCCACCAACGACTGAACTCAAGCCGACAAGCGCCACCCGCCGATAAGAAAGGCAGCAATAGCAAGATCAACAACAGCAACAACAACAACATAATACTACAACAGCAACGACAACAGCATACCCACAACAACAGCGACAACAACATACCCTCAACAACAGCGACAACAACATACCCACAACAACAGCGAAACGTTCGAAACAAATACGACGACGGTGGCAACAACAAGAGCAACCACATGCCGTAGTAGTTATCATCCTCGTTTTGTTGTTATCATCATCATCAAGTATAGCCTCATAATCGTCCTTCTCATCATTACTACTACTACTACGAGGAGAAGGTGGTATTTCATATTTTTTCGTGAGCCTCCTTTTCACCCACTCGCGCACTGCTCCGTCCCTTTACTCTACTTTCGCTCTACAGACACCGTCAGCGTCACAAACAATGGCGGACCGGATCACCGTTACTGCGAGACAGCACAGCACAGGCTTCCTCTGCACACGAGGGGAACACGGCAATCGGCAAGCACGGTATAACAGCACCGAGTCTCTCACTTTGCCAGTGTTCTCAGTGCAGTACTTCGGAAGAAGCATCATCTCTCTCTCTCTCTCTCGTGTTCTCCCTCTCTTCGTACATGGGTGTGCATGCGTATGTACACATGAACACATTAGAGGTACAGGGTGGCGGCAATATTCTACAACAACGATGACGACGACGACGGCGAGAGGTCTAAGCAAAAGGGGAACTGAATCAATGACAATTGAAATATGGGTCACCAGCACACCCATCGAGCAGCACACCCATCGAGAACGGATGGTGCCGGCGGCGCAGCGATGCAGTGGTAGAACGGTTGCACGGCTTGCGGTTCGTGTCTACGACGCAGATAAGCGCTGCAGAAACTACACACGCCCGCCGCTATGTTATAGGGAGCAAGCGGGCGGCCAACCGGGCTCGTTGGTGGAAAAGGCCTGTTGCCACTCCTGTCCTATCCGTGTGTCGTATGGTTTGCTATACTCGCTTGCGGCAATGGCGAATTTATGATGGCTATACGAACTCGCAGCATTCCCGCAGACGCAGGCCCGTTGTTACGCACCTTGCCATGACTATGGTAGAACGTATCCGTTAGGATCAGTTAGGCATGATGGTTTTAATTCTAGGCTGATTAACGTTACCTCGCGACGACGGCATAACGTGTTAAGGCTGTTTCGTCGTACCACGAAGCTGCTCGTTTAGGACAAATTTTGGCCAAAAAACGTGGCACTTCTTGTTTGCCCCACGAACGCCTGGCTAGAACAATGATGACAATCTGTTACTGGAACAGCAGCAACTGGTAAGAAGACTTCACGGCAGTTCGGGTGACGGCTTGAATCGAACGTTTTTCAACAGAGACGCTTAGCTTGCTAATACAGTAAGCGTCTACGATTCGTTCATTCGTTGTAAACTGCGCGTGCAGAAAAATTACGCAGTTTAGAAACACAAATTCTAGGATATACGTACGATACGGATGTCTTTGTATTCGTCTTGTGCCCTGGGCCGGATGCTCTTCTGGGCCAGCCGCTTATGCTTGCACCAGTTATTAAGAAAACCGTCAAGTGAACCGTCATAGTATAGATAATTAAAAACTTTTCAAGCTGACCCTCAGCCAAGATTTAACGCCCACGGGACTGCTTTTCGCATTGCTTTATGGGTGGACCCCCATAAATACAAATGTGCAACGGTGGGGCTCGAACCCGCGCATCTATGTGTCTCCTTCGGTTGCGAGGCGCAGGCGAATGCACCGCGCCACTGGTCTCAACGTTACGGTATAAATGCGATAACATTGTCTTAACATAAATGTTACATCTGCCGATGTTAGCGTTTGTATAGAGAAATAATTGCCATATTTTTCTTATCGCATTGCTGTCACTTGTACTACAGTTGTATGTCAGATTGCCAATAGCGGCGGGAAAATTAAGTAAATTATTGCCAACGAATTAAGTGTAACGGAAATAGTTGGTGCTGATTGATGCTGTACAAGCAACCACGTGTGACAACAATACTGAAAACATAAATGTAAAAACATACACAAATCGAAAGTAGAGATATTATTTCATACTTGAACCTTTTGACGAAAGAAGATAGATATGAATAACGTATAACGAAGCTAATTTGATACTTAGTTATCTTAGCGTATATCGCTTCGCTACTGTTCAGCAGTTACCCCTAAAATGTTAATTTTTTATTATACAACTTACTGTTGTTTCTAAGACAGATAAACTGTATTGTTTTTAAAGTCGTGTCTGTGGGGTTGCTAAGTGTTTTTGTGAAACTCCTCCTCTTCTACTCCTTGGGCCAGTGAGATTTTACTGAAAGGCGCATACCTGTAAATTAGTATAAACCTATATATGGATTGTGTCTAGGACAAGCAACATATCCGGTAAAAAGACGCTAAGATAGTTAACGTTGAAGGGGTCATTATGACAAAGTCGTCGCATGTTAGCTGCATTCTGTGTCAGGCAAATACTTACGTTATGTTATTCTGTTTTGGTTTTTCCGTGAGGCTAATCCCGTGTGCGATTTTTTCATGTCATGGCTGATTTTTAATCTACTCCGGCATTTACCTTGTCTAAATTGGAAACCATGAAACCCAATTTAAGAGCGGCCGGTCTGGGTCTCGAGCACAGGCCTCCCGAATACAAGGCAAAGGCTTTGCCACTAAGCCATCTTGCTCGTTTATTTATGAAGTTTCTTATAAAATATGGGCTGGCATCTATTTTATGTAGAGGGTATAATAAAAGCTATTAACCCAAAATTCCTGGGCAGCGCTGATACAGCAGATACAGCCAGACAATATTAATGCCGCACGTTCCTAAGGTTGTTCGCAATGCCGATATATCCATAATGAATGCGCCCACGTCCTCTAAAATAAATGTAAACGTAAGTATATATACGTCGAAACAGATACTCGTCTGTCGAACGGAGTACCAACTCGGAAAAGTCATAGGCCGTCGGAACTGAACTGGCTTTGCCTGAGAACGCGGCGTATCTTAGGGATCCTGTTTTTTTTTGTCCTGCTTCAGCATTGCTTCGAGTGAGTATAGCGCGTATCCTCTGCTCGCGAAACATCCGCCGTTCCTCATTGAGGCGCAGCGGCGAAGTCCGCCAAATTAGACGCGATGAGAGAGACTAGGCGGCGAAGTCGATGGTTTGTACCTGAAAGCGCGCTCGTACACATAAAACACAGCCACGCATACGATGCCTGCGTACGAACGAACGAACAAAATTCGGCGAATTTCTACATGCCAAGCGACGATGGGTCCACTAAGGAAGACGACGACGACAACGACGGCGACAAAGACCACAACAACAACAACAACGCCGACGAGGTGTGTGGTAGGTATATTGCTGCAGCGGCAGCAGCAGTGTTACCCAACATCCGAGTCAAAGTAAAACGAAATAGATTGTGCACGAACGGGGAAACGAACGGGAATCCGGCGGCCGCGCTCTAGTACGAAATCGTACGGGCTGGATCCGGGCTGTGTCGCCATGCGGAAGGGTTTGGTAGCTCGGGATGTCGGCGAGAGCGGCGTCGTCGTGTAAGTGAGGACGCGCCCGCCGCCGCCGCCGCCGCGGCCGACGAGAAGGAAGTTCGAAGTCCCGCGTGCCTGCCTAGGTCGGGCGTTCCTGGAGGTCGGGCGTTCCTGGAGGTCGTGGTCGTCGTCGTCATCGTCATAAGGAAGGACGACCTTCACCATAGGAAGGGATTGCCGCTGCCGCCGCTGCTGCCACCAAGGACGCCGCGCGAGGACGTTAGCATAAAATCGTCTCTTCCGTGCAGGAAGGGCATGCTCTTTAGCGGCCTTGAGAGTTATGTAAATTACATGATCCGTCAATGAGAGCCGCATGCAGAGCGCATATTGTGCGTACATACCAACGCAAAGCAGCAGAATGCGACTGACAAACAGATTGCTCTTTGCTGCCGGTGTGGGGGGTATCGATACACAGCGATGTCAAGAGCCACCCGACGCCAAGACGAAAAAAGCAAGAATCACAATAACAATGCATCTAAACATACATTAACAACGGCAAAAATTACAACAGCAACAACAACAACAACAGCAGCAACAGCAACAGAAACAACAAGAACATCAACAGCAACAGCAATAAAAAGACAAACAGCAGTAAAAATAACATCAAACATAATAACAACAACACTAATAATGCCGACAGTATTATTGATGTGCAGTGCAACAATAACAATGACAGCAACATGGCAACAAAAACATAGCCGCATCAACTGCAACAACAGTAACACAACAACAGCAACAAAAAGAGGCAAGAAAACAAGAGTTGCAGACAGAAAGGCTGCAAAAACAACAGTAATGAAACAACGACAACAACGAGAATAATAATAAAAACAATAATAGCCGCGACCGTAACAACATCAATAGTAAAAACAACAATAACAACGACAACAACAACAATACGAATAACTATACTATCAAAAACAAGAAAAACAACTACATCAATCACAAAAACAACGACAGCAACAACAACAACATGACCATAACATCAATAGCACGAAAAACAACATCAACAACAACAGGCAATGTGGCTACAATACCAGCAGCAGCAACAGTAATAGAAGCTGTAGTAATGGCATGCACGTGCCATCTAAGCTAACACCATCGTACTCGCATCGGAGGCGTCGCTATGTGCGCCACATGCATCTCTATCCAACAGGTCCAACACCCGCGCCTCCCCCGCCGCCTGTCGACCTGCCGGCCTGCGCTGTCCCGCCGCCTCCACATTCCTCTACATCCCCCTACATGAGTCGCTCGACCTCAGAGGGACCTGTTTGCGGAGTTCTCCGCCTGAACTCCGCGGTCTCCGGGACAACAGGTCCCTTCCTCCTCCTCTTCGTCCTCCTACTCCACACCCCCGTCATGTTCGTCCCGTTCCGACCTGCCATATCTGCCTGCCTCTCTCTCTCTGTCTGTCTCACCCCCGCCGCCCGTCGGCCTTCACAAACATTTCCCCCCTCAACAAGCTACTCGGCAGCGATTCACCAGTCTGCATCTTCGCTTTTTTTTCGCTCTTCTCTTCCTCGTTCTTCATTCTCCACACCGCCACCACCACCACCACCACCAGCTAGACAGCTACCCCCCTCGACTCCCTCGCCCGCCTTCTATCGGCATCCACCCACTCGAACCGTTGGCATGAGCGGGATGTAACCTATAGTAATAAGCATGTATGTGTATGTACTACTTGTATGCATGCCTGCATGCATGTATGCGTGGATGAATGTATGTATGTAGGAATCTATATGCATACACGCAGCGTTAGTTCTCTCGTAGTATCTCTCTTCTTCCCCTATCTCTCTCGCTCTCTCTCTCTCTCCATCTTTCGCGTTAGATCTCATTCGCTGTGGCGTTTGCTCTCTCGCTTTCGTTCTGGGGTCTATCTCCTCTTACATTTGGCCGCGTTCGGGGGTGTATGTCGTTGCTGTCGTCGCTGCTGCTCTTGCTCTTCCCTCATGAAGGCCGACAGACCGACCGACCCACCGATCAGCGCGGCCATAGCGTCGCAAGTGTGCAGCTGCTGGTAGATGGGTGTACATGTGGAGGAGGACAAGTTCCTCCTCCACATGTACACCCCTGAGCGTCGACGGCGGCAGCAGCAGCAACAGTCACGAAGAGCGCCTCCTGCACACAGACAGGTAGACGGACAGACGGACAGACAGACAGGCAACCAGCCACCTAGCCAGACAGACACTCCCCCACAGTGCTCCCCCGCCGCACATGCACAATTACCTCATACTTCTCCTTCTCATCCTCCTCCCACCTATACACACACGCACGCACATATGTAGAGAGTTCGACGGGCGGGATCATAATGCATGCACAGCGCTGACAGTAGTGGGAGTAGTATTCCCACCCCCGTAGTAGTACATAGAGTAGGTGGCAGCGTCGGGGAATAGCGTGCAAACCCCCCGCCTCTTCTTCTCCTCCCATCTCTCTCTCTCCCTATTGCGCGCGCACTCTCTCTCGCTCTCCCCGTTCGTCCACCCCCTCCCTCCTTTCAGTTCTGCATTTCTTTTCACTCGTCCCTACATATTTACGCTTTGGCTCTGCATCGTGGTTTCGTCACAGCACCAGAAGCAGCTGCAGCAGCAGAAGATGTTGTAGCAGAAGATGTTGCAGCAGCAGGCGAAAATCAGTGCTCTGTTCGCGCCATTTTAGCTGGTTTGCCAGCCGCTTTGGCTGGTATACTGTTATCCAACATGGAGCTGGCATGGCTCATCTATATGGATATATATGAACAGCACACCAGCAGAACCAGAACCAGAGAGAGAGAGAGGCTGAGGCTACCACAGAAGCAGATAAAGAGCTTCCCCCCTGTCTCTATCTCTCTCTCTAATGGTGGCTGAGCTGTATCTCAAGCTCATGTGACGAACTCGGCCACACCGTACCACTACCGTGATTCGTCCACCTGCCGCCTTCAGAAACGTCAGAGCGCTAGACTGTAGACACTTGTCGGTCGGGCTAAGGGTCGAAGTAGGTCCGACACCCCATATATATATATATATATATACAGTGTAAATGTGTATATATATATACACATGCACATGTCTAGCGGCAGCAGCAGCACCAGCCGCAGCAACAAAGAGGCGGTCAGGAGCACATCTGCTCGAGGCCTCCCACACATCCCGCGTTAGCATCATCTTCAGACGGTCATGGCGGCGGTGGTGGCGGCGACAGCGTCACCAGAACCATTGGCGCTGCGTGGGAATATGTGAAGCGCTCGCCCACACGAAGTTTTCTTCTTCAGGTCTTCACGAAGTTTAGTTCGGTGTGCTAGTTTGTTAGCTAGCCAGCTAGCTAGCTAGACTGGATAGCGTAGGCCGACACTTGAGTAGCAAACTAGAAGGCCCTTTTCGGCGCTTCGGAGACTATCGCAGCAGCAGCGATGCTGCTGAATACTGAATGAAGGTAGAAACGGTAGCGTGGATGAGCTAGCCTCGTTGTCGACGATCAGGCGACTTTCTGCTGCTGCTGCTGATACTGTTGGCTATGCCGTACAAGTTATTGTAGCATCGATAGCGCGTGTAGCGTTACAGTGACCTAGTTGGCTTTGGCTGACGAAGCGTTATTAAGACAACTTGATCATATATATATATATATACATGCACAGACATCAATATGTATATGAATATAAATAGAAAACGGTTAATTTGGCTTAAAGGGAGGGATGAAATATATCTATAAGATATATATATATATATATATATATATATATGAGACAAAGCATTACATTGCCCATTACATATGACTCTAATCTTGTTTTGTACTCACAATAGTAACGCAATTTTTAAATGACTGCACTATTAGAAAATCAATTAAATTCGTTTCGAATGCGATACCCCCCCCCCCTAATCTCGACCCTTGGCGCAGTGAGTTAAAAATACTCTCTGAGATGCGATCTTGGCTTAACTAATGCCGTTATATTAACACATGTAGTAAAATGTCTCTCGCCAGTCTATGCCAAAGAGAGCCGCCCAGATCTTTAGTTTGGTTAGGCTTGGCTTAAACATGTCCACGCTCTGTAGCGCGAATTCAACTGACTAAAAAACCAATCGACCGTTTGCAGAGTCTGCCAACAGTAACAAGTCACGGGCAGCAGCTTCTATGGTAACGATTCCGAAGACTGCAAAGAGTACTGTGGACAAGCGGAAAGCGGTTTACACAACCTGGTACTGTAGAGAGCGGTTTACACAACCTGGTACATGTTTTGAAACGTTTTACGCAGCTGCATGATCATGTTTTGAGATGCAATATCCTTTTGGAAGGAGAACGAAACTCGTGGAGGTCCCTTAAGTCTACAATTGTGATGGAAGAAGAAGTGTAAGTCTGCTCAACGGTACATTGATGCGATTCCGACACCTGACGTGGTGCCGCTGCGCTTCTTCAGGGTACCTCGTAAGAGCTGGAGGTAGTTAAATTTAGCGAAATGGAGTGACCTGCGGGCTCACCTAACCTGAATCCCATCGAACATGTATACGTAAGTCCGATTGCCAGAATTCCAGCTCCAGTAACACTTCCCGAGCTCATGAGTGCTCCCGAGCTCATGAGAGTCCGCAAGGACTACAAATCATATCCCGCAGCAACTCATTGTTGAGTTAATTCGATCAACGCATGGCGACCCTTCATAGGGGTCGTGAAGACAATATACACTATTAAATTAAATAAATTATGTAATGTTTTAAATTCATTTTATAGATTCTAACGCAATATTTAAGTCGTGTTCTATGACTGAATGTGTTGCTATTCGAATGCCATAGTCATTTTTAATGTGGCCTATTGTAAGGTTTAAATATGCGTAAGTTACTGTATTATATATATACACTTCGGAACCAAAAATTACATAAGCCATCATATTTGTGTTAGTAACGACAAACTAAAAATGACTAAGCTATTCGAATAATGTTATACATTTGTAAAGTGTAAATATAAGCACTTTCGAATGCAATTCACAACATATATAACGTCCATGTGGATATATATATATATATATATATATATATATATACATACTACATCAAAACTACCATCGTAAATATCTACTAGACACTGTTATTGGATGGGGCGCCTAAACTAGAGACGCACAAGTTGAAGTAAGTGGTTGAATTATTTGCCTGGTTAAAAGTAGTATAAATAAGTAGGTAAAGACAAGCTGTGTATGTTATATCTTGCAGGGCCTTGCGGCTTTACTTAATTTGTTGGGGGCATCATGTATAGATCTTCAAACACAACAAAACACGATATATTGCGTAACGATGATCTTGTAATTGCAATAAACTGAAGTCTTCACAAGGCATTTTTTTACAAGCTGGCTGATGTATCTACTTTCGCGTGTAGGCCAATGAGTAGCGACTACGCAACAACAATTTTACTGTGATAGCGGCAACAGTGGCAACAATCACAATAACAAACAAATACGAGACAATAACGGCATTATGGATACAACAGCAAAGACAAGTTATCAACAACAGCTTAACTAACGAGCAACAACAACTGTAAGAACAAAGCACCACCACCACCAACAACAACAACAACAACGGCAACATCAAGCGATAGTCGCAAGATGCCATTGCCTTGTCAGGCAGGTCGTCTTCGGCACATGAGCCTCGCGTTCCTGACGCGTTCCCATGAGCAGGAAGTTATAACCTCGATTCTCGGCTAGACTTCGTCAACCCCCGTTTCGGCAGCTAGTCATCGCGTAAGCCAACGCTAACTTGTGCCTGCTAGCGCAAGTTAGCGCCAGGTTACGCTATGTGACGGGGTGGTTACACACACACATTTATATATATATATATATATATATATGTGTGTGTGTATGGATGTCTATTGACACCCAAATCTGCCGTAGCAGCGATAGCAGCAAAGCGGTACGCTCGTGGAACGGTTGTTATGGATTTGTGTGGCTGGCGAGCGAGTGCGGGAGGGACGGAGGGAGGAAAGGAGGGTTTCACCAGTCAGGCTGTAGTTGCGGTACTGCTGCTGGTGGACCGGTTGCGCAATCGTGAGAACCAGGTTACCAGGTTGATCAGTTGACTAGCGCCAGGCAAAGACACCAACCAGTAGCAACCACAGCAGCAGCAGCAACAGCAACAACAGCCGCTGCAGCAGAAATAAGCGCCACAACAATAGAGTAGGGCCATAACCATTGGGTACCAGTTTAGCGGCCATCTAGCGGAACAGCCAGCCAGCAACGCCGCCGCTGCTGCCATCGGCGCTCTCGGAGGTGGGTTGAGTTCAAAGAGAGCAGCAGCAGCAACAACAACAGCAACAACAATAACAACAGCAACAACAACAACAGCAACAACAACAACAGCAACAACAACACAGCAACAACAACACAGCACAACACAGCAACAACGCCGAACTGACAGCGCTGCGCCGCGTTGCTGAACGGTGTACGCCTATGTATGCATGACACCGACCTAGACCGGTTGAGCAGCGTGGGCCACGCTCCCAGAACCGCTGCACTAGCTCGATCGGAGATCGGAGGCAGGACCAGGACCAGGACGGCGGCAGCGACAGTTGTACTCGCGACAAAGGTGGCCGGCCATGTGACCGCTCAACCGCTCCTGCTCCGACTAACTAAAAAGTGGTCGTGGTCGGACGGAACGGAAGGACGGCGTAGTTGGCAGTAGTCTCCGGAAGAGTAACGGGACTCGACTTCGTTCATTACTAACGAGTTATGGTCGTGAGGGTGGTGGTGATGGTGTTTGTAATGACGACGACGACGACAAAACCACAATAGCAACATTAGCAGCAACGAGAACGACAACAATCACAACAACAACAGCAGCAACAACAACAATAACGACAACAATCACAACAGCAACGACAACAACAATCACAACAGCAACAACAACAACGATGGCGATAAAGGCGATTATGATAGTGGTGTGATCTAGGGACATTGGCTTATAGCTCGACGCTGACACCTTTATGTCGGCCGAAGCGTGGATACGAGCATACGGAACTGGGAAGAACTATGGGTATGACGGAAGTATTTGGTTTTCGGGTTTCGGGAAATTTCGGGACTTCGGCATCAGTCAAATTTTGTAGAACTGTTCAACTTGAGGGAGTCAAAGCTTTTTGTCTGCTGCCTACACTGATGCCGGGCAATCGTGGCAATCTGGCAGTGGCATATATATGATGTCATGGAAGAAGGAGACAGCTCGGTTTCGCACTGGGTCGAGAAATGAAAGATCCGCGCGTCAGACTTGGGATGCTAAGAACCGACTTGAGACTGTTCCTTCTGAGATCTTGCTTCTTCGCAGCTCGCGTCACTTGTTTACTACGGGCTAACGCCCTGTTCGAAGACCTGAGTCTACTGAAGCCACTCAACAACTATTACCTAGAGTCCGTTTCAACATTACCTAACTTAGAATAAAAACAATTTCAAGCCTGTGCTATCCCCGTCCCCTACAGCTTGGAACCGCCTTGAGGTACATCTTAATTGCACCGAGGCCGGCATATTGAGATATCTAGGGTTTTCTTAACAGTTTTGGTGGCAGCATGGCCGCTGGCTCTCAGCAATATGATTTATCATCTATTCTCAATGAGCATACCTCAAAGAATATTCGATCAAGATCGGAGATCAAACCCGGTACATGACAATCTTTACTAGCGCGCTAGACGATGCCGCCACACTCCTGGCACGGAAATGCCATTTCAGTGCTGCAAACATTGCACGGGTGGTTAACACCGAAACTTTATGTGTTATCGTCACTTTCAATAATACTTGTAGCGTTCGGTTATTTTTATTGGCTGGCTAATAGATGAATGTTAATGGCATATATACTTTAAATACTTATATGCATATACATTTATCTTAATGTATGTCCACCTATATATATATATATATATATATATATAGAGAGAGAGAGAGAGAGAGATAGAGAGAGAGAGAAAGATGTTTTTATTGAATTTTTTTTTTCGTTAAAATAGACGTGAAAATAGTGTCGAAGTGAACGTTTTACCTTCACGCTAGAGCAACTCGGGTCTGCACAATTACGCAAGCAATCTTGGAATTGAGACCGTTAAGTTGGACTGAAATTTTTAAGTTGGACTAAGTAACTGGAATTGTTGTATGTGTTTTTTAAATCCCCGCTTTGCTTCTACGAACTCTGCTATATTTACAAAACAGATTTCTGTAAAAAGCTGTAGAATAGTAAGATGGCTAGATTCGATTATTTTACCGCATTCACGATACTTAATAACAATAGAGAGTACCTTTTAGTTCGTGCACTTTTTGGATTGATTCTTAAATCGAAGGTACTTTCTGTTCAATATCTTCATTATCATATCATGAAAAATTTTGGCGTGTGTTTACGCCTGAATTTACTTATGCTATTAAATATCTTAGCCCTAGCGCGGGATCTAAACATGCCAGCATTTGTACTATTGCTGTTGTTGTTTTATTATTAAATTAATGGCTTCTATGTGAAGGTATTGCAATCTAGCCTTACCGAAATGTGTCTACGGCTTTTCTACATAAAAATTTCAGTTTAAAACGAATAGCAAATTAGGCGTAGAGAAGCTATCTCTACGGTGACTTCAGATATGTATATCTTCTTCTAGTCTCTCCATGACCAATATGTTAAAGCCTTGGAAACCCTGTCGCGGACAAACCTAATAAATAGCCAAACCGACAAATGGAGTTCCGGACTATACCAACATCTAAGATTGTATATTCTAATTAGACACATGTTTGGAAGTATCTTGTTAAATGTGATTATATCCGCGAAGTAAAGTGCAAAACATTTCACCTGGTTTTCAGATAAACTTGCCGTATCAAGAGTGTGGTCGGTCTAATAAAAAAAACATGTGATTATATGCACATCGTGCAGGCTTGTACATTCCCCCTCTCTCTCTATCTATCTATCTATCTATATATATACGTTGCTTTTATTATGAATGGTCGAGGCTAGAGTGTCAGCTCATTTGAAAATAATTGGTCATGGATTGTAAGCGTCTAGTCTGGAACGCCACAGTTTAGCATAGCACCGTCCCTGGACACAGGACCCAAGCCTCTCGGGAGGCGAAGGCGATGACCAACCTGGCAAGCGCCAAGAAACTCTAGCTGGGCTTGATGACTCACATTAATGGCTGTCTCTAGACCCTAAGCACGATCACGGGGCAACTGACGCTACCGTTCGTAACAACCTCGGCGATATAATGACATCGAGAACAAAGGAACGTCCGGGCTAGGAAGTTTCTCCTCTGAAGCCCCTCTGAGCCGAAGCAGGGAGAGGGAGAGAGGCAAGAAGAGGAAGCGGCCAGGAGGTTTCTTCGGTCGGTCGTAAGCTAAGGCCTGGCACGGGCTTTTGCGCGCTTATCTCTGCTGGTTGTTACGTTCTGGACAGACAACGGAAAACGAAGAGATTTTCACCATGTACAATAAATAGTTCGTTTAGGTACAACGCTAGCCATGACCACCGAGATCACGGTGATGGCTTATTTAAGAGATTATTATTATTTATTGTTCGTAATCTCATAATAGAGAATAGTTATAATTGTAATCATACTACAGAGTGAAATGAGAACGTAGAAAAAGCCGTTGCGAAAATTCCCACCCTCGTATAGTTCACGAAAATGAGGCGCGTTTATGCAGCGTTTTGTGACTACTTTAGATATTATACATTATCGGTACTGTTAGCAACATCAGCAATAGCAACAGCATCTATCGGGGGCCCTCCATTGCTACTCCGTCCGATTCTGTTTGGCTATCGCGATAGTGGAATTGCGATCTGGCACGTCCGTGCTGCGGGCGAATTCTAACTATCGCGCTGTTGCTGGACAGCTATGCAGCTCTATGCAGAGTATGTTGGCCAAAAGCCGAGTCGGATTACATTACTCTGGCTGATAGACGGACGGTACTTTCTCATTCTGGGAGGCGGGGGGGGGGGGGGGGAGATGAGGGTTGGCAAAAAAATAGCGAGAAAAAATCATCTAGAAACAGGCGGATCGAGCGGCCGAACGAGCCAGCAAACGAACAAGCAAGAAATGGCAATTTGAGCAACGACAGTTGATCGTCGTAGTTGTCGACCCCGTCGCAGGCGGGCGGAGAGGAGAGATGTTGGCGATTTCGGCGATGTTTTACTGAGTGTTTGCACATTCGAATAATGGTGAACTAACCATTACTTCCCGGTCACAATTGGACAGCGGTGGCAGCGGCAGCAACAACAACAACAACAATAACAACAACAACATCGATAGCCGGCGCGCCCAGGTCACGTGGCCAATTTTCGCGAGGTGGTGACCGCACCCAGACCAACAGCAATAGCGCAGCAGCAACAGCAGCCGCCGCAGCAACAACAACAGCAACGACAACAACGACAGCAACAACAACAACAGCGACAGCAACAACAACAAGAACAGCACCACGACGAAGGCCACCACCACACCAAACCGCTACCACTTGAACGTCGTTGAGCGGACACGAAAAAGTCCTTGTAGACAGTAGTGGTGGCAGTTGTTGTTGTAGTAGTAGTAGAGTATACCGGCCGTCGGGACATTGGCCGTCAGGACATCCTCTTCTTGTCCCATGTTACTGCTGCTGCTGCCGCTGCCCTGGTCACGATCGACGATGGCGATGTCGCGCGAACCACGCGCGAGCTGGCCACTCACACAGTCAGTCAGAGTAAAGCAAGCGGCGTGCAGGACGTGTGTGGCGGAACAGCGCCCGTCAAGCGCAAGTCCTGCAAAGTTCTGCCGCAGAGGCAACATCCTGGGTGTCTTCAGGCGACCCCGTAGCGGTGGATCTGCTGCCACCAGCGTCACCGCCGCCGCCACCATTGCTGCTGTCGCCAAGGCGGGGTCTACGCGAGCGCCCCTCGAGTAAGCGCGACACACACCGGTCGCCTCACGCCGCGGTCGGACCGACCCCACCCAAGATCCCAAGAAAACGATGTCGCCCGAGGATTAGCCGGTTTCACTCGTGGGCCGTATTCGAATGTTGGCCAGCCAGATAGCTCGTCCAGCCAACGACGAGCTACGAGAGCACAAAACCAAGATGGCAGTGGCCTGTACTACCAGGACTACTGGACGGTCCGGCAACGGCCCAAACGGAAAGCAAAGAAACTACGCTAGTCGATCACATTCCCCATATTTTTTGCACAGATGCACATATGTATTTATATATATATATATATATATATATATATATATATATAGAGCAAGCGGGGTGGTACTTTGCCTTGTTCGATCGAATTTGGTCTACAATTTGAGCCAATAAGAAGATGTAGCATAGAGTAGGAGGTGTGCGTAGTTACGAGTAAGTCACCTATTTATCCGCTTCAAGAGTGTTTTGCCTAACTGATTTTCAATGGTTAATGTGAACTTATCTTTACCATGGCGAAACGTTGCGGGAAATTTCAACGCTTCGTGAGGAAGATTTGCACACGTGCTTAGACTAGTCGTTGGACATGGCAGGATACGCATTGGCGGAAAAAACGTTTCAAATCTAACTTTATCGCATCTCTGATCAATTATCTATTATGCGGAACATATATATATATATATATATATATATATATATATATATATATATATATATAAGGGTGTTCCAGAATTTGCCCAACAAGCTTTGAAGTCTAGTACAACTGCATATATATATATATATATATATACTTGATGTAAACTGCAACTGTGCGGTTCAACATTTCATATTCGAACCTACATCTGTGTGGTGGACGTTACTATGTACCGGCAAGAGCTGACAGCCAAGAAGATTTATTAAATGCGAGAGGTCAAACTAGAGTTGCATTGTCAATACGAGTATGTGCGCCTTGTGTTACACGCCATGCGCTTACTTCAGACATGGTGTTCCAGCTTTTTAATGAAAATAACTCGAAAATAAAACATAATCTAGTTATTTACAGGGTGTGTACTTCAATAATCATTTATTTGTTCCGTTTAGTTCATCCCGATTCTTCTTATAAGCAACTTAAATAACGGCGCGGCGGCGTTATTTTTTGTGGATTGATCAGAACAGCTAAAAACAATCTAAAGTTGGTGACGATGACCCGAACCATGCCTACGACTCTCGATACATCGTTCTCGATCGTCCATCTGCGTATGTCTTCAATTCTAAGGTTAAGCACAACAACCATGCGGGAACGCCCGCCTCTTGGTGCTCTCAGTTGGTCAAGAATTTTAGCCTTGCCAAACATTTGCGGATACTCCGCGGATGGAAACACGGCTTCGACTGTGAATAATAATAGTTCAGAGTCAGCTCAATTCTAACTTCACCTTAAACTGTCCGCCCATACTCGTCCAAGTCAATTCAGATTCGTGAAGGCTATACGTTTTACAACTGGGTACTGCGTATACCAAAATGCGCGCAGATTTTCGACAATCCAGAGTTGAATACGAACCCAACGTTCGACGAGCTTGCAAGACGTTTGAGGTTTCGATATTCGCCGTCAAAGAGCTGTACTAAATTCTCGATGCCGCAAACAGCTTTATGTTGTGGTGCTAGACTCTGTATCTGTCGGGTGTTTCCGCTGAGTGGCGTTTAGTGTGTTTTTATTCTCTCAACAAGACTGTGGGATAGAGATAGAGCAAACATGGTCTCATGTCGCTTACATCAGTGTGCCTTACGGAAGTAAGTTGGACTTACAGACATTAGTTGCAGGTATTTGACGTCGATTATAAATAACGTTTTAGCGCGATATTATTCTTAGGCTTCATATATCTATAGACGGCAATATTGCGCCACGAATAACTAAAGTCGGCTCGGCAGAAAACAAAAAAAAGCCTAGAGATAAATTATTACGGTTGCGTATCTGCGTAGCTGACCACTTTGCAAATTGCAAATTGGCACAAATACTGGCTGTTTCAAAATTCCCTACGAACTTTAGTTAGCTATTGTCTGACGACACATGTACGCGTTAGAACGTTGTTCAAGAAAAACAAGTGAATGACATCTAAGCTGACATTCATTTATATTTCACAGGTTTTGCCATAATTGTTATAACTGTCGTTACCATGGTGGAAGATGAATAGTGTTAGCGGTAAAATATCGAGTTAGATCGTATTGATGATGGCTAGTGACTGTTATTGTTCCTACTTGTTGCTAATTTCCCTCACATTATTTGATGCCATTATGCCGGGAGTTCTTGATCACGAGCGGCGAGGCTACGAGTTCGATATTGGCAAATAATCCAATAATAAGTTACGTGCGACGTCGGTCTTCGGCCTAACGGACCGGTAACTTTTTAGACTATTGCGTTTTATATCACATAATTTCTCTGTCAATTGTAGGCCAACCCATGTGAACAAACTTCCCGTTATTCACATCGTAGGGAGACTCTATTATAAAAACGACCTACTGTTGTTGACGAAATCAAGCAAAGAGAAAGAGGATTAGAACGTGATTATTGACAGCTCTACTTAGGTAGATAATGTATATATATATATATATATATATATATATATATATATATATATAGTGATGATGTAATGAAACATAGTGCTTGCCTGTATGGTTTGCATATGCAAAACATATTTTAGGTTTGTCTAGAAGCCTGATTAGCGCCAGTTATCAGGAAATACTAACTATTGTAAATCACAACATTTTAGTTGCTTAACATAGGCAAAACGTAAAGAAAAATTAAAGATACTCATACACGATATATTTACGTCTGTGCTCTAATTGCTCAAAAATTCAACTCAAGCAACTTAGTCAGTTCGATCAGAGTAAGCACACAGTAGTAGGTTAGGCACAAGACCCTAAAACTCGACTCACGATCGAGAGAGGTCGTATGTTAACCTAGTGTCAATTTTACTTGTACGCAACAGTGAAGCACCACTGTTTCTTGCATGTACTCTCCCTGGCCGTGTCACACAACCATTTAATTAAACAACTATACAAAAAGTTTAGTCGACTTCATCGTGCATCTGGCGGAATGCGAAACATAAGCAGCAGCAGCAGCAGCGGAGAGAGAGAGAGAGAGATTGAGAACGGTGAAGACGTTTGTTGTTGTTGTTGTTGTTGGCTCATACGCAGTACAACCCTATGCTGGCGATCATGGACGATCATTGCTCTGGTATGGGCGACTCAACGGCAACTGTTGGTGCTGCTGCTGCTTCTGCTGTCGTCATCGTCGTCGTCGTTAAGGTAGCAGCGATCATCAGTGACCGATGATTGGCCAACCAGAGACCATTAGGGGAATGCGAGAAGGTCACGGCGGTGATCATCTCGAGATCTGCACTACGCGTCCGCACGCTGGCACGCGCATGCTCGCCGCTGGCTGCTCGCGCCTCAAAGACCACCTCAAAGACCACCTCGAGGACGACCTACCTAGAGATGGTGGTGGTGGTGGCCCGTTAGGTTGTCGTTCACGAAGTTCGATGTTCTTCATTTCGGGTCGTCGTCGTAGTAGGAGCCGCCAGCCATTCACCACCATCGCCGCTACCACCAGCGGCGGCGGCACGCGAGTAGCAGCAGCAGCCGCCGAAACGGCATTCACGGGCATCATGGGTGCTCCACGACGGGACAGCTCCATGCTGCGGCCGCCGAGACAGTGGCACAGGGCGGACGACATGGCCTCGCGCATACCCAGTTATGTCAGCCTGATAAGATGGCCAGTTACGCAACGGTAATGCTCGCTCTCTCTCTCTCTCTTGCTCGTTCGCCTTCTGGAGATGCTGTTGCTGCTGCTGTTACTGTACTACTGGGTGTCGCCCATATGCAGGTCTATGGTACCGCCAATGGGGTGGTGGCGATGGCCTAGCGGCGCCGGCGGATGCGGCAGACTCGAGCAGCCACGCGAACCGCCATTGCGGCCGCTGCTGCTGCTGCCGTGAATGAGCGCAGTCGTCCCAAGGTCACCCGTCCGATCTTCTTTCGATTTGTAACCCCCCCCCCTGTCCTGGGGTTCCAGCACTACTAGGACTTCATCTTCTTCTTCCTTTTCTTCCTCATCGTTGTCGTCGTATGTTTCTTCTACTTTGCTACTACCGCTGCTGTTACTGCAATGTGTGCTCCACTAACGGTGGTAGTAGTAGCGGGGAGTGGTGCGTCTCGACCCCACCTCTGTGTCGGCCTCCTCCTGGCTATCGGTGGCCGTTTCCTCCCGTCGTCGTCGTCGTCGTCACTGTCAGTCACCCCTATAAGAATATGTTGTGTGGTCCTTGGCGCGTTCCAGCCGCTGTCCAGTAGAGTATAGACAGCAGTGTAGCAGCAGCAGCCCATTGGGAGGGGTGAAGAATCTCGTATAGGAATCAAGAGCTTCCCCTACGACGGCAAAGCACGGGCCTTCTGCAACAACGATGGCGTAGTGGCGGCGGCGGCAGCGGCAGCAGCAGCAGCAACAGCAACAGCAACAACGACTTTGCTGACTCCCGGCAGCGGCACGAGGAACATCAGTCTCCTTCGATGTTCTATATGTCTTCCTTTCTCTCTTTCTTCCCCTTTTCCTCTCTTTTTCTCGTTCTATATGTTTTCCCTTTTTCTGTCTCTGTTCGTCGGCTTCTCTTGTAGGGAACGATAGAGATGCAAAAAAAAGAGAGGAAGAGAGAGATAGGGAGAGAGAGCGTGCGCGCGCGAGCAATCAGGGGGTAACGGTCATTTCCAGTAAAAACCACCCCTTAGTTGAAGAGTAGAGTAGACAACACGAGCTACTAGACTAGCTGGCTGGTTGGCTGGCTGGCAAGCGTCAACAACTTGAGCCAGAAAAGCCAGAGGAGCCTGCTGCTGCTTGGGCCAACGAGCCGGCAGAAGCTGGAGTCCAAGCAGCTCTTTATGTCAATGTGTATCGACGAGAGACGAACGAGTGTGCGCCGTACGGCTGTACGCAGCGTTGTTGCTGTTGTTGATGCTGATGCTGCTGCTGTTGCTGCACCTCGTTGCGTGTGCTGCTGCTGCTGCTGCTGCGGAATTGGGGCAGCAGACAGCACGCGAATCGAAAGTGAACTAAGAAAGGAACGAATGCTTGCGCGCTGCTGACAGCAGGGACAACCAGGAGTGTCTGGCCAGGAGGCGCTAGGACAGGCTGGGACTGGAGGAGCAGTAGAAGTAGTAGTCCTTCTGTGCCTCTGTCTGTCTGTCTGTCTGCCGTCTCCTCCTGTCGTGGGATGGGAGGAGCCTCCTGAACTGGGAAGGAGCAGGAGCTTTACTGACGACGACGACGGCGACGATGACGACGACGACGACCACCGCCACCGCGAACGCGACCATGGCTGGCGACAACGGGGATGTGGGCTATTGGGTCTTTCGTGGGCTGGCCCAGCTTGCCGGCTGCCCAGGCTTGTAGATAGGGTAGCGGGGATGATGGTAGCGGTAGCGGCGGCACGCTGGGCTGGCACGAGCCACTGGCTGCCAAAGCAAGCGCGCCTAGCATACTGAGCCATACTGAGGAGAAGTCATGGCGCGAGAGTGAGGAGCCGTCTTCGAAGAAGGGAATAGTATGGGGTATGGGGTGGTACGACGGATGGACGGATGGACCACACGGACAGAGGAATAGACGCGCCGGAGGCAGGCAGGCAGGCCGGCACGCAGCACGCAGCCGCAGGGGGAATGGATAGGTGGAGTCGGAGCTAGGCCATGCTATGCTATGCTTTGCGTTATGGGGATTTCGGCTTGGCCAGGATCGCAGACTCGCAGGAGCAGGAGCAGGAGCACCAGCTACAGCAACAGCGGCAACCCACGACAATCATGACGGTAGCGGCGTGTAGCGGCGACAAGACCGCTTTGAAGCCGGCAGCTTGAAGCGTGGCCGGGCGGCCGGCCGGCGTGCGCGCGCGCGGCCTAAGCAAGCCACTGTCTGGTCGCGCCAGTTGAACTCGATCGACCACGACGCATCAAGCGGCCGATCGATTGCACAGCAGTGTGTACACGTCTTCTGTTCTTTCGTCGAGTGTTCATTCGAGCAGTG
The DNA here is from genome assembly GCA_003439945.1 of Dermanyssus gallinae. Lineage (NCBI taxonomy): Eukaryota > Metazoa > Arthropoda > Arachnida > Mesostigmata > Dermanyssidae > Dermanyssus > Dermanyssus gallinae. The sequence goes on along the minus strand of QVRM01002122.1, from coordinate 233,610 downwards.
GTAACAACAGTGTCCACCGCCTAGGATTTCAGGACCTAGGATTGAGTTCACGCGCGGACCTACCGCCGAAACGGGTATAGCGACAAGTTCAGCAAGCAGGAGCAATGCTGCTACTGCTGCTGTTGCTGCTTTTTGCTGTTGCTCCAGAGATTGCAGTGTCAGTGAGCGTGCGTGTACAACAACGCCAACAACAACCACAACAACAATCACTGCTAGCCTTACAATACCAGCAATAACTAAAGCTACAACTTACTCCTTAGGTAACGTGTGACGTTCGTCGTCGTGTGATGTTACGATGGCAAGGTGTTCGACGTGCGTCGTGCGGCGGTACACGTTGTGTATGTCGACGCACGCATGTACAAAGCCGGTGACGTTTTGTGACCAAAACGGCCCTTTGAAACGCCGATGATGATGATGATGATGACGATGACGTTATTGATGACGATGATGGTGTTGTGACGACGATGATCGTGCAAGTGTGCTCTAGACTAGTTTAACTATGCTAACGCCATGTATGTGCCAAAAGGTTTTTGCCGCTTGACACACTGTTATGAGGTACACCGCTGGGTAAGGAGCGTAGCCGTAGCAACAACAGCAGCAATAACACCAACAACCACAACAACAACAACAACAAGAACTAGTACTACAACAGTAATAGCAAGAACAACGACAACGACAACAACAACAATAACAACAGCAAGAACGGCTACAACGACAACAATAGGCTACCAGCAAATATGTGAGTACAATCAAGTCGGTGCGGTATACGGACGATGCATGGAATGTCGAAAACAAGCGAGTGATCTAAACAAATATAGTCTACGGCGAAGACAAGAAGTAAATCGCCGTAGTACTGTCGTAGTGAGCCGTATCGAGCGTCTGTCTGACCGGTCCGCTTCTTCTCTCGAGAGAGGGAAGAGAAATGCACCGAGCACCGAAAGCCTGGTCCCGATTGTCCTGCGGCTTGGCTGAGACACATCACAGACGGTCACTATGGTGCACAGCGTGGTGACATTGTACTGATGCGTAAGTCAGGGTCTATTAGCCAAAGATCCTCGGGCAAGCAGAGGCAGAAGAAGAAGAAGAAGAAAAACAGAAGAAAACACAACGAGAGGGTGGTTGCAATACAATGCTGAAAACCTCAGTGCTTTAGTGTGGTGCACCTGTCGCAGCAGTCTGGGCCCCCCAAATTCCGATAGGCCGCCACTGTCTGTCCGTTGACGTTCCCAGGGTAGCTGAGAAGAATCATCAGGACCTTTAAAGCGACCTTTTGCTTCTCGACTCAATGACTAAACAATTAGTTTGTCAAACATTTGGAACTCTTTCGGATTGAGGAGACTGACATTTTAGCTATCGACTTGAAACAAATGTGCATACAGTCCAGACACATACACATGCATATATATATATATATATATATACAAAAATTAAAGAAATATTGTCTAGCTTTATCCGATAGAATCCACACTGCGATTGTTTGAGGTATCCGCGTCCGCTGGGGGCGCGTCGACCGCCATCTTGGATAAGCGAAGGGGTTGATTGGATATGCCTATTACGCAATGCAGGGCAAGAGTTTTCGCAATGACTGAACTAGCCGAACAACATTGTATCGCGAACATATATATATATATATATATATTACATATATATATATATATATATATATATATATATATATATATATATATATACAATGGAAAGTCAGACATGTTTTCTGACGACATTATTAGGATGGCACCACCGGTGCGAGTAAAAAGAAAGTAATGCCCATGCTGGTACTCCGCCTGGCAATGCTACAAAACTGCTGGCGTGATGATGAAGAGCCACTCTCGAACTTGTCACCGTTTTTTAATAGGGCAATTTTGCTATCAGGATATCACAAAAGAGAAACAGGAAAAGACACTGTTATTTTTAGACTATAGAGTTAGCGCTGCCACTTACCGATGCTAGCATGTAAGTAGACATTAGAAGACTGTACATACAATGAATCTTCTGAAATAAATTGCAGCTGGCAGTCATCGCAAAGAGACAAGTAACGCCAAACCCAACAACCCTAGCTAAGATACTTTTCGGGCTGACCCCCAGCCAATATCCAACGTCCACGGGACTGATTTTCGCATTGTTTCATAGACAGACCCCCATAAATACAAATGTGCAACGGTGGGGCTCGAACCCGCGCCCCTTTGTGTTTCCTCCGATCGCTAGGCGCAGGCGAATGCACCTTTGTCAGCAGGCACGACAACAATCTTAGTTTTTAGCATAGTAACCTAGTAACATGTTGGTAACGCACATGATGCTCTGTGCCGCCAGACGTCTCTACAGCAGCTTGTCACCTGACTTTTGTTAAAAACATTCAGCGTTTTATTCGACTGTGTGTAAAACTGCAGCTTCTGCTTGGGTCGAGCGGTTGCAACATGTCCAGGCTGTCATCACGAGTCAGTAGGTAAGATAGAGACAGATCAACATGACCTTTCAATACGTCACCGAGGACTCGTATTGGCCAGCAGAGCCACCTTTGCCGAGCCTATTCTCCTATCACTCGTAATGTAATCGGGCACACAGCGGGACATAACGATGTGCAGATAAACATATGTGTTCTTACAAAAAGTGATGTCACATCAACGTACATGTCTCCATCAACGTCGCACAAGCAATTACGGATTTGTGGTCAGTTCTTGTGGACTGCCGATAACGTGTGTCAATTGTGAAAAAGAGTTAAGCTCTATATTTGATTACAAACACATATAATATTATTTGATTTATCAACACCCGGGCTGGGTACATGTGTTAGTGTTACCGCTACTGTATAGCTGGATACTATGTGTAGTTGACAGTGGGCAACGAAACGGCAGGTACGTCAACAAAGTGACTTTAGAGCTACAGATGCTGAAATGGTCTTAACCGATCTACGTTCAGTGCACCCGGCCACTGTGTGTGTGTGCTGTACATACTACAACGAGATGCCCGCAGATGCCCGTCCATGGCAAATGGCGCATAACTACGCCCCTAAACATCATCTGGTCACATCATCCAGCTGTACAGTGAGTACACCGGCCATCCGTCAGAGATCCGCCGGCCCAACGTGACCTGTTCGTTGTATTATTGAAACTTCATTCGCGTCCATTCGGTGCGGTGCGGTGCGGTGGTTCATGGAGTCAGTCGCATGCTTCGGCTGAAGCGGTGGGTGAAGTCCAGAAGGTGAAGGCCAGACGCCATAAGGTCACCGCAAGGCAGGTACCACCGCAGAGGTATGTTGTGCAAAACAGGTTGCGCGTACAATGGCTTTGCTATGCGCGCAATGCGTCGTCGTCCCCCCATGTGTACGCTTAGGGATGCGTATATAAGTGTGTAGATGTTTGTGTCTGTGTGTGTGTATGCACGAATATAGAGAGAGCTATGTGCCTGAACGCTGAAGTACGCACGAGCGACAGACGCTCGAAGATCGAAGACGATGTCGCCTACCTGCCTGCCCGCTGCCGATGTTGTGGGAACAGGTTGAGGAAGTGAGGTCCGCCATCTTCGCCGACAGGTTGCCCCCTTGTCGTACGATGGGAGACACGCATTCCTTCCAGAGCCGCCGCATGCTGCTTCTCTTCATCTGCAGTATGCTGCCGCGAATCCAGTTACATGCAAGCCTCGTCCTCCCAGCGGAGGCTGTTGTTGTTGCTGTTGTTACGGTTATTGTTGTTGCTGTTGTTGTTGTTGTTGCTGTTGTTACGGTTATTGTTGTTGCTGTTGTTGTTGTTGTTGTTGTTGTTGTCCTGCTCTACTGTGCTATGTTATGCGGTACTATGCTTGGTCGGGACGAGAAAGAAGTCATCGCCGACGTTGAGCCTATGAGAGACATACCAACTTGCTCGACGATGGTGAACGAAACGCGGCAGAAAATCGCTCCCGCGCAAGACTGCTTTCCTTGCAGACCGTTGCGGCTCTTCGACTCTGGCTACTCGATGGCTGTCTGAGCGTGGCTGTGGGAGCTCGTCTACATACGAATACTACTACTACTACTCTAAGCAACTAGGCAGCTAGATGGAGGCCATCGATACCGTCTGGCCACGATCGGGCCGGACGCAGGGCCATGCAGAATAGCTCGGCGAAGGGCGTTGAGATGAGGAGGTCTGCGAGTAAGTATCATCGGGATGGATGACAATGCCACTCTGGCTTCTACGAACAGCCGAGTGCCGGTGCCGAATGAGACCGAACATCTGATCTACGGCCGGCCGCATATCTGGCATACTGGCGCCAAGGTCGACCAAGTTCCAGGCGTCTTTGCCCGTCCGATCGTTGCCCGCTGGTATGCAGTGCCCTCCTGGGGCCAACTGGTGCTGCGGGAGTTAGCCTGTCTCATTGGGGCTGGCAGTCCTCGCGAGGCTCCCACGCTACTACTACTATCACCACCACTACTACGACAACTAATAATACAACAACGACTGGCAACAGTACGTCTTCAGTAGTTGCCTGTAATCGAACCTTTCTTTCTAGGCTGCTTTCAACGGGGTTCTTAAGCGTCATATATACAACCATCGTTCAACGGACTGAACCGAACCGTATCCATTGGATTTGCCAAAAACGGAGATCCTGATCAAAAGCAGTGAGTAAAACGGTTTGACGGTTTTCGACCTCTCTGCTCTGGACGTTGTTGAGGCTTGGTGCTTTCAGCTATATGTTTGAATATAACATACATCTTTATTTAACATATATTCAGTACAAAACATGTCTCGACGCTCGCAATGGGCCTTAAGGCCCGTGGCACGGATGTCGAACGCATAAACTGATTGTCAAAGACACGTGTTTAGCTTGTATTAAGTCATATAACATGTATAACGTATAGAATGGCATTGTTTTGAATGGATGTCGCACCCAATTTGAGATCATTCTCGATCAGTGTGTGTGCAGGCGTTTGCTTTTGACATCTATCCGTGTCAACTGCTTTTCTAATATTTTTCGTTCACACAACGTTCGTATTTGAGGCGTAAATGTGTATAGCAGCCCGGCGCAGAAGTCCAACTCGGAAGAATGATACAGCGCATAGAGTAGGAGAAACTCACCGCAGGTGACTCATCTGCACTACCTGGCAATCCTTTTTATCGTGCTCGCAGGTTCAGAACTAGCGTCACAATATCGGTACGGCCTGGTCATCTGCGGACGATAGTGTACTATTAGTTAAGCAGCATATTTAATGAAATTCTCTGCCTGGCGGTTGCAACTGCGTTTTGCAGGAATAATACGTCTGTCGTTTTGTACGATTTAAAGGAAGATGACGCTGCGTCGCATTGCCGCTAGACAATCGCTTGTTTGCTGTACACTTTCTCTTTTGTTGATGACCGATTACTTTGTCTATACCCACAACCTTGCTGTCGATCAGCTGTCAGCAAGGGACCGAATCGGCGTGAGCTTCTTATAGCAGACGATGTGTAGAAGTGTAACCTGCTGTTTGTCCAAACAGGAGGCGGCTACAGACGGGCGACATCTGCATCCAAACAAAGGCCACGCCAGCATCAACATACAGGTGACATTCTTGCCATTCAGCTGCGATGTCTACTCTGGGGCGACTACGATCTAGACCTACATAAGGGCAATATCGACACCCACACAAGGACGAACGAATCTAGACCTACATAAGGGCAATATCGACACCCACACAAGAACGAAGAGGTCTACACCTAAGCAAGTGCGAAATCTACAGCTGTCTATTGGAGGGCGGCGACATCACCAACGACAGACGCAGGCGGTAGCTTGGGGCGTCTATATTGCTCGGCTACAGAAGGCTAACCGACGCCTTTTTGTCGCCTGGCTATGGATATGCTGCTCATTGAAGTCGCACCTTTGTCGCACCTCGACTATCAACGAGGGGCTGTCCATGGGCCGCCCTCGGTTCCGCCCTTCCGGCTGTGCCTTCGTCTCCTTTACTTGTTCGGTCCAGTTCGTTCGTTCGCTCGCTGACTGGCTGGCTTCATTGCTTGAAGACGCGCCGAGTACGCCAGCCCTCCGCTCTGTGACTCATTCGAAGTGCTGCTACCTCGCACGCACGCACCATAGCAGTACTGTGTAACGACAATATTACTACGGCGCCCTCTATTCAACAACAATAATTGACGCCTTCATTGTACCCATTAATATCATCATCATCATCATCATCATCGCCACTACCACAACCAGAGTTATCATCAACAGTATCTACTCCTCCGCTTATTGCTGTTAATGTTTTTCGTCTTATTCTTTTGCTTGTTTTTCTTCGTTTTCTTCCCTTCTTCTTGTTGTTCTTCTATCTTTTATTGAATTTATTTTCGTTTCTTCATCGTTTTCGAAGCTTGGCTACGTTCGGGTGGCTAGATTCTACCTGTTACTACTACTGCTGGTAGTAATGCCCGCCCGCCCGCCGTCAGAATGCTGGATCGCACCGTCGATCGCACCGCCATCCATCGGGAAGTGGTGGGAGACCGACACGTCGAGGAGAGAAGCCCTATCTTCTACTAGGTGAGCATGTAAGCTCTGTTTGGCTACACGCGGCTGGGGCGGCTGGAGCGGCGGCGCCGGCGCCCGCTAACCTGGTAGCCAGCCCGAACATGGACGACCGATGCATGAATGGGTCCGCGTCGTCGACGGCGACTCACTGACTGTTCGCTCGCTCGTTCAGTCGGTCAATGCAACCGCCTCCTGCTGCTGCTGCCTCTGTAGACTCTACCTGTCGTGGCTGTCGTCATCGCCGTGCCTTCATTGCTTCAGTATGTCGATGAAATCGTCGAGATGGCTGGCTAACCGGAGCTTCGGGCTGCTCGGAATGCGCAATAGGAATAGCGATCGAGAGAGAGAGAGAGAGAGAGAGAGAGTGGGGAGGGCTAGAGAAAAGCATTAATACATCCTACTTTGCTTCGTTGTGATCAAGGGATGCGGAGGAGGATGAAGACGGGGCATCTGTTCGATTGGAATTCGCACTGAGATTTTAAAGGGTGAGATATATATATATATATATATATATATGTCTGTGTAAGGAGACAGAAGGACAGAAAACGATTCAACTGCAACATCAGTTATGGATGGGACCGGAATTCTGCGAGGGTGACGCCAGTCATTCTCACGTTGATATCAAGGTGCGCAGTTGCTACTCTACATTGTTGCGAGGCGTTGAGAGGCGTCAAGTGTGTCTGGTGGGTCGACAGATCGATACATCGGCACATGGCGGAAGATAGTCGGGACTGTTTAAAGTACCCTATACTGTATAGTCAAGACCTTTAAATGATCAACGCTGTTATACATTCAAGACACAAACCTTAAAAATTAATTAAAAACAAATATAACAAATATAAAGCGGACAAGATTTTCTGACAATTAATCGCACTTCGTGAATTCTTGTAAACGTTCACCGGCAACAAATTTCGCTCATCACAGGCACTCCGAAGATCTGAGCTGACGGCATCACCGCCACCAATAAGCTGGAGACCCGTATTGTCATAATGGTCATTGCCATTGACGGTGACGGGCGCATGTTAAGGGCTACGTCATTATGTCAGAGTCCCAATCCCCAAGAGCGCGAGAACAGAGGGGCCGGGATCACCCGACGTAACTAGAAGCTGAAGTACACTTGTCTTATGCTACGTAAAAAATCGTACTAAACATAGAGACCGCACGCTTATGTCTAGATCTTTTATGTGCCATATGTATATGTATATATATATATATATATCAAGTCGGCCGCCGTTCTTGTCCGGAATTAGCGGCATATTCGCATTGTTGCCATTCGGCTGGACACAGAGCAACACGAGGCGTGATGATCAACGATGCACAAACAAGCCACCAGTAACCAGTGCTGCTGCTGCGCCGGTTGACTGGTGAATTCAGTTGTCGTATTGTTCGTAACGTAACAAACCGACAGGACTGCGCATTGAATGAATCTACGGGCACGAGGCATACAGACGACAACCAGACAAACTGGGGCCAAAATATACACATACATATGAACGTATATCTGTGCAAAGAAACGAAGGTAGAGAGAAATCACCATTGTGGTTCGTCTAGCCCAACGGCCTAGCCCACAACGACGGCCCATCGCGTGCGGCGCCGTCTGTATTACTGTGTACGAAAGACGGCGATATGGCGACACGAAAAAAGAGCGACAGAGCGCGCTAGAGGAAAAATCGATGCGAGAACTTTCGGATCGACACTCTCAATCGAGGTGAACCAATGGTTGCCTTCGGAGATTAGCCGATCACGTTCCGCCGCCGATCACGGCTCGTACCCCGTCCGCCCACCCATTCGCCGCCAGTGACAATTACCACCACGCTCCAGCCTAGTACTAGCATCACTTCTGTAACGAATATATATATATATATATATATATATATATATACAACTTCCACAACCCAACCACCTAGCGGCTAATCCTCCAGACGAGGAAAGACGTCTCACCACGTCACACTCGAATGGCAACGAAACGCTCATCCCTCTTCCTCAGCACGTTGGTTGCGGTCTCGAGCTTTTCGTCGATTCGTTGTGATTGTCTGTCATTGTTGTTGTTGTTGTTGTTGTTGTTGTCGCCGCCGTCGTCGCCGTCGCCGCAATAGCTGTCTTCTTTTTTTTGCTTCTTTGACTATTCCTTCTCTATTCTATCTTTCTTCAGCTGTAGCGCTTCGTTCTGCCGTCGTTGTTTGTTTGGAAGACGCTGCAGCAACAGATCATGGCCACCGGTCTGGTACTGGGCGGCACAATGATTGCATCAGTACACACGTACAGGGCAAGAAGTACTCTTTCATGAGTACAGAGAGTTGTAGAAACAGACAGACAGACAGACAGGCAGACGGGCAGAGAGCAGCAGCGACGTTGAATGATGGCCATAATATCGTCGATATCGATGAGGATTGAACCGAAGATAGGGGTCTTCGGTAGAGGCCGAAACAGCCAGAGACACGGACGCCGTTCATCGCGGCAGCAGCAGCCAGCGAAGCAGTGGTGTTGACTTGTGCTGAAGGTGACATACTAGGTACACGGAAAGATCACCTCGATCGAAGGCGCTGCTTTCCTGACCTTGTTGTCGTCATCGTCATCATCGTCGTCGTCGTCGTCGTCGTTGTTGTTGTTGTTGTTGTTGTTGTTGTTGTTGTTGTTGTTGTTGTTGTTGTTGTTGTTGTTGTTGTTGTTGTTGTCGTCGTCGTCGTCATCGGGGGCACCCGTAACCCACACGCCAAGCCATCCTCAATGGGCGGCTTCCTCATCCATCTCGTCGTACGACTTCAGTCATTGCGTCTTGCGTCTGATGCTTCGGCCGCTGCAGATAATGACGATGACGTGGATGATGACCGTTTTGGCGATCTCTTGATGATGCTGATGGTGATAGTAGTGGTGGTGGTGGTAGTGGTTTATATAGTGTCCTTCTGATGATGATGATGATGATGATGATGGTGATATAGGACACGATGATATTTGCCGATGGAATGAGCAGAATCCGCCGGGCGCCATAGATTACGCGTAGCTTATGTGAAAGCGAAACACACAAGCACATTGCGCACGATGAGCTACTTCAACAATGCAGAACTTGTATCGCGACGTCACAAAGGATAACAATGAGTAGCGTCTCCGGACCCCCCGCGAGGTGTTTGCCGGAGATTTCGACCACCCACGCTGAGCTCGGCCGGAGCGAAGCGCCAAGCATAAGCTTCACCACAGCTAAAGGTTGTGTTGATTTCTGTATGCATGTGTGGAAGCAACGAGTTAGACATATATATATATATATATATATATATACAACAGAAAAAAAGCAAATGCGCATTGGGGAATCAAAAACCGCCAAAGTTCTTCCAAGTGGCTCTTCTATTATAAGTGATATTAGCGCTCTACTTTTGATTTTGTTGGTATTTCTAGACTGGCGTTGCAAAGAAAAGCAATTATAAGAAACCGAATGGTTTCTTAGAAATGGAAAACGCGTGGCCCATAGAATCTCAGATCACTTAGGTTTGTTTCACGCTACACATGACGTTGTGTTGGGCAGAGAGTACGGCAGTCCCATTAATTCTTGCAGGTGGGACGTCTCCAACGGTTGAACGCACGGCAGTTTGTTCAATGAACATTATACTTGTTGTATATCGACATATGATTACACACAACGTATATACGTACTTAAAAGTATACCAGCTTTAACCAAGTAAAACCACCTTATATGTAATGTTGACCATAGCTACAGTTGGGGCAGTTAGCCAACATTAGTCAACAGAAGATTTGATCAAATAACAAGCCTGCTAATTGTTCATAACCACAGAGCCTATATAAACTTCTTTTGCTATATATATATATATATATATATATATATATGCCATGCAAATTTGGAATTTAATTTAGCCAGGTTTATGTGCTCACTCATTTCTAAGGTTACGTGCGCTCGTTATAAAAACTACCGATCCTGAACAGGCAGGGTAGGCGAACAGTGCCGAATTAGTTTTCCATGAGAGAGTGAATGAGAGAGAGACTAATAAAGAGGAACGTGGTGAGTCCTCAATGAGGACGAACCTCATTTGAACGGGTGATGACCTCACCGGTCGATGACAGCAGGCGTTGCGCGGCCATGCTCTGTCCTGAAGTTAACCATGGCAAGATGAAGCGGCTAAGAGAGAGAGAGAGAGAGGGGAATAAAACGGAGCGAGACAGCACGGGAGAGAGAGGGACATCACCGCTGTACCCATACATAAATGGTGCTCATGACTCTCCTCAAAATGAGGTTGGCTGGCCTTCGGCGGCCGACACGTGCCGCCGGCCGCCATGCTGTGGTAGTGGTGATGGTGGTGGTTGACCTTTGAAGGTCATCGAGCCGTGTGGTGGATAGTGCCAGACAGGCGAACTTGCACCGTTCCTGCAGACCTACCAACGGCGGGTTGATCCTACCGCGGTGCGGCTGCAGGAGGAACAGCTGTGGTGGCCCGTTGATCCCCGTACGGGGGCAGCGTATGTACTTAGTGCGAAGTCAGAATCGGTAGTGAGTAATGTCGGCCGCTTGCCCATCGGGGGTCTCTGACCGTGATGGCGGTGGCGGTGTTCACGGGGGCGGAGAAGGCGTCCGTTGGGGTGGGCGTAATAATAATAATAATAGGTCAGTTCAATGCGTGCACACAAAACAAGGAAATGAGGAAGGCAAGGCACCAACCGTAGTAGTAGTAGTAGTAGTAGGAGCAGCAGAGCAAACGCGGAGAACGGCGGTCAAACGAGATGCACTCACGCTGATGGCAGGCGTAAAGCTGGGGCAAGCAAAATGTTCGTCGTCAGGTAGGTCACAGAAGGCAACCAGGGGGACAAGACCGGGATAGGGAAGGAGGGAGTGAGGAAGGGCAATAAGCAATAATACCGTATGTATCTCGGAGTGGACTGAAGCCCACGTTCCAGCTTTATCGTGGCCGGGCGACCGGACGCACGAGGATGCATCATCACGAAGAGGCAGGCATCTACCTATCTCTATATATCTCCAGTGGGAATCATTGTCCAAATGGAGAGGGATGAGAGAGACGCAGCGGTACAGCGGCTAGATGCGATCTCGTACAGCCGCAGTTCATTCACGGAGTTCACGAACAGTGCATACCTGCCGTGCGTATAATAATACACTGGAAGTAGTCCCGGTGGTGACTACGATTGTTTACTTAGCCCTAATGATCATGAATTCAGATTTTGCATTACCACCACCATAACCATCACCAGCGTGGCAGCGATCGTGCATACTTTCCGGAAACAGGAGTAGAGAGAGGGAGAGAAGTCCGTAGGAGAAGCCGAGAGATTTGAGAACTGCCTACACTTCAATTATGGAGCGACACATTACACTCGCACACACACACACACACACTCAGAGTCGTTGACTGGCGTCTAAACATTGACATGACTCGAAACTTAATTAATTGTTGTGCACAGTGCAACTAGCTAGGTGGCTAGGCCGGCAGGACACTGCCGTATAACAACTCAATAATAGGTTCAGTTATTCATGACAATGCGGACGTGAAACGTACCGTGTAATATTGCGAAAAACGGGCTCATTCTCAAGTCAAGAGTTAATTTGTTTATGTGCTCGTATGCATGTATGCTGTAACTATACTTATTGTACTTATTGGTATATTTAATTATATTAATCTTACCATTAGTGTTGTAGTTGTTGTTGTTGTGGTTTGAGTCATATTACACAATACGACTCACAAAACGATCACATTATACGATTCGAAAACGTATTTTGATGCGAATAAATGAACGAAATCTACTTTTTATTTGCAATTTAAATAAATTACAGTTAATTCGATTACTGGCTGAATGGACACGTTGAGCCATGTTTGGTGCCGTTTGTGTATGTGTCAAACCATGAACGCAATTTACAGTCCGAAGACGTTTTAGGACCGTCGTCATTTACGCTGCGGGATAAGTAATCGGGAATCGTCGCGTGGATACGTGGGTGATCAAAAACTTAATGGCGATTCGGTTCGTATATATGTATATATATATATATATATATATATATATATATCTTATGTTGGCGAATCTATAAGTGGCATGGTTTTGATGACAATACTGATGGTGAAATTATGACGGTGGTTGCTGTTGTTTTTTTCTTGTTGAGGGACTGCGAATGGGAGATTGCAGTCGATATGCACAAACAATTTCACCCCCCATTTCGCTCGTTTGGGGTTGCACTATTGTTTTTATTGTTGCTGTTGTTGTTGGTGGTGGTGTTGTTGCTACAGTTGTTGTCGTTTTTTTACTGTTGCTGTTTTTGTAAATCGCTCGACGTTGCCGGTGCTGCTGCTGCTGCCAATTGTTGTTAGCGGTGAGTTGTCCACACAATTTCTACTGCATCGACCACGGCTGTCGACTTCGTGGTCAGTTCTGTTCTATCGCTCGAACATCGACAAGCACGGCAGCAGCAGCAGTAGCAGGCAATTTTTAAATGGCTTGATTGTCTATGTCGCTCGATGCGACGACGGCCGCCCACCGATGCACCGACTAAACGATTGACTGACAGACAGACAGCTAACTATGTAGCTCACAACAGTGTGCCCACTACCACCACCACGTCGATCGACACCGGACAACAGCTTTGCGATGCAGCAGGCAAGCATCCGATCAGTTCATTCGATCGTCGTCTGCATTTGGCCGCTCATCAATCGATGATGGTTTTCACCGTCAAGCGACGCTTTTCGGACCGCCTTGTTCGACAGGCCGATCGGCACAACGTCGACACTGGCAACACAATGACTACCACTACTACACTGATCCCCCCTCTCTCTCTTTCTCTCTCTCGCACTATATATATATATATATATATATCTATATATATATATCTTTCTCTATCTCTCTCTCTCCCGTTGCTCTGTCTCTGGTATTCAGTCTCTCTCGAGATCTCTCCCAATCTCTTCTACCCACTCTCTCCCCCTTTCTCTCTCTCTCTCATTCTACAATCTATTTCTCCGCGATCGCTTGCATTCTGCTTGACGACACCGGCGATGTTCATTTACGTCTGCTGCTGCCGCTGTTGCTGTTGCTGGCGATCGATGGTTGCTGCCGTGGCAGCCGTCGCCGCCGTTACTGAATCCGCTGTCAATTTTCATAGCTCTGTGTCGGCTGTAGCAGCTTGGTCAGTCAGACTGTGCGTCGGAGTCCGGGCGGAGTGTCCCGACCCAGTGGTCATCCCATATTCGTTCCATACATACAGGCCCGTCCCACCGCGGCCTTCTCGCGGCCAGCAAAGCCCGACAACGCCATGGACGCTTCTGCTTCGACGCTCCGCCGCGACTGGTGCGGCTGCGGCGGAAGCACCCGCTGCTTTGGTCAATGTGAAGCGTTTAAAGAACTCGACGAGCGGCGGCAAACCGTGCGCGGGCGGCGGAGTGGGCGGTGGCGGTGGGTCGGGCGGCGCCGGCGGACAGGTGCCCGCTTAGCGGCGTTATGCCCGCTAACGTCATCGTCATTCCCCCGCCGTCGCCGCCGCTGCCGCGCGGCCGCTGCTGCCGTTGGGGCAGACTGTGTGTCCACCCCGCAACGCAAAACGTCCGTTTTTAGCGGCCGCTGCGAAGCTGTGACGGCGTGGGACGAGCTAAAACGTCGTTCCGGCCGCTGCAGTTGTTCCCGCCGTCATCTTCGGCGGCGGCGGCCTCTGCGTCGCCGGCGTCATCATCAGCCGTTCGATAATCGTGAGCCAATGAATGATGACTGACGGCAATTGGCCGCAATTTTGCCGCAACAAAAAATAATTGCGCCAGAATTGTAGCCGCAGTAGTACTAGTAGTAGTAGAGTGACGATCCGAATGGCGGCCGCCCACCACTGTCAGGCCGTTACTATATATATATATATATATATATATATATATATATATATATATATATATATATATATAAATATATATATATATATATACAATAGTATTGCTGCTACTGAACGGTGATAATGCGCGGTAGAGCTGGCAGAGAGTGAAGTAAGCTTAAGGGGGGCGGTGTGTTTTGGGTGGGTTTGGGCTTCGACGGAACTAAGATCAGCCGTCGAGCTGTGTAACAGTGCGTAACTGCATCTTGACAACATCGAGGGTTGCGACTGCAATCAAGATTGGTGGTGGTGGTGGTCGTGGTGACCGGGGCTATAACAATATCGTCGACAACGACAACGACGACGACGACAACAACAACAACAACAACAACGACACAAATTGTGACGGTCGTGCTGTCAACGATATTGTCGATCGACCACAATTGTTAAAAATAATTGTGGCGGCAATTGTGAGACAACATCGGTAACAACTCAACTACAATTGCAATATCAACAACAACAACAATAAAAATAAAAATAAAAATCACAACAGCACCAGTGGAAATGATCACGTGGACAACAACAACACCAACAATGGCAACAACAATGAAAATGTTGTTGGAAAAAATTAAGATATTGAAATGGAAAATATAACAGCAATAAAAACTACTTAAATACAACCGACATTAATAATGGAAAAAAACTGTAGCAACAACATCAACAGAACATATAAATAGTAGTCGCAACAATAACGGAAACAACAACAACAAGCACAGAGCGATGCCACGAAGAGGACGACTTTGATATTTTTGCTAAAATTTCAACGCGCTGCAACATCAGCAACTCGACCAGTAGAAGAAGCAGCAATCAACAACTCACGAATCAACATATATATAAATAAAACACACGTGCTTGCTTTCCATACGGCTAGCTGGCGACAAAACTTACGTCACTCCGACCATTCGACGCTGTACTACGCCGAGTTACTGCGTTTCGGTAGGCGGCGAAAAGCTAGATGAGCGACAGCAGCAGCAACAACAACAACAACAACAACAGCAGCAACACAACAACAAAACAACAATTACAATAAAATAACAACAACAAAACAATAATGACAACAAAATAACAACAACGACAACAACAACAACAACAACAACAACAACACAGGCGGCTGCAACATGATGGCGTTAATCGTAATGTTGAACGTCGGGTGTCTGGTTGATGGCCATGATTACAGTGGCGGTGCGGACGTCTCGTCCCCCGGCCACGAATGAACGTCTCTTCCGCCCCCAGTATCGCGAAACATTCACATTTGCGTCGCTCGGACGTTGAACGGCAATTGAACGGCACGCACGACGCGTGTGTCTGTGCTTCGACCCCCGCACGACCCGACACGGCGGTGGGCTGCACCGGCCGCAAGGCCGGCCCCTTTGCGTCGTGGCGCCCCGTCGCGGCTCCACACAATGCTGATGGAACGATGATGCTGATGGAACGATGATGCTGCTGCTTCTGATGGCGGCCCTCCTCGCTTGCTCCGTTCGTCCGAACCCCCTCGAAATCAACACAGTATATAATCAACAGTAACCAAGTCAAGCTGAACTGCTCGTTGTTCATTCATTCAGCCATCAGGCCAATGGCTGGGCTCTGAGTGGGAGTACGACAGCGACTCATTGACCAGCAGCGGCAGCAACAGCAGCAGCATTAGCTGCAAAGATGGGACCTGTCGACAGCGGTCTGCAACGAACAACAAACTGCGTGACGTTGGATGCGAGACGCGCACTATTGGAGGTCCCACACTTTCTATAGCAATAACAACAGCAGAGCAGCACCAACCACGACAACTACAACAGCAGCAACAATTACGACAGCATAACACCAGCCGCAGCAGCAACAACCATGACAACTACAGCAGCAGCAGCAACAACAATTTCTACTACTGCTAGTATTTCCTCCATTACTACGTAGTGACTGATCGGCCAGTACGTCGATATTACGCACGGCAGCCAACGGTAGCAGAGGCAGATGTAGCAGCAACAACATTAATTAGAAAACAGCAACACAACAGCAACAACAACACCAACAGCAACAGCTACTGTTACTGCAGATTTTGGGGGTACGGTCACAGTTGCTGCTGTCGCTGTTGTCATGGTACTTCTACTTCCACAAACACTACGGCGTTCGACGCAAAATTGTTGCTATCACAGCAGGTTTCGCTCTTGCCTTTCAACTAATCAAAGCAAGGACAACAACAACAACTAGAGCAACAACAACAATCTCAGCAGTAACAACAAAAACAACCATAGCAGCAACAACAACAACAACTATCACAGCAGAGCAAAAGTCAAAACAACACCAACAACAATCGCCAACCAACCAACCAAAACGCACTCACGCTGTTTGTCGGTGATTGCGGCTCTAATGCATCCGAACGTGGGCGTTGTCATCGTCAAGAGACGAGCTAGCTAGCCTCAATCGCAACCGAGGTCGATTTTGTCAATGAAGCTCATCGACGACGTTGCGGAGCAAACGCTAATGCATCACCGTAAATACTGACGCGATTACATCTTATCCAGGTCTTTTAAGACCCAGGCAACATGACGCCAAGCAAAAATACGATTTGCAGTGGCAGGGCTTGTGTTTGTGCATCGAGGGCAACGATGAAACCACCAACTTTGACTAATTTCCACTAACTTTGACCACTTACAACCATTCGCATCGGAACTACTTTCGTTTTACTTTGTCTACTTCTCTTGACAGCGAAGTAAACTTTGACTATTGCTGCTGCTGTTTCTACTACAACTCTTCCGAATATGAATTAGTATCGTCAGCAATTGTAACCGATTGAAGTAACACAACAAAATGCTGTATCATCTATAGCGTTGCAGCAGATCAATTTTAATAGAGCAGGGTGGAAGTGCCACTAGAGAAGCAGAAGAATGAAGATGAAGATGAAGAAAAAGACAACGATGAGTAGGACTACGGAAAAGACATTCGATCAAACATCAGCTCTTATTTAATGTCTATAGCCCAATGCTGCCAGGCGCGATAACACGCATACGCCGGCCGTATGTGGAGTTGCCCTGAATACTGCAGGTTTTGGCTATTCGGCATCATGCTTGTTGTTGCTGTTTTCAGCGGTTGGTACGACGTATAGTATGCTGCAGAAAGGATCAACGCATAGTATGCTGAAGGAAGGATCAACGCATCGTATGCTGAAGGAAGACGACGACAACAACGACGAATCGGGCCGAGTCGAGCGACAGCACATTATGCAGCCAAAGGAGATTCGGGAGAAAGTCAGGAGAACGCAAGTCTGGCAGGGAGTGGGTGATCGCCTGAGTAGTGGGCGGTCGTCTCGAGGTGGTGGTGGTGGAGCTGCTGCTGCCGCTGCAGCATCCAGTCATCCTTCCCTCGACATCCTCCTTATCCCACTGTCGCTGACTCGTTGTCCTAGTTGTAGCTGTAAGGCGGCTGCCCGGGACTCTTTTGCTTTGGCTGGCTGGCGTTGGCGTTCATTAATTCGTCCATTCGCTCCCTGTATGGGTGTGCGTGTGTATGTGTTTGTATGACTCTCTTTCTTTAGCTCTCCATGTCTTTTCCTCTCTCCCGCGCTCTCTATCGTTCCTCCTGGAGGTGGGGGTGGCTGACAGGCTTTGCTAGCAAAGGAACTTCGCGTCCCTCCCGATAAACTACATTCGTGCAGGCGGAGGTAGAGCCAGATCTGGGGAGCAATAAGACGGGGGTTGGGGAGATTAAAGAAGGAGGGGAATATCAGGGGGTTTGATCGAGAGAGAAAAGCGCAGGCTAGACATACAAGCTAGGTGGGCACATACAGGAGTTGGGGTAATAGGGTGTTAGACGGCCAGCCCAGCAGACACACTGACACATATACTAGAACACACACACATACATACATAAATACATACATACACAGACGCTCAGACACACTCACGTAGACATGCCTATCTAGATAACCACCCACCCATCACTCCCCCAAGATCTGTCTCTCTTTCTCTCTGTCTCTCTATATGTCCGTCTGCTTGCCTGTCTGCCGCGTGCCGCCTCTAGGCTTTAGCGGGCTGACTAGAGGGAGGCTGCGGTACGTACCTATACGGCTTGACACTATCCCAGTTCAACATTACCAACATGTATGTTTGCTGCGGCTGCTGCTGTTGCTCCTGCTGGTGCCAGCACCATCACTGCTGATGATATCGATAATGCTGAAAATGTGCTGTGATGACAATGACGGTCGATGGTCGAAGCATGATAGAAGTTGTAGTCGCCGTCTTGATGGTGCGGGCAGTGCCACCGCCGCCGCCGCCACCGCCGCCGCAAACAGCAGCTGGCCACCATTGCCTCGCCGCTTCTCTTAGCTTGGCTGTTCATGCCGGCCTGTTGTACAATGATGGGGCGAGAATGATGGGGGTGGGAAGAGGACGAGGAGGGAAATTAAGATGGAGAAGGAGCCAGCAGCAATGGCGAGGACGAGAGGAATGAAAGAAGAAAACGACGACGAGGGATCTTGCCACGACAGTATGCCCTGCTGCTCGTTGCCGTCGTCTCCGGCCGTGGAATGAAGGCGGAAGGGGATCACTTTGAGGGGACGTCGAACAGGAAGGCAAGGTGAGGGAGGTGCTTGGTAGGGCAACGCATCTAGCCGAACGGGCAGGCGGGCGGGCAGGCTTGCGTATGAGAGGGATCCAAAGCTATCCGCCGGCGTAGAAGAGCACCGGTCTACGAATGAGAGAAGGAAGACGCACAGCGGCGAGATGCGGGAGCGTCGTAGAGGATTGAGCTATGGTTGAGAGTGATGTGGTTCGTTCACCCCTACAATTTCGTCCGATTGTGCAGAGTGAGCAGCTCAGCGGGCAGCTACAGCCGGCACCTACAGCAGACGATGCGACGCCTAGGGAAAACTGACTAGGCAGGTCCCTTCTCCTGCTCCTTCGCTTGCTCGTCCGTGGGGCGGGTAATCGTGCTGTAGAAAGAAAAGCCGCAGGGAGGGTTAGCAAAGCCGGTGCTGCTGCCGTCGTTGTTGTCGACGACGCCGACCGGCCGACAACGTTGAAGAACACGAGCAAAGAAAGAATCGAAAGTTCTAGAACGGCAACGGCGCAGTAGCAAGTAAAGGCGCTGGCGACGGTTGCGACAAGTCAGTGGAAGAAGGCAGCCAGGTCGAACCAAGTCGAAGCCCACCGACGGCTCCTAGGTGAGGGTGCACGCCAAAGAAAAGTCTGGGGTGTTGATGTCGCTAATGTCGAGCTAGTGCAAGCAACCTTCGCAAGGGTTCGCTGGGCGGCGGCCATCCCCTTTGCCCAGTCTTGTCCTCCTTCTCTTCCTGTTGGTCCTGCAGCAGCAAGATGGCCAGACGGCCACCGGGGCAACCAGGACGATCATCAGAATGACGACAACGACGACGACACGGAGCTGCCGCCATAGCAGCGGTAGTCGTGCGCTATTGAGCGGCACAAGAAGACGAAGAAAAAAAAGAAGAAAGAGAAGAGGACAAACTAAAGATGGAGGACGGAGCCAACGAAAGAGGCTAGCAATCCTAGCGAATCAGTAGTCGCCCTTACGGTCGCCTTCCCATCTTGTCGGGCAGATCTACCTTGGCCCGTCGAAGGGCAACACCATCATCACCAACGAAGCGGGACGGATACCAATGACGACAACACCAGGAAGAACAAGAACAACAACAACCACAACAACAACTGCAACAGCGACGAGGCGGTGGTGGCGCAGTCTTGTGCAGGGCGCCACACTAAGATTCGTCTGTGCAAAACGAGGTGAAGGAAAATGATGATTATGCTGATGGTAAAACCGACGCTGGTGATAAAGCCAATGCTTATGGTGAGGCAGACGCTGATCGTGGTGAAGGTGAAGGAGCGGTGGTCGGGGAAACAGGGTCTGCGCGTGAGTCTATTCCTTCCTCTGAGAGTGTGTAGGATACAGAAAAGACAAGAGAAGGACCGACTGGCCAGCCAACCAACCCGAAGATGATGAGTAAGGAAAACGAGGGTTGAGATCAGACTGGTAGACAGACTAAGATACCGACAGTAGATAGAGCCCCCCGCCCCAGAGAGGAATCTGACTTCGTTGATTAGTCAACGTCTTCTACTGCTTAGAAAATACCAAGGGCTAGTTCACCTAATACCGAGTCGAGCGTCGGCCGTACACACGTGCTTATGTACAAATGTATATATATAGCCTTGTTGATTCTTTAATTTGTTTGTTTTCTTTGTACTGTGCGTTTAATATTATAGCGGCGACAGACCGCCCAGTTTACAATTGGAAGCGGAGTTTGGGTGTCTTAAGAAACACATCGCAAGACACGGGCGATAGCCTTGTCTGCAAAATTGCCTGAAGAGTTATAATTGTTTGAATTTATGTAATAATGAAATTTCCAGCTTAATGAAGAAATATTGAACTTATAAAAATTTGCCGTCCAGAGAAGACGGCCCCATAAAAAAACATCTGAGAGGAATACGTTTTGTTTTAGGTATTGCTGCATCTCCAATTACCATTGGCGCCACTTGAATGCGCGTTTAGCTGGTTTTGGGTTCGCACAGTTTGTCTTTTTGTGAAACACATTCCACACGTCGGCAGTAAGACATATAATAGTGCTTCTGTTAGCGCTATTGCTGTTTGACCTACTTGACGATACTAACTGGGGTCGTGTAGTCTGCTCGACGCGAACGCAAACGTCTGTTTATGATGGGATAGTTTTTTTAATAGTGTTTTCCTTATCGTAACAAAAATTAAAATTTCTTAACACTCCAATCGTGTGATCGAGTAACTATGCAAACCCGAAGCGGGAGAAGCGCCCCGGCAGTGCAATACCTAAATTCTAAGCCTGTTTTTTTATTGGGACGTCTCGGAAATGCATGATGCATCTGCGTCACTGCCAGCTAGCAGTGACTACTGTGGGACTCGGCAAACTTACTAAAATCGATATATTCCCCACATGCAGGCTCGGAATTCCATAGCAGTACTTCGATACCCCCGGGGGAAGTCTCATAGTCTAGTCCCGATGCTCTTCCGTCCTGAGGAGGTGCGTCGAGCTCCAACGCGCCCCCTCGGCTCGTCACCTCGACCGCCAAACTGCAGGCTTGGCTCAAACCTCTTCCTTCGTGTCATCTCAAGGCCCGTCTTCAACTCCATAATGCTATTCAAGTAATTGCATCCCTGCCGCCGGCCTTCGAGCATTGTGATCATATGGGCAACCAGGTCCGTCAGGCAGGCCCCCTGCACATTCCCAGACGCCGCAGAGCGCGCCCTTGTGAGGGCCGAGCACCAGTGTGCTCTACGTCGTCGGTATCTCCGGAGTAGCACGCACAGAACACGTATGTCGGCTGTGGCTTTGTTTATTCTCTTCATATATCTACCTGAAACAAACCTTGTCCAGTCAGCACTTGAGTGGCGCAATATGACAGTTCTCCGTGCTGGTAGCTGTACCAGGGCCGAAGGTTCGATATAAGTCTTTTTGTACACAGCGCTCGGCTGTCGCCCGTCGGGTGCTCCACTTATCCCGCCAGGCATTCACGATGGCCTCTCCAGCCGTGGTCAGGTATGGATTCCCGTCAACAAAACTCTTCTCTCCATCTCCCACAGGCCCTAAGGTATAACCCTGGCAAGAACTAGTAGGGCTGTCGTATATCCTAGACCTTACAACATACCTCAACATAGAAACATACCAAGCACTGTCAGATACAAGCTTTATTCTAAATTTTAAAGGGTATAATTGTACAAACACTTACGCTCATCGACTGGAACATCAACAATCGCTCTCAATTTACAATGGTTCTTTGAAAACGATATGAGTATCTCGGTCCCAAAATAGTTTGTGGTTTTATTCAAAATTTGTTTAAAGAACCCTTATACGTACACACTCAACAAAATGCATATACGTATTGTGCTCTTTGTTTGAGACCTCGGTGTTGCGATGACCGCAGGGCTCGATTTTGATTAGCACATCGCCCAAGGTGTCCCTTGTCCAGTCTACAACTCTTGTTTGTAACACAATTCATGGTTCCTTTATCAAAAAGAAATATAATATTTATTTAAATATTTACAATTGCCTTATGGTTCTTAAGCCAAGTTAGTTATTTCCTTTTTTAAAATTTGGAGACCATAACTTAGAAAAAAAACACATTGATGCTGAAGAGCGTAATTAGTCGAAATGTATTCAACGTGTTTATTTCTATTAGATACAATGTTGTGATGGATAAAATAGACTTGACACCAGTAGTCGACATTTACGCTTAGGCTGACATCGGAATGTGCAACAAATTGCTGAAGTCAAACTACGTTTGTAAGTTTCTTTACCGTGAAACAAAATAACCTTCGAAGTGACCAATCTATTTCGCCGGCAGCATTAGCCGAAGTAGACCGCGTAAACAGCAGATTCTCGTTCCGTGTAGCGAGAATGCTAAACCATAACAGTGTGTTATGATGTACCTCTACCGTAAATTAATATATATTAAATTAAATTTAATTAATCTGTCCTTCCTAGAGTTTCATATTTTCCAAAAAGAAAATTCACAACAACGAGCGACAAGGTTGGTATATTAATTCATTTTGATTCACGTTCATAGCGCCTTTAGTTCCTTTGTGTCCATAGAGAATAGTGCATGTCATTTTGTTGCAGATCCGGGCATGCGCTTTTCTTAGTACGTGCTGCGCCGCGTCATTTGCAATACGCCAATTAAGGCTGCTTTCAAACACGGCCACGCGCCTTGCACGTATTTATTTAGAGTAAATGATAAATACAAATTAGAGTAAACACATACAACGGTGTTTGTATCCAATATGCGGGCGTAGAGGAAACTGAAGGAGAGAGGAAAAAAAACAGTTTAAACTTCTGTACTTTTTAAAGTTATTTTTACTTTATTAACATAACCGTTTGTGCGAAGGTATACATACTTCCGTGTACTGTGGGCGTAAACGAGTTTTTTATACACTTTTACTCACGGACTTCAGTATTCCAGTTGCCTTGTCCCAAGAATGACGCAAGTCTGAGAAGAATCGCCCAAAAATATTAGCAAGGCCAGGATTACGAGGCGCTGAAACTGTAGTCGTTGAATCTTTATGCTCTGGGAGGACATGGAATGCCGGCATAGAAGTGCCAACGTCATTTTCAGTTTTCGACAAATTAACGCCACAAAACCCCGAACATTGTCCTATCTACTCTTTATTGGTCCTTCGTCAGTCAGTACAAGACAAGTAGACACAATCGGCAGCAGTTAGAACACTGACTATATGTTGAAGTCAGTTACACAACACAGCTGGGCACAGTCATTATTGTCGGTGTTGTTTTGTTGAAGTCGAACTTTACCCAAGAAGACGACGTTTTATGAAACATTTCTTCATAGCCGACATTGACAGCAGTGATTCTCACACCTCGTCCAAAGCGCAATGAGGTGGTGACGCCGAGGCAGACCGAGGCATCATCTTTGCCGTAAGGCTTCGTGACCGTTAGATCATCTCATGGCTAACCCCGCGTTCGAGTGCGTCCACTCTTCAGGCAGCTGTTACGAACCGGAGCCGGGCGTAGAGTAGCGGTGTAGCGTCGACGAGATTTAAGGAACCTGAATTGAACGACGAGATCGGACCCTATGTCGGCACAGTTCAGCCTGACTGACTGGTTCTCGAGGCGCAAAGCGTCCGTTAGTTTGACCGTCGTAACGGTAACATGACAGAAACAAGACAAACATCAACAAACGAGCCACGTCATCACCATTAATTAGCTCATGGGAGTTGTATTTGATTAATTCGCACTGATGCGTCGTCTGATGGCCAACCGAAGCTGTTGTTGTTGTTGTTGTTCTTATTGCCACTTTTGTTGTTGTTGTCATTTGCAAAGCTGTATAAAACCCGAACCCGATCTGGCACTAGCCGGCTCGGCTGTCCGAAAGGAGATGAAGGTCATCTGGAGGTGAGAGATTCCGCCATGTGATGTCCAGCTAGATAGACAGATCTAGTCGGCCGCGTGCGCTCATACTAATAATAGTGACAATGATGATCATGATGAACTTAAGAGTGCTAAACAGAGCACTCGGATTGTGACGAAGGCCAAGTGAAAGCGAGGAGAAGTAAAGCATAAAAACAAAAAGAAAAACTAAATGAATGAAGAACAAGAAGAAGAAAATGAAACTCTTCATCTCGCTTTTTCTATCTGTCATCGAGACGCAGGGTAGAACGACGACCAACGTCTGACGCTCGAGACAGGAAAAGGCCACAGCCGCAGCAACAACAACAACAACGGCAGCAGCATTAGCAGCCGAAGGCGACGGAGTATACTCAGAGGAAAGAGAAAAGGAAATCAAGGGGAGCAGCGCCACAACTCTGCCTCTCTCTCTCTGTGTCTCTGTGACGATTCGGCGCTAATAGCCAAAACACGATTGGCAGCAACAGCCGCCACCAGCGTTTCTCTACAGACCGTTGCCGTTGTCGATAGAGATTCAGCAACGCGCCATCCGTAGGTGTGTGTCAAGAGAGCAAGCATCGTAGAAGTTCCTGGCGCTTGTTTTGAGGAGCGAATTATTAATATTTTTAATAATTCGCTCCATTAGTGATACGTATATATATATATATATATATATATATATATATACAACATATATATATATATATATATATATTTGTGTGGTATCGTCCAACGAAGTCATAAGAGGAGTCTACGAGGGACGATAGTAGTAATAATAATAATAATATGAATCATACAAATCACATCTAGAGCAGTAACAAACAACACTTGTGTCTTGAACAACAGACGACGAACGAGCAAATGTGTAATTGCTTCTGTACTATTTTAAAGTTAGATAGGCAAAGAGAGAAACAAACGGGAAAGAAAATTGGTTCTGAAAAATTGAGATCGACAACGTTTGCTTATAGGAGAACATTACCTATAGACCGGTAGTACTACCAAGCACGACAGCGACGAGTATAAAGCTTACAACAACAAAAACAAGAACAGCAGCAACAACACTATTTTGTAGTATAGTTGTAAAATATTCCTGTTTCTATATGAAAAGCCTCTCCACCATCCACACAAAATCCCCCCACCCCGCTACCCCAGAAAGTTACGAATGTAGTTTTGTTCGGCTATCTAGCTAACGGATTGGAGATACTGGTAGACAACTGGCATCAGGAGCTACGGGTTTGATCGCGGTACGACACTTATTTGCTTCGAGGCAATCGTTCTTGTGAGTTGGGTTTTTGGTTCAAATATAAAAAACGTCAATATACATATAAATAAATTATTGTTTTCTATATGGAATTTTTTCAGTAAAGAGCAGAGAAAAAAAATATAGTAGAATGATCAAGTGAGTGACCACAAAAGCAACATATATATATATATATATATATATATATGTTGTTGCGATCATTCATCATATTTTTTTTTGCCATGCAAATGTTGTTGAACGTTGTCGGTAAACTATATGTAGCTCTTCTGATCAGTGTCAGCGAGCGACCACTTCGAGAGGAGAAGTCGTTGCGTGATGCTCAATGCATGTCGCATCTACTACATAGAGGTGTTCGGCGGCGTCCACCCGCTCATCTGTTCGTCCATCCATCGGTTCGTTCGTTCGGTTAGGCCGTGCATTGGCCGATCTGTTACGTAGCTGCTTGTATTCGCTTGCCTTTTTTATTTTGGCGAGGGGAGCACGCAGGCCAACACGACGCACAATGGGGCTGGCCAGCACCGTTCGTAGTGGCGATAGTGGCACGTGGTCGGCACGTTCGACGTCGACTCACGCAGATGGATCGGTGGTCAACAATCCATGGATCTATGGATCGATCCATTTATTGCTATGTTGTTGGCTAAAAAACAACAGCAGCAGCAGCAACAACAATACCATCGACAGTAACAGCAACAACTGCATCGACAGCAACAACAACAACAACAATAACATCGACAACAACAACAACAACAATAACATCGACAACAACAACAACAATAACATCGACAACAGCAATAACAATAACATCGACAACAACGACAACAACAATAACATCGACAACCACTACAACAACAGCGACAACAACAATAACATCGACAACCACAACAACAACAGCGACAACAACAACAACAACAACAATAACATCGACAACCACAACTATAAGAGTAACGGTAACATTAGAAGCAAAAAAGCCGCTAAAGCAAAAGAGTGCATAGAAACATTAACGCTGTCGCTACGTTTTCAGTACGCAGTCTGTTGATGTTATGATTGCTGTTAGTGTTTCTACGGTTGTTGTTGTTATTGTTATTGCTGCTGCTGGGGTCGCTGCTGCTGCTAATGGAACGCGTCGTAATGGAAGTTTGCGTTGCGGGATGAGAAATTGTCGAATATCGCCCTCGTCGTTGTCGATTCCATCGATTCGGTCGGATTTGCTGCTCTATTTCTTGCCTGCTACACTCGAGAGCATAAGTGGCGTATGACAATCACCAGCTGGTTGTTTTTGTTAAGCATCTGCTATATCGCCATCAAGTGCATTGGCAGCACATGTGGCGATAATGAAATAGAATATCAATGAATACACGCAATTACTACGACTAGAATATCTGTAAATGTGCATTGATTACTGACGACGAAAACACGTTTACATATATATGCACATATGAAGCAGTTCAGCAGGGCTAGTCATTTGCGTAGATAAGTCTCAGCTCAGGATGGTTAGTCTCATGCGCCGAGCTGCTGTCCGGAAGAGCTTTGCGGTATTGAAAGCGTAGTAATTTGCTCTCTCTTTAGAAAAAGTATATATATATATATATATATATATATATATATATATATATATATATATATATATATATATATACGCGTATGTCCTGTGTAAATAAATCAACGTGAAGAAGTCGAGTGCTTAGTGTCGTGTCGTCTATGTGGCAGAGTGTAGTCTAGAGTTAGACTACTGCGCTAGTTAAAGTTGCCACCTACCAGAGTCTCGCCGATGTTTGATCCCCGATGTTGATCGAATTTTCTTTCAGCCATGCTCATTGAGAATAGATGATGAACCATCGCGTTGAAAGTCAGCGGCCACACTGTTGTCGGAAAAACTGTTGGGTAAACCCTAGACATTTTAACAACCGCCCGGGCCTCGGATCATCGAAGGTATGCTTCACAGTGACGTCCAAGCCCGTAGGAAATGGAGGATGGTGTAGAATTAATAATAACCTCCTTAAAAATGCTTTTAATTTTAGTAAAGAAGTAGTAGTCGCAATGTAGCTGTTTGCTGGGATTGTCGTGTGGATCGCCAAAGGCAGGCCGCCACCGCCGACGAAGACGTGCTGGTAATAACCATGGTTCTCATTGTAATGACGGTTATGATGATGAAGATGATGATGATCCTGCTGCTGCTGATGATGATGATGTCGCTAATATTGTTGGTGGTGGTGGTGGTGATGATGACGGGGGTGAAACGAAGACAAAGTTCCAACAGGACGAAAGCGATGAGTGGGCTGGCAGGCTAAAATCAGTCGTGTGGTTTGCGCAGTTTACAACGCGCTCCGGAGCGCTGTCACCACAGAGGAATGCCGCGCGAAGCTATATACCCATAAAAGCGCGAACGAGAAACAGAAGAAAGGGCGAGAGAATCTGTGAGATTGAAGAGAGACCCAGAGAGAGAGAGAGGGATAGTGCGAGTTAGGCGGCTACATTTCAGGTCCCCGGCGCCCGGGACTACCCCTATACAATAGATTCCCTCGGCCTGGTTGATTGAATGATCGCCAGGGATCACACGCAAATGTGGGTCACTATATCTGCGAAATTACTGACGCAGTTTGAGACGCACACGCAAAACCCATACACACACATACACACGCATATATATATATATATATATATATATATGTGGAGGCAGTCTCTTTTGCAGTATTTGGCGAAGACGACGCAAAAATCAAACATTTGCTCCTACGGAACACGCTAAAAAGTACCACAAAACAAGCGATGCATCGAAACCGCCCGTACGGCTAGAGGGCGTAATTATGCAATTAACCATGAATTTGTTACTATGTATGCCTCGTTTAGCTAACTGATCATAAGTGTTATAACATTATTATTATTATTATTATTATTACAACTACTACTACTACTAAAGTTTTCGGGCTAACTCTCAGCGAAGATTTAACGTCCACGGAACTGTTTTTCACATTGGTTCATAGACGGACCCCCATAAATACAAAGGTGCAACGGTGGGGCCAGACTTAAGCCACTACGCCACCGGGCTCGACACTACTACTACTACTATTATTACTGCTATCATATCGTTCATATTTATTTTACTCAAATATAGTATATACAGGATGGTTCATGTTAATATTAAGCATCATTATTTGTCGTTCTGCTGTTCTACTACATTATTACAACAACAACAACAACAACAACAACAACAACTACTACTACTACTACTATCAGGCAACCATAAATAGCCATTCGACTAATTTCGGTATCTACAACGGTATGGAACGACTATGGATTGGAAGTGAGCTGGCCTGCTGATCTCTGGCTATCCGGCTATCGAGATGGCATGTTGGCGTTCAATCCATTCGTTCAACCCACTTCGCCTACGACTGAGACCAAGAGTAGGACCGCAAGAATTCGTCGTCGTCGTCGTCGTCGTTGTCTTCGTCGCCGATGATGAGTGTAGGTAGTATCTATCCTCCAAAGACTGTGTGAGAGTTCCGCACGCCGCACAGCAATGCAGTCAGTCGATAGAGCTCGATAGAGTTGGAAATTGAACCGTTTTCATCACCGGCAACAGCAATAGCAGCAGCAGCAGCGCCAGCGCCACCAAAAATTGGGTTAAATTCAGCCGCCGCCCGGACCCCCACCTCCGCTCGTCGGCGCGCATCGTGTGAACGCCAGCGCATACACAGATGAACGCGGGGGGATGTTGGGATGTCGACGAGGCACTGGGCGGCACGCCGAAAACGGCCACAACGCACAGCCTGTGATCCGGCTGAAAGCGGATCCGGTCGGTCACGATTAGTGAGTGGTGCCAGTGCTGATAGAGACGAGGCTGACTGACTGACTGACGCTTGCAACAACGGGCACCGCCAAACAATACCGCACGCACAACCAGGTCTCTGAATCTCTCTCTCTCTCTCGGGCGCTCTCCGCATCTCAATCTCTCATTCGCTTCCTCGCTCTCTCTCTCTCTCTCTCTCTCTCCGGCATACTTCATCGTCGTTAACGAAGAAGCAATGATTTCTAGAGACTAAAAAGCGTCGCCAGCTCTAGGGATATGCCAATACACATACGAGTGTATACGCACATCTCACCTAGTATATAGGAACAAGTAGTAGTACTCTGCAGACTTATATATATATATAACAGAGCAAGATGGCTTAGTGGCAAAGTTTTTGCCTTGCATTCGGGAGGACTGGGTTCGAGACCCAGACCGGCCACTCTTAAATTGGTTTGCATGGTTTCCAATTTAGACAAGGTAAATGCCGGAGTGGATTAAAATTAGCCATGACATGAAAAAACCGTACACGGGCAATTGCCTTACGGAAAATCTAAAAAAAAATATATATATATACATATATATACATATATATATATTGTGCTGAGTACCGTTTTACAAGATAATTTAGTACATTACGGCGGAATTCATAATTCGTGTCTATGCCAAAAATGCACGTGTGAAGATATACTACCTCATTACACTTAAGCATAATGCGACCCCACAATTAGCATGCGCTGACGTTTCGCAAACATAAGTACCTACTAATTGTCGAGAACACGAGCGTATCATATATTTACTATCGCATCCATAGTAACACCCCGTGTATTCGTATTTTCTTCATGTTGCCAACACGATAACACTTTCCTTACCCAATCTTATCTAAAACCACAAAAAACATTTGTTGACATGCGTTGGCCGCCTGAAATAATACCGCAAGGCTTAGGGAGCGACGCCTTTAACTTCCCAAGGAAAAGCTCAGTGACGTGAGGCAACGTTATGGTTGCCCTTCGTTTTTGAGTAGTTTTTAAAGGTTTTCTTTTTCTAACGGAACAGATTTCGACCGAGTAACGGAACGTATATAGACAAAGTAACTAGCTCGAGTGCTCCAAGTGCTAAACTCAAGTCCCTTAGAGATGACCAAGTCCTTTTTTCGACTGGATATCGTTCTCTCTGTGAAAGAGGAACAAGCGTGTTTTTGAGGGAGGATGACGCAAATCTTAGACGCACGGCTGCGAATGCCTCAACGCCTGCCTCACAAATGGCTGCGCACGGTAATGTTTGCTAGCACACTGATGTCTCGCTGGCACGCTGGCTGAAGTTGCGTTGAAGTTGCTGAAGTTGAGGAATCTGCAGATGAAGAACATACTTCGTCTTGCACACGCAAAGTGCAGCTACCGTTCGCGCATACCCTGTAGGCAGCCGCAACCGGGCGTAGCGGGCAACAAACACACACAGAGTATGTGGTCGTTCAGAGTGCTGCGAAAGCTCATAATGTGATGTAATCGTTAACGCGCTAACGGGCTCTGTCGGGCTGCCGTACTGATAGATCGATGTTCCAGGCAGCCCCCCTTCTCGTTGACAGGACCTGCGTTGACATGTGCTGGCGACCTGTCATGTAAAGTACATCACACTTTCCTTCCGTTGAGTCCCCTGCTAATTCGATTAGCTCCCTTTCTTTCTGCCTCTACCCTCTCTCTAGCGTAGGTAATAAACCTCCGGACTTATGGAGAGAGAACAAGCAAGAGAGAGGGAAAGAGAGAGAGTTAAAATATTTGCAAAGGTAAAGAAAAAATTGTATTAGAGAGAGAGGGTAGGGACAGGACAGTGGGTGAGATGCAGATGTATGGAGATGCGTCGTAGTAGAAACGATATAGGACTACCGTCATTTAAAAGTATAGCCGCACAGGATAGTTTTAGCTGGTGCATGTACCGTTCACGTGAAGTGACCGAGCATGCTTATACGAAAACAATTGGATATTAAAACGGAGTATTTTTCCAATCCGTAGGAACAAAATAATTAACATAACAGACCGTCATCGAACACGACCCACTTTTCCGTAACAAGAGACTGGTCGTCCGCACTCTCATGCTTAAATGCACTGTGAACGTGTTCCCCTGCAAAGAACCAGAGAAGGCCAAGACGTGAGAATAAGTTACGAAACTCCAACGGTTAGCCGCAACAACGTATACGGTCACTAGCAATCAATCCACCCCCACATACGAATCTGTGTTTGGGCTACCTGTCTGCCACGTTGCACAGGGAACACACACATGCACCCGTTGAGAGAGTTGAGAGACATTTACGGCACCGTCGCGGCAGTCGTACCATGTGTTTTTTTCTATGTTAGCGTATGCATTAAAGACGCGTACGTGCGTGTTTGTTACTGAGTACATTGTTGACTGTATTTTACCTAAACGCAAGTTTATACATGTGAGGAAGGATTAAGAAGAAAAGAGCGAACAATAGATAGGCAAAAGGCAGGCCAAACGCATTTGCGTGGCAAGAATTAGGACTGTTGCCATTAACAGTGTCATTTGGTTGCAAACAGCAATTCAACAAGATCAGTAGGCAGAAATAGAGTTCTTCGTCGTGCTGTCGTCGGTTTTCGTGGATTATGGTGAACTGCATTATGTCGGTAGGACAGTGACAATTCGAACGCTCGGCTCAATCGAAGCAATGCGAAGTGAGCGTGAATAAGTGAAGTGCACAGCGACAGCAGAGCTATAGAACGCTGCTTGCGTGCAGCGTCCGCGGAGCCCGCCATGCACACGGAGCAAGGCTTTTTTTTGTTATTGTTGTGGTCATTGTGGTTGTTGTTGTTGTGGACTACTGATGTTAATGTTGTTGCTGTTTGCTTGGTGATTCATCTATGTCGTCGACGCAGCAGTAGTAGTAATAGTAGTACGTTGGTGGCCCTCTGATCCGACCCGGCCTGAGTGACTGATACTTCTAGGCTACAACTGTCAACTGCCACCGGCAGCGCGCGGGAAGGGTAAATGAAAGAAGAAATAGAGGACAAATGGGGATGGGGGACAAAAAGAGGAAAGCAAGATGAAATAACGAAAACGAAGACGATGGCGAGAAAGCACGCGACAACGGTGAGCATGATGAAGACCAACCGGGATTGATTGAGGAACGTGGGGCGGCTACAGCCGTCAGGCTAGCCATCAGGGAGTCGGGGGATGGGCGAGCGGCTGTCAAAAAGGATGAAGGAAGAAAGAGGACTTTGCATCCATTTGAGTACATTTTTCATATGCAGGACAGACAGACATGTAGGCAGGGAAAAATCGAAAGCACCGAGACAAAATATGTAGAGAGCGCGCGAACGAGAGAACGAGAGAGAGGAAAGAGAAAGGAACGTTGGTATAGAGGCTTAGAAAGATGATGAAATGGGGGGAATGACAGAGAGAAGGGGGCGATGGAATAGAAAAAGAAAGAAATAGAGAACTAATGAAATTATCGAGAGAGATAACTTGCGATTATCTTTCTAATGTTGAGAAAAAGAAAAAGGGAAACGGAAAATGGGCGGAAGAAAGCAAGCAAGCTCGCGCAGAGAGAGAGAGATAGATACCATAGAGATAAGACATATACAATGAAAGGCTGGGCCAACAAGCTGTGCATTTTAGAGAAATAAATACATTATTAAGGTTGGGAACTTTGATGCGCGAGAGATTCCTTCGATCTCCAGCAGAGCGCATTTGCTATATATATATATATATATATATATATATATATATATATATATATATATATATACATACATGTGAAATAGAGAGTGACATACATAGATATGAGGAGAACAAGAAGAGAAATATTTTTAGGATGATAGTAGTAGCAGAAAGCCTGACGAAAGTGTTGCCGTTGTTGTCGTTGGTTTCTTAGTGGTTCCTCTGCGTGTTCGCTGGTTGGCTGACGGCCTGCCCCGCAAGACATTATGCAACCGCCAGGTTGAGGTAAGTGTGAGTCAACGTTGGCATGTGTGCACAACGTATGCATGATGAAAAATTGCATAGATTGCATATACTAGAATTATGATTTCAGTAATAAATGTGACGCTGACACCTAGATCTATTTAAATACAGGTACGTGTAAATATAAATATATATATATATATATATATATATATATATATATATATATATATATATATATATATATATATATATTGGTGCAAAGCCGTTGCCTTGCATTTGGGAGCTCGTGGCTCTTAATATTTGTTTGTGGTTTGCAATTTAGATAAGATAGATGACGGACTGAAAAAAATGCAAGCAGAGAGATATCTCAATAATAATAATAATAATAATTTCGTGCATTTTCACCCCCCCCCCCCCGTCCATCATCCATCATCGTTCTTACTACCGATCGAGGTATAATAGAATATATATCTGTTTTTAAATCCCCGATGCTCTCGAACCATAGCGGAATTCCTTATAACCTTCGACTCGATTCCGAGTATACTCCTATTGAGGAAGAAGGGTATTCTTTGAAAGTATATTCTTAATAGCTGACACTTGTTGCATTGAGATAAATATTCTAAACTTTGATACCGTAAATGATATGTACAATTATTTTGTTTAGCAGATGCATGCTTTGATCAAGGAATTTATTGCCAAACGCACGGGCAAGTCTAAAACTAACACTAGGCTTCGTAAAATATCTCTAGTCTATAATCACTTATTGAAAGTGAAGCAAGTCCGCAACATGCGACCAAACTGCGCAGATCAACAGAGGAAGACTTTGTGTATTGGAAGAACTCCACTCTCGATTTTAAAGGTTCTAACTCGTTTTTTAGTTATGTCAAGAAGCGCTTAAAGGGAAGAAAGATGTAACGGCACTAAACGCAAGTAATGCGGTTATCACTGATGATACCTCCAAAGCGCATGCCTTTAAAAATAATTTTCCTCGGTTTACGTGGCCCACTTGCGGAAAATTACTTACGGATCATATATTTAACTTCACGCAGTCCGAGCGAGTGCTTGGTGAGCAACATGGTTTTACTAAAGGCAAATCCACTGCAACGCAAATAGTTTAAGTGGTCTAAGATTGGGCCATTTATATTAAGAACGAAAAAACATTTAAAACGTTTACAGAAACTTATTGATTTAAATATAGACAAGCATACTGTTTCATGGATATTAAGTTATCTAACGAATCTGAAGTTTTGTGTGCGGGTCAACAACAGTTATAGTCGGTATAAAATATCTCTTCCGGGCGTGCCTCAAGGATCATGTCTAGGTTCATTATTATCCTGTATATTCATCTTAGATCTTGAAAATATTACACCCAAAACCATTAAACACAAACTCTAAGCGGATGATCTTAAACTTATAGGCCATCTGGCATAGATAACGAGAGAGAGATAATACAGAGAACAATTGACTCCATCTCCGATTGGTGCGCCAAAAATTATATGATAATATCGGTCCCGCCGTTGTGTGTCTGAAGGGGAACCACGCTTACACACTTAATGGAGAAGAGATGCCCAGAGTAAACAGCATTCGCGATTTTGGGGTAACGGTAACACAGAAGCGACATTTGACCATTCACATCACGCAAATTATTCAATCTGCTAGTTTTATATGTAATATAATATTTCGTTGTTTTATTATCGAATTTTTAATGTTCTATGTTCGCCTTTATTAAAGTCTTGTTGTCCCCAAATTAATTTATTAATATTTAATATAAGACACTATACAATAATTAATAATATATAAATATACATATACATATACATATACATATATATATATATATATATATATATATATATATATATATATATATATACAATTTAATACAACATAGAAATATACAATATACAATAATTAATAATTTTTTAATAATTATAGCTGTGAAGTCTGACGGCCATGTTTGAAGAAACATATTATTGTCATCAAAAAGATTCCTTCGACGTGTTGCATTGAGATGTAAGATAGAGCGTAGCAGTCTCGACTTAGTACCTATAACGGAGCGGCACTCGAGAGCAGATTTTTAACTGTACGCACGAATCTTTTAGTCTAATAGAGTTCCCATCTTTTTTTAATATTCACAACAACATTCTGCGCAGTACTTAAACTATATCGTCGAAAACAGATGCACGATCTGACTGAATCAACAACATGTTTTCGTGGCGCATGGTGAGGATGTTGAGAACCATGATATAATAATATAAACTGTGTCATTGCATATATCACGAATTCTATTATATACATGTTCCTCTATGCAGCTTATATTGTGCATTATATATATTGAAGACAGGGTTTTTGTGATTAACTATGTATACAGTTATCTACTATTTGAAAGCAATAAAAGGGCACTTAAATTGAATTGAGATTTGGAAAGTCACTTCTCGTCTGTTTGCCAAATCCGGTCGTTTCTGGTCAAACCCGCTAAAATCCAGTCATCCTTATTCCCCCTTGTCGAGGTAAGCCGCAGTACTGTTTTCTCGAGACTGCCTCACCTGGCCACTTTATTTTAGCATTAAGGCTTTTCGACTTTGCGCGGCGAATATTTTCGCCTCTAAGACAAATTCTGCAAATCTTCTCATCATACGTTAGCATTCGTGATTCCTGAAGGGCGCCTCTACAAGGGCTTGACATGTCAGGAAATTTTATAGCGTTAGGTTCTGAGAGGTAACCCTCGTTTAGTATTGAGAAATGCGCAGCGTTCGCAGCAGTGTATAACACTGTTAGCCTCTCCTGAGTTGGGCATACGGTGACATACAGGGTAGTCTGGCTCGTTTGCAGTTTAAGCCGGGTCTAAGGCTGCGCAGTGTTTTGAGTTGAGGGAGAGTTAATTTTGTCCAGGATGACCTGGCTGGATTGCTTCCTTTTTCTGACAACATCTGTTTAGGGACCCGCACGTTAAGTGAGGGGCTTTTTAACGCTAGTTCTTTAACTATTTGGGCCTAGGGATCCTGTCTTCGTTGCTCCTCTGGTCCACGGCAGAGTTTTTCACAGGCCTGCTAATGCTTTGGCAGTTGTTTTGCCGCATGGCGCACATGAGGTGTTCCTTTGAGAACTTGTGGTTCCAGTACAGATCTTTGGGGATCCCCGGCTAGTCCACGCATTTGTAGGTAGATGCTTAGTCGTTTAGGTACGATGCTAGAATACGTCGTGAGTAGGGGCATGCGTTCGTTCACACGTGCTTTGTTTATGGCGTCACATAAAAGTGTATTAAAGGCGTTTTTTACATTCGAAAGGATGACCAAGAAAACTAACGCGAATAGGAAGCACCGTCCTCTCCGACCACGAAGCACAGACGTAGACTAGGGTAAGCTAACACTGCGTAAACACCACTAGGCCAGGCTTACTTTGCTATTCAAGGGCAAAAACGGCGACAACGTAGACGATCAAAATTTCTACCGGAGTATCGCGTTCGAACGCACTCTTAAGAAAATTTTAGTTAAGTTGATTATCTCGATGGTATTTCCAACCGTAGAGAAGGCCCTATTTCCGGAACAATTCGGATTCAGGAAGAGTCGAGGTACACCGGACGCCATCCATGTACTCCAGTCGGAAGTCGAGTAATGGATGTGCCCGGGGGTCACTTGTACGCCGCCTTTACTGATTGTGTCAAACACTTCGAGACTGTGAAGTTTAGAAACACCATCACCGTTATATACGCGAATGCCATAGTAGTGGCCCACTGGGACTGCGATGCTCTTTGTCGAGTTGTCGGCGACGTAGAAAGTTACCTTTACCTTAAGAGTCTGCAAATAAATTCGTGGAAGACGATACCGAAGCCAATCATTTTTGTTGTGGGGGTCGATTGACTGCAACAGACGTAACACCCTGCTCTGGCCAACCGCTGGAGTTTGTCAACTCCTTCCCGTACTTGGGTCTGAGACTAGACTATACGAGAACGGCCTTTACTCCGCACATCGGCGACAAGTCTTTGGCAGACGCGGCCACCTTTCAGCGGCAAATTTTGCGCAGTTAAAAAGAGGCAACTATACACAATATATTAAGCGTGTTCTTTGCTTGCCGCGGACGGCAAGAAACCTCTTGGTGTATCTGCTGGCGGGTTGCGGACCAGCAGTGGAAATATTCGGGGTCAGATTTAGGTCACCTATTGCAGGACCACTTCAGCATTTTTTGTTAGAGTGGCAAAGAAAAGAGATCGAGGCCTCGGCAGAGGTAGCGCAGTTAGATGTGTACCTCATCAGGGAGCTTTGGGATGGAAGGGGATGCACTAGTCGGCACGTGTACGCAAGGTACATAGTGCATGGCTATCATCACTTGGTATGTTCGACCCAATGATTTCACCAAGTTGGTGACTTATGTCTTGCTGGTTCTGCTCGTAGATGTGCGCTAAACACTAGGCAGTGGGCTGCCAGACGCATCGGCTGTCTTTGCGCTTTTTCGCCCGGTGGGACGGTTGCTAAAGTGTTCAAATTGTTTTGAATGACAACTGTGTTGTAATTATTCACTATTAAAATGCAAAGTTATTGTAATAAACAATATGTTTGATAGCCGAATGTGTGGAGTGCCTTTTGCCTTCTAGTTCTGTTACTAATCGTGCAATAATAATGTGCTATTTTGCATAGGCTGGAAAGCAAACGTATAGAACGGTATACCAAGGGGTCTCCTTGTAGTTAACTGGATTTCAGTATAAGAGTTAAACGTGCCGTTGCCTAAGATTAAGATTAGTCTCCGCTGGTGAGAATTTTATCCATCGTGCGTTTGAATACCTTTGAGTGGCTCGTTAGAACTAGACGTACTCCTTACAGGGTGACTGCATCTGGGCCCGATGTTTTCTTGGCTATTATTTTGATCT
Source organism: Dermanyssus gallinae (assembly GCA_003439945.1). Taxonomy (NCBI): domain Eukaryota; kingdom Metazoa; phylum Arthropoda; class Arachnida; order Mesostigmata; family Dermanyssidae; genus Dermanyssus; species Dermanyssus gallinae. The sequence goes on along the minus strand of QVRM01002122.1, from coordinate 195,607 downwards.
CTTGGATTGAGATTGGCTCGAAGGTAAGGTCCAAAGTTTCTTCAACGTTTCTGGCGGAGATCTTTGCATGAAGAGCCCAGTTATGGTCGCTCGGGGATTTTTCACGCACAATCTCTTACCGTTTGCCCAAGAGGTTTTTGGCCTCTTCGCTCAATTACTTCCACTGGTTTATTTTGATATCCTTAATTGTCTTATGTGGGGCTCTCCGTGCTTCTTTGTACTCTCTCTATAGATAGGACACTTCTGACCGGTGCCTTCTTCTGCGGCGGGTGCATACTCGTCGCAAGCGATGGCAGATCCAGTAGCCGCTTCAGCTTTCTATTTATTCCACCAGGAGCACGGTGGGTGATTGGCTATCTTAGAATTTGGGTGAGCTGGATTTTTAGCAGGATTTCTCTAGTATTGCAGATACTTCCACTGCCGAACATTCAGTGAGATGAGGTACATTTATTTTTAGCATTTTCTGTAGGCGAGTATAATTTATTCTGGGAAAGCACTATCAATGTGTGAGGAGAAAGGGCTAGGAGTTAGAATTCTACTTTTCTGCGTGAGAAGCTGCTTCTCCAAAGGCTGCGGGCTGCAATTAAGTCCCCTCTCGACGATCTTCTTTCGATAACCGCTGGTTCTCATGCTGAGGTCTAGTTCTTTGAGGAAGTCCTCGTTTTCCTCTAAGATGGAGCTCAGAAAAATGTTTACTGAGTAGATTGCGATAAAACTTTATTCCAGCGTGAAAACCATGTTGAGAAGGCTGTGGTATAGGGGTCTCGGAGAGTAGCAGGACTTCTATGTTATATTCGGCCGCAAATTTGGGCGTCAGATTGTATGGTCTAGGGTCTTTGCAATCGTCTACTTGCAGTATTTAATTGTTACTGGTTATTTTGTTTGTGGCCTTGTGTATGCCAGGCACTGCGTCACAGTGACATGGCGTTCATCTATGTTACATCCATAGCACCTAAAACTGATCGTGCAGCTATTTGTGGCGTGTTCTTCTGTTAAAACCTGAGTGGAGAACTGGTTTTTATTATATTCTTTCCTTACCGGCCTTAAAGTAGTAACTGACTCTCCTCTTAAAACAAGGAGATCTAGCCGCGCTCTGAATGTCCACGTCTTCATCTGGGAGTGTTATTTCCTCAGGCTTTAATACAGGTAGGCACGGCTGTTGGAGATAACAGTTATACGTACCGAGTTCTGATACAGGTCTCCATGTTCCCGCAAGCATACAACCGAATTCCTCGTCAACGGACTCTTGGGTGGCAGAGGGCCCGGTCAGGCAGCCGCCAAACGCGCTCGAGTTGCCGCGCGTGGTGACGTTTGAATCGCTGCACGCGGCGGTGTTTGGGATCGTTGAGTGTGGCCCTAGCAAAGTTTTTGAAATGTCTATAAGAGAATACAGACAAATTGCGTGCATGTTGTTAAACTGGTGATTGTTATCACTGCGCACATGCGTAACTGGTACATTTATATATATATATATATATACGCGTACGTGCGCGTGCATCGCTGCCTACGACCACCTTGAACTCACCACAAAATCTGCTCGATGAGTACTTCGTAAATTTGTCAGAGGTCAAAAAAACAGACCTGGGTTACGAATTCTGGCTAAGAACATTTCTGATAATATTTGACCAGGGCCGTCCGCTTTGTTTTCGAGACTCGTCGTAAGTGATATGACCATATATTTAGTATTCGTACGAGAAATCCGCATGCACCAAAGCAGCAAGGGCAGCCAAACATTTGGCGTTCGAGCTGTCAGGGAGTGAAACTCTCTTTCGTTTAGCTTGTTATGCTTGAAATTCGTGTTAAGTTTTAACGAGAATATATATATCTACTATTCCGTTAATGATAGAGTACACTTGTAAAAAGTTAAAAACAGAAATGTCTGTCCGGCTGCCATTTTTTGCCAATGGAATGGCAACTGTAGTAGGGGTGAGTGCTACAGACGTGTTGCAATATTGCAAAACTGAAAAATATCATACAGTTATAAAAGTGTATATAATTAATAATTTATTTTGTATATATATTCATATATATATATATATATATATATATATATATATATATATATACATACATGAATGCATATGCGTCCCGCCGCCTTGGAGGTTGATATTGCTTAGAACAATGCTATGCGTGCGCATCTACCTATCTCTGGGCAGCAGCAGCAGCGGCAGCATGAGCAGTATAGGAATGACGACGATTCGCGCAAGCCGAAGGGCACGTGATTCGTTCGCTGTCACTAGTGATGATGTAAGGCCTTCAAAGCCTATGGGCCGTCTTAAGAGGAAGACCTTGAGCTGGCGAGGGGACGGGGGGGGGGGAGGTGGCGGTGAGGGCCGCTAGGACGGAATAACAGAATAGGATGGGTTGGGAGGGAACGCAAGACAAGAGCGAGGAGGAGAAGGCGAAAGAAGAGTGTGCTCAGGCCGACGAGTTGCAGGACCAGTCGATTCGATTTCGTAAGAGGCGTTGTCGTCGCCGCCGCGACCGGTCGACCTTCGTTATTGTCAATCCTTTTTCGTAACTTCGGCTCGCTCTTCAGCAGCCGGTTAGCCGGCCGGCTGAGGTTCCGGCCGATGTTCCGGTGCATACCGACACGCTGTGCTGCCGAGCGACGCGGCGGCCAGCAACCACCACCACCACCACCACCACCAGCAGAAGCAGCGACCCAATAGGCTGCCAGTGTCATTTCGATGTGCCAGTGGGTTACGCAGGCACGCACTCACGCGGCACAGCCCTTCGCCAATGCTGCTGCTGTTGCTGCTTCTTTGCCATCAGCACCGATGTATGCTGCTCTACGCCTTCTATCCGCCTGTGTGAGTATGTGTATGTTTCTGTCTCTCAAATTTCTCAATCTCTCATTTGCTTTCTCGCTCTCTCTCACCTCCTTATTGTCGGTATCTCTGTGCGTCTCCATAGCATCTCTATCTCTCTCTCTATCTCGCTTGTTATCTCTCTCTATCGGTATCTATCACGTTGGCCCGATTACGGCAGCGGCCACGGCCTGGCTAAGTGAGTGACTGAGTCGGTTTCCGTCGGGAGCCGTCTTCATTTTCTCGTCGTCGTCGTCGTCGTCATCGTCGCTCTTGAGTTTTTCTCCCAAAAACTAAGAAGATGAACTTTGAATTCGTTCATCACTACTAGAGGGAACGAACGCTACACACACATCGGTTGCCGCAAAGCGAAAAATGCCGCGCATACAAATGCTATGCGCTGCTGCTGATGCTGCCGCTGATAACTTCCGCTTTGTTTTTACGACTGCTCTGCATACGCACAGAAACACAGTGTTATGAAAGGAGTACCCGTTCCCCTCCTAACTGCGGTTGTTGCATCGCGTTAAGGCTGCTGCTGCTGCTGCAGCCGCCGCCACCACCAGCGTCACCGCCTCTGGCTTAGCAGCAAGGCCCTTATTGCCGAGGTGATAGCGGTTACCCGAATGAGCCGAGACGCACGAGATGATGTAACTAAGCTTCACCTTTAGGTTCTCAGCACTGCAACGCAACAACCCTTTTTTTCTTCAATAACTTCAAGGCTAAAACCTTCTTCTCTGACGACCACGATGACGATGACGACGAAGAGGCAGCGGTGGTGGCGGAGTGGGGTGATCGTGAAGGTCGACCGCCAAACCAACCCAACCCGGAAGAAGAGTTTCAAGGTTTTTCGGGTAAAAATTTCAATGGCAAATTACCTGTTTGTTGCTGACGCTGTAGGTCGAAGAGGTGAAACAGGCACCGACCGCCAAACCATACGACAACGACGACGGCGACGATATAGAAGTGCATACACCTTTTTTCGATATGTATATATGTTTGGACGGACGGGCGAGTGAGAGAGAGCGAGCAAGAAAGAGAGAGAGAGAGAGAGGAAATCATGTCAGCAGTGTTGGGTTGTCGTTCGTTGCGTGTTGGAGAAGGCTTGGGTCCCTGCCGCCGCCGCCGCTCTGGGGCTCGTCTTTCGAGTAGTTTTTTGGGCGGCCCGCCTGGCATTGAGATCGAGCCGGTCGAGCGGTGGGAACGCCCTTGAATCGGCGAGATCATGGCGGGAGTGGCAGTCATCGTAGCAGCAGCAGGAGCAGTAGGTGAGGTAGTTGTCGAAGTAGAAGTCTTTTCGAAGACGATGACAACATCTACAGCGACAACAACAGCAACACCACCAACAACAACAACGACCTATGAAGATCGTTCTCTGCCAGAGTCCATAGCATAACCAGGGCTATCCTAGGAGAAGGAGTGACGGCGAGAACCTCTAGATGCCATTACGATATGCTGATGCTGCTGAATATATCGTCGTTGTCTTTGTTCTCAACCTTAGGCTGAGGGGGAAAGAATCGGTTAAGATAATTCGGCAGGGGAACAGCGTCAGGATAGGATGAAAAACTAAGAGAGATCGAGGGAAAGAAGAAGGAAACAAAGAGAAGGAAACAAAGGGGAAGAGGGAGTGAGATGCTAGATGAGAGGGTGCAATCCTATGAAGTAACCAGGCTAGGCCACAAATACGGGATTGTCTTTGGTTTGTTGTGAGGGGAAACGATAGGAAGTAGTGCAAACGACTATATATATATATATATATATATATATATATATATATATATATATATACATACATAATCGATTTAAGTAAATCATCTCGGTATTCACGATATAAAATAGGAGTTTATATTATTCTCCTTGAAAACTAATATACTGGAGTACAACGAAAGGTTGTACTCCAGAAAATCGCCACTGCAGTTGTTGTGCTCAATGCACTAACTTTAATCGCCAGCATTCCCTTAGAGAGCTCAATTTTTCTTGAAAACGCGGTTTGTGAGCACAAGCTCCATCCAGACCAATCAGGCAAATTATAGCAAATCAGGTTATAATTTTGCCAGAGAGATTAGTTACAGACACAGTAAGCAGCTATATGCGTATGCTTTCTCTCGACGGACAAAAGGACTTTCCAACATAAGAATATAAAAGTTCAGCCTCTACTGTGCCTTTGCACGAAATTGTCTGCATATATATATATATATATATATATATATGTATGTATGTATATATATATATATATATATATGTATATATATATATATATATATATGTATATATATATATATATATATATATATATGTATGTATGTATATATATATATATATATGTATATATATATATATATATATGCTGCCGCTCTAAGCGCCTCTGACATAAAAGGGTGACATGTGTATTTAAGAATACATGCCAAGCAAACAATAAAGCTTCTAAAGCCTCAGCTCGCGCCAGACTGCCGATTTTTTAAAAACCGATATAACCTAATTTGCAAATCCTTAGAAAAATTGCCTTTAAAGGGCCGGACATGTTGAGATATCTAGGATTTTCGCAGCAGTCCTTTATGGCAGCGCGGCCGCTGACTTTCAGCGGTATCGTTCATAGTTATTTTCACATGAATCGTATGGTTTACCATATGGTTTGATTCATTCTTTTGATAATGCTAGAAAATTCATCATTTGCGGCCAATCGCAAAAAGTGAGTGAAATGCTCACAACATGAAACGCGTAACCTCGGGCATGTGTATCGGCACGTCATTACGGCAAAGCTGCTTAGCTGAATCGCTTAAAAACAATGATAAAAAGGCTTGTCTTTAGGTTACAGCCACCTCAGAAGGTAAAATTCTGTTTCGATATGCAACTGCGCATATATATTCGGAGGTGCTCCGTAGAAAGTCAATATCCCGTCTGCACAAAGCCGTCTATATATGTAAGCAGGTCAATTAAATTATCTCATTTCATCACTTACTCTTTGGTCATTATTGCCACAACTCTCTGCATATACCTGACGTTTTCGTTTATGTGTATGCACGCGTTACACGCGTGAGGATAGGTAGTGCCAATAATTCCACCTATGAAATTTCTAGTGCAAAAGGCGTTATTTATCGGCTGACCAACGAGTGACCGACAGGTCTGGTATAAAATCTTCCGCAATTATCTTCACATCTAGAATCTAAATGCATCCTAACATTGGATTCACAACCTACAGCTAAAACGTGTGGTGGAATTCGTGTACCATAGGGCAGGCAACAACATGTAGGTTTAGTCGGTTAAGCTCCTGTCGGCTATTGCTTTGCATTGCACCCGCGTCGGTGGAATTGCTTGTACATTTCAGCACGGTTCTTTTTTCCCTTCGGTTCTTCGTACAATGACAGGCAATGGTATAGGCAGTGTCATAATATAGATGTAAGTAGTATGTTAGCTTTTTGTCGAGCCCGGTGGCGTGGAGGCTTAAGTCTGCGCCTCGCAACCGGAGACACATAGGTGCGCGGGTTCGAGCCCCACCGTTGCATATTTGTATTTATGGGGGTCCGTCTTTAAAGCAATGTGAAAAACAGTACCGTGGACGTTAAATCTTGGCTGAGGATCAGCCATTTTTACTATTATGTTAGCTTTCGAGGGCTATCGCTTAGTTACGGCCGTGGATCCGGTTTACAGTACGGTCGACCAGAAAGTACACTTTCGATTACAAGTCGATACACACATTTAGCGGCTTAAAGTGTACGCCTTGGTCAAGGGGACTAGTGCGCTAGTCATGGTTGTCATGAGTACTGGGGTGCCGCCGGTTCGATCCATGTTGTTGGTCGAATTTTCTTTGAGCGATGCTCATTGAGAATAGATAATAAACCATACCGCTGAGAGTCAGCGACCATGCTGCCACAAAAACTGTCGGGGAAACCCTAGATATCTTAACATGTCCGACCCTCGGTGCATTGAAGATATACCTCAGGTTAAGTTCCAAGCCCATAGGGGACGGAGGATAGTCTAGAATAAAAAACAATTTCCTTAAAAAATGTTTTAATTCTAGGTGTACGTCTGTCTAGCGAGGTAGCGATCGGCTTGGTGTAGCAACCAGCAAGCACGAACAAAAGTCACAGGAACAAGGGTCTTATTTAGGTCCTAGTTTGCAAGCATTTTCGGCTTCTTCTCCGGCAGGCAAGTACACCGTTGTACTTCTTCCTTGTATGTCCTTGTACAAGATGTGCTATTTTGTGCGTCGCAAAAAGATTCGCGCACACGCAAAAAGAATTCTGATTGACATTTGGTGTGTGTGTGTGTGCTGCGCTATCCAGATTACCAGATGGACTAGCGCTAGTAATTAGTAGGGCCTTAGTACAGTTAGGCCGGCAGTTAAAAACCGCTGCGTTCGTCGCTGTTATGACTCGCCGTGCCACCTGGCCTGTTCCGCATGACCGGCAGAGCATCTTTTCTGTCCGCTGAAATCGCCAACAGCTCGAGCCAAAGGTACAAACTGACCATCACAACGAGGAGCAGGACTAACCGGTTTGCGTTCTCTGAAAAGGACCGCAGCGCCAGCAACAATGACAACAACCACAACAATCACAACGACAAGAGAAACACCAACATCAGTAGCTATTGAAACAGCGAGAACAACATCAAAGATAGCGACGACACCTCTAACAACGACCAGATTGACAACAGCAACAACAGGTAAGGCAGCAGCAGCAGCAACAACAACAACAACAACGACGACAACAACAACATAATAGAAATTCCCCATTGAAGTTTCCTGAAGCAACTCACCTGTTTGATGCGTCGCAAATATGCAATCTGGGCGTGGCGTCCGAGCAAGTATTACGGCAGTCGGTGTCTCTTGCATTTTATGCGTCTTGAATTGGATTGACGTTGAGGGTAAAAGTTTATGTGTGTGTGTCTATCTGAGCTTATCTGTATAAGTGTTAACATCATGCATAAACCTTGCTTAACTAGGACTTACCTTCAAGCGCAAGGCAAGGCCTGCAAGCTGCATGTACCTCGTTGAATCTAGCATTTTTTGTAGGCTGTCGAAACGCATAGCGTACATTCTGAATGCGGTACTTATGCGCCTTTTTCTCTCTTTCCCTTTGCTCCCACTCTCTCTCTCTCTCTTTCTTTCCCTCTTGTACTGTTCTGTGCCCCGCACTTTTGCCCCGCTTTATGTTGTCGGTTCCCATCACACGACAACGACGTCCTCAACCTCTTCGGCTGGGCTCTGCAATGTCGACATTCGCCGCGCACGCGGTCCGTTGCTGTACGCTGCTTCCCCCTCGGCCCAACTACTCCCGATTTCTTCCCATTAACCCCCCATAGCTTCTCCTTCATTCCGCCCTCCCTCTCCCATGATCCGAGAGCTGGTTTCAGAGGGTGGCCAACTTGGCTACCTGGAGCATCGGAAGCAGGGGCGAGGATCGTTGGCCGCTTGGCGTTGCTGTTTCTGCTGCTGTTGCTGCTGCTTCTGTTGTTGCGGCAGCTTCTGCTGGGGCAGTTTGGTCGCCGTTGCTGGGGATGTTTCGGCTGCCATTGCTCTGGGTGTAATGGCCGAGGGCCTCTACCCTTCTCTACTCAAGCGCACCACCACCAGCTCATATCAGCTTTAGGCGCCACTACTCGGATGGCGCTTGACGGCTACGTGGTGTCCGCAGACTGCTGCTCCTGCTGGTGTCACTGGCCGAGCTGGGACAGGCAGACACGGCGCCGGACCCCAGAAGTGCAATGCAATGCAAGGAATGCCGAGAACGACGAGCAGCCGGGTGGGGTAGCAGAACTCTCTCTGTTGTTGCTGTTGTTGTGGCTGATGCTGCTACTACTACTACTACTACTACAACTACTACGACTACTACAATAGCTACTACTTCTACTACCGGCGATGATGATGACGGCAATGGTGGTGGTGGTGATGATGATGATCATCAGCATCATCATCAAGCTGATGAATAAGCGGGTGCTCATGAGCGCAAGCGGTAAACTGAAATGCTCTGTCTCGTGTGAGTAGTGTAGTGACCTGCCAGATGTCCAAGCCGGTCACTTCAAGAATTATTATTATTATTATTATTATAATCATTATTACTACATTTTATACAAACTACCACAACAGCAACTACAACTTCACTACAAAAGGCACCAACTACAATAGTAACTGTAACGGTATACAACTTCGAGCGCCGAGGACACAAAAGGAATTAGCCTACCAACAACAGGCAAGGTCATGCAGTTTCATTTGTATGTTTAGTAATAACAACAGCCCCTGGCTCTATATATATATATATGGTTTCGATTCTATTCGTGAAGCTGTTGTCCAATCTCCACCCCACCTCGCGCCGCCGTCCCGAAATCTGTCCGATGATTCGAACGGCCAGCGCCGCCCCTGGCTGCTGTGGCACCAGCTACCTAGCTGATGTGTGAGTGTGTGCGCGTGTGATTGTTCTTCGCGTTCTGGCGTCATCCATCGCGGCGCTATCTACCATCCATGTTAGCGGGTTCTGCAGAGCGCGTTCCGCGCACTAGAGCTTGTGCAAAAGACCACGCCAGGCCATACGCACGTAGACAGAGTCTGTTCCTAATAGTAGCAAGCCGGACAAATAGCAGAAGCACCCCATCCCGATCCACTTTTACGGATGGAAGAGGGGGGCTCTCGTGAACCTTCAAAACAGCCCTTGCTGTGCTATCGTGGCCGATCGTCCGCGTCGATTGATCGAGAAATTGATCGTCTGCCAGCGGTCGTCGTCGAATGTTCTACCCCCCCCCCCTCATCTCCCCTTTCTCTTTGTACCTAGCGGGTCTTCATTCGCGGCGATGTCTGGAATGTCCGGATTACCCGCTGTACCCGTGTCGGCCATCTGCTGCGGCAGTGGCGAATTGCCAGCCATTGCCGAATATCACCGCCATTTGCTAGGCCACTACCACCGGCAAGCAAGCAAAAACCTACGCCAGCTTTCCTTCGACCTTCCCTACGTGGAAACGGAGAGCGGAGAGAGGGGATCCGTAGGGGCAGGCAGGAATTGGGGAAGCGGAAAAAGTGCCGACAAGGCAGACACTCTTCTGTGCTCTGCTGAGCAATAAAACACCAAGGCCAGCAACAACAACAACAACAACAACAACAACAACGGCCACAACAATGGCACCTGACGTTGCGTAAGCCTTGTCGCCGGTAGACAGAAATCCCGCCTATTACCGCTACGCGGAATTCATGCAGAAACTACACTTACCACCTAGCATCGGTCATCACCAGTTAGTGCGTTAACTTACTAATCAACTAGTTGATCAGGTAATGGTAGCTGTAGCAGCTAATCGATAATGTGCATATATTCCCGTATACTATACAGCAAGCTCATATCGGGCAAACAAACTCCGGCCGACAGATGGTAGTTACGGCTAATAGTTAGGAAACAATATTGGACGAAGCAAATGGCGAATATTTCCTCTTTAAGCTGAAAGGGGTTGGTGGACTAGTGAAGATGAGATAAACAGCGGGATGTTGCGAAAAAGTACCTGAGCACCTCAGCAAAAAAGGGGGTCGCCTATGTTAAAAAGGCATCAGACAACCGCCATGATTCGGTCGAAGATGTCACGTGGCCTCGCCGCGCGTCCCTGAACGCAACACGCAAAGGCCCTTGTGGCCTAGCCACGCCTGGCTGTCCATCGCTCTCTCTCGAGTCGTCAATAATAAGCACACATACAAGATTGCACAAGAGATAGCAACAGACCGATTAACGAGCGGTCATCGGCAGCTCACAATGGCCAACAGCAACAACAACAAAGCTCGTGGTGGCAAAGAATGTGGCAGAGCTCGAATGTTGCTAAACAAACCACCCAATAGCGATGAAGGAGACTCCACACACGAGTGTGCTTTGTACACGTACTTGTTTTTGCACGCGCATATTCGGTTCACATTGCGATTTAGTGACAAAACTGCGCCATATAACACTTACGGTCTCACCATACAAATTCACGATAAGCAAATATAAAATAAACAATACTATATACAAACATGGCAACATAAAGGCATAGTAAACATCTGCAAATTATATATGTATATATATATATACATATATATATATATATATATATATATATATATATATATATATATAAATAATTGTAAGTTAAATAAAACATTTTGAATATATTTAAACATTATGTATGTATGTATATATATATATATCGATTTGACAATCCACAGATCCAGCCTGGTTGATCGTCCCGGCGCTAATCACGTCAGACTTCTCACCAAAATCACACCACCGAAAACTCCAATGATTTGGTGAAGGTGTTTTCAGCACTTCGCTTGCGTTCAGCTAATTAAAGAACCAATTACCTTGCACTCGTATGCTGGATCTTCATCCAAGTGTTGTGCTCTAAGCATGCCAGCGTGTCTTCAGTGCAACAGCATGTACAGAGCCTGTGGCAATCAATGGCATCGTTTGTACAATATGTATGCAACATAATTCCATTCTCCTTTCCTCTCTCTTACGCTTTCACTTCCTGTTTCTTTTTTCCAACAATTGTCTCAACGCATGCATTACTAGCGTAGACAACGTTATCAGTAACAACAAGAACGTCAACAACAACGGCAACAACGGTAACATCATTATTCTATTGACGCTCATCTCACGACTTTGCTAATGATGTTGAAAAACATAACAGTACTACTGACCGAAAGCGACTTCGAGCTTCGTTTGCCGACCTGTGAACGAACCATTGTGAGGCGCAACGTTCCATTTGGGAGATGATAATGATGATGATGGTGATGATGCTAATGGTGGCTGTCGTTGAAGTCATATTAGTGACTGCATAGTTAGAAGCCGTTGTTGCTGTTGTTTTTGACGTTGTTGTTATTGTTATTGTTGTCGTCGTCGTCGTCGTTATCATCATTGTCATGATCAATATTGCATAGCTGTGTGACCAGTTTTTACCTTAAATGGAATGCAGCCAAAAACTGACCCGTCCGGGGTTCCGCCTCCAGGAACGCTTGCCTCTCTGTCTCTCTCTCTCTCGATCTCTCTCCCCCGGCAGCAGCAACAACACACTGACATATTCACACTGATATACACACAGATGCATACAGCCATGGGCGCAAATATATATATATATATATATACATATATATATATATATAAAGAGAGAGAGAGAGAAATAGCGCGTCAGAGGACGGACATGACAACGAGGCATTCTCATGCGCCGCCATGAGAACGGTATGCATGCGCGAGTGTACGTACGCTCTAGTATGCGCGAGCTTTTTCCTCATTGCGTATACTTTAGCTTAAAGGGGTGCCCATGTTTGTCCATATGCATATACGTGTGTGTAGACCTTATATATATATATATATATATACAAATGTATATATATAGGGAGAGAGAGAAAGGGTGAAGGAAGAGAGAGAGATAGCCATGCACCGCAAAGCGTGCATTATTAATAATTACGCACGTTTGAAGCAAAAGCCTACGAATTGTAGCGGGCAGAGTACACTGGCGTGCTTGTGCCCTATGGCAGACGATCAGCAACGGTGGGTTATTGTTCTTCACAACAGTAACAGCAGCAGCAGCACCAGGGGCAGTAGCATCAACAAAAACAACAACCCACCAATGCTGTATCGTCTGACTTTGGTCACAGGCACGCCAGTATATTGTCCGCTACAGCCGATACACCTTTCCGAATTCCGTATGTATGAATTTCGCAAGGGGCTTGTAAAGCCTATCCATCCTATTTACTTGGAAGTATCAAATGGTGACATTGCAAAACAAGTTCAATTGAATTCGAGTTATATATATATATATATATATATATATATATATATATATATATATATATATATATAACTTGAAATCAATTGAATTATCGGACGCTGTATATACATATGTATTTACAGCGTGCCATAGTCAAAGTGCGACTTCGATAGAAAAGTAGTTGTTGTTGTTGTTGTGGAAAGCAAAGAGGAATGCTCTTCTTGTGCTCCATTTAGCTGCTAAGAGTCTAATGGAGATATTTAAAGATTTCACACCGAAAAAGTACAGGAAAGCAGGCAGCATTGCTAATGCTATGGGCGTGCCGCCGTAAAACTGGCCGCAAGTTCAGCGGCAAACACGAAGCAGAAATCAAGATTTCTGTTACAGTATCAGCCTCGATGGAGTACAGAAAGCTGCTGGCGGTTTCTTTTTAAATTCCAGACGGAAGCATCCGAAGAGTTTTTGAACGTGATCTATATATATATATATATATATATATTCAGAGTATAGAATGGACACGGAGGCTTTTAAAAATAAAGCTGCAATTGCCCTTATAGCATTAGTCTGTAAGACCTATGTTGCGTGAATGATATGCTCATACGAGCTACCCCATAAGCAACAAGTCAACACTGGTTCAAATAGCGCTTTGTAGACCTGTAATAGAAAGCTCGCGTTTGTACCTGTAATAGAAAAACAGCTTTTCCAAATCTGCCCAGAGCAGATAGTGGTGTTACATCTGCCAGACACGGACCTAATATGTGAATCTTATTTAATTGGCTGATCTAACAGTAATCTCAAACACGTTGGATTCAACCTCAGTCGGTAGTGTTCACCCTCTATATTTAGGCGTAGCTGTTCTGTAGCCAACTGACATTGCGTGGTGCCAAACGAAATTATTGTGGTTTCAGCAGAGTTTATAACCAGACCAAATCTGGTGAAGTGATATATAGGTTTCTCCATCCTCATTGCAGCTTTCAATAGGCCGCAATTCATTTTTGGTTTTACGTCAAACACCAAGGTTCTATAATCGGTATAGGCTATGGAATGGCAATTCACGTCTCTCTCAATAGCGCAATAACGAAATGCGGACAACGATGAGATAAATATACTGTGAGTTGATTCTTGAGGTGCACCAACAGTAGAAGACGCTTTTCTAATGAAAGTGCTATGACTGCAGCCCTCTGCGTTCTCTTGCTAAGATAAGACCAGAACCAGCGAGCGCAGAGACCTAAACATCCGAGACACGAAAGCATGGTGGAAACGCGAGAATGGTCCAAAAAAGTTAAATGCTTTCTTTACATCAAGAAATACCGCGGTACGTTCACTTATGAGCATTGCGCGTCACCTTGTACCAGGTGGGTGATAATACAAACTCCGTATTGTGCATTAGTTTTTGCAAAAAAAGTTTATTTGCTCAACATGCCTCGCAAGTTGCCGTTTTAATATCTCTCAAAAATGTCGGCAATAATCAACCTGTCGTCATGTCCGCACGGTTTTTATGTGGTCTTCAATCCTACTGAAATAAAATGGTCATTAAGAACATCTATCCGAGCTTGGGTATCTGAAATAACTTCGCATAAAAGTATTGGAAGTTTCACCTGCATCATTTAAGTTAGCGACTGCTGACTAGTCAGCCCTCAATATATAATGTGTAAAATGTAAGGTACCGCGCCGAAAATTCGACGCTCGGGAGGTTTCTTAACACTGAGCAAATCCTGTGACATGATGAGCGTTTACCCCTCAAAGTGATGTAGGATTTATAATTTGCTTGACATGTTCACCTCAATACACATGTCAACCTTTCATATCAGGGGGGTTTAGAGCGGCAGGTTAAGCGGGCATGTTGCAGACTCGATAGTGTTCTGAAACAACCGTCTCTACTACAAATAAACATATCCTTCAAGCACTCATCGCAGTTAGTTCTAGTGATGTGATCAAAGCTGGAATTGGGAGTTCAAGCATAGCTTTTCAAGTGGGGTCCATGTGGTGACCAATATTATTGTTGTTGACCAGTATTGGGGGGCGGGGGGGGGGGCGGGAGAGGCGACATATACTCTTTGAGAGCGATTTTTCTATAGATTTGCAGAACTAGCTTAAAGCGATAGTATGTAAATTGATCAATCAGTCAATCAAACGGAAAGTGATGATGACGTGATAAGCGACGGCAACGTCATAGCTCTAAAAAAATTACATACAGTTTCCACCACGCGACTGCAGAGGAGCGGTTGATGATGACAGTGGATGATTCACTGCCTATAAAACGCGTCCTCTACGTTATTTTCCGTCACGTTCTTCCCCTGTCCGTGGGTATGCCTCCGTTACCCAGCGATAATAACCATTAATGTCAAGTCATGGATGTGTGACGGCTGTGCCACGGCCGACAAGGTATCCCGACAACATATGTCCTACTATACATGTGAACGCCTATGTGAGAGAATGTATGTGTCCCGGCGTGTTTGACGTAAACGATGCAACCCATCGGAATGTCAGGCATGCGACAGGTTGTTCATGCTGCTGCTGCTGTTGCTGCTGCGACACACCCGACTGGTCCTGGGAGTCTTGTGGCCGCCAGCAATGCAGCTCGGTCGGTGACTGTACTGTTGTTGCGTCCGGCAGCGGCGGCTATGTGGCCTCGGTTTGCTGAGGTCGACATTAACCTCCGCGCCTCGCGAGTACTCGGAGATCAGGAAGGAAGCATGCAAGGTGGAAGGCCTTCGTCTTCTGATTATGGCTATCGGTGCGCGGCCCTTCATCACGAGCGCCAGACGGGAATGACTGTGGTGCTGATGATCACCACAATGATGATTGATGCAGAATTCGGCCGTTCAAGTTCAAGAAGTTCAACATCTCTCGGTCGATCAAGAAGTCGAACGATGGCCACTGGCAGGTGCACCATGACCTCCTCTGGCTCTTCGTCGTGGCTCCTTCATGGTCGACAACATGGCAGCAAAATTAGTAGCGGCGGCAGCGGCAGCAGCACCAGCAGAAGATCAGAACACTAAACAGATCAGAGTTGGCACACTGATACGAGCTATATACACTCAGTGAGTTTGTACGAGGGCGAAACGATACCCCTGGAGGCAACGGAGGAAACCTCTAGTAGTAGAAGTAGAAGAAGATAAAGGAGAAGAAGAAAAAGAAAAAGAAATAGGAAAAGAGCATGAAGAGGAGAGCGCCGCTGTTGGCGCGATCAGCGCGCGGGTATCGTGCGCGAACAGCGGTTATCCGTGCGGACGCCTGCCGTCCATTCTCTGTCTCGCATCGTTATTTCAGCGGTTGTCGTCACCACCAAATACCATCATCATTATCATCATCCTTATTAATTATCATCATCATCATCATCACCACCACCACCACCACTGCCACCACCAACGATCGCCATCAGCATCATCATCATCATCACGTTCAAGGATTACCGTCATCGTCACCATCAAGGATAGCCATCAGGATAATTTCCAAAGATCACCATCAAACAGTACCATCATAATCATCACCAAAAATCATAATGAGCTTTACCACTAAAGATTACCATTATCCTCATAACCACCATCAGCAAAGACCATCCTCACCAGCTCTACTACTACTACGACCAACTGCATCATCAAACATAATCGCCGTAATCACGATCTTTGTTGTTGCTCCTGTTGTTGTTGTTGTTGGTATTATTGTTGTCGTCGTCGTCATCGTCGCTGTCGCTGTTGTTGTCGTCTTCACTATCATCCATCGTCAAGCTAGTAGACAGAGAGTACGACATATTGTTGGCGGCGATAAACTACAAGATAATTGCCCTCCTTGCGGCACTTGGATGGTGCACCTTGCGCGGTGCACCACCTCCGACGTGGGACAACAGCTGAGTGGCGCGAGAGAGTTGATCAGAAACGAAGGATTTCGCTTCTGCTGCTGCCTTTGATTCTGCTGCTACTGCTGGTCCTCCTGCAATGGCTGCAAAAAACGATGTTAGTTTGGCTATATATAAGGAAGCAATCTCCCGAACAATAAAACGCAAGGACAAGAAAGGGCGGAACTCACTAGCCCTAAACAGAAGGCCTACCGAACTGTCGCAGAGTTCGGAACGACAACCGAGCGCACGCAGAGGCCTACTGCGCCAGGAGGAGGGGCTAACCTGACCCTCTCTATAAATACATGAGTATATGCGTGTGTGTGTGTGTAAATGTATGCATGGACGCGTAGATACCTGATATATATATATATATATATATATATATATATGAGCCGCACTTTTTGATGGTATCGCGCATAAACTCTAAACTGTATACACTTTTTTTCATCATTAACATATAATTAACGGTTTAGCTTTCTTTCTACCCCTTGTACTATTGGCACCTGCTTTCTCTCTCTCGCGCTCCCTCTCCCTCTCTCGCCCTCACACACACAGACACATATCCTATAGCGAATGATCTATTTCGTCGCTTTCTTCTCTTGCCTCTCTCCGCCGTGTTGTGCAAGCATTCCGGTGTTTAAATGCTTCGTCAGCAGGTCGTGGGATAGGTTACAGGGACCGTTACTAAGGGCAGTCTCTTCGTTCTTGTCTCGTCGCGTTGTCTCTTAACTCTAGACGAAAAAATCGGACCAGAGCTCGAGGATTACAAGCTACTACCACACCGATCTTTATGTGTGGCGCTCGTGGCGATACAGCAAGAGTCGGGAGCCGTAAGTCTTTCCGATAGCAGATGACGGCGTTCTAGTTAGAAAAGGCAGAAAGGCAAAACACGCATAGGGCCGGCAACAACAGCGTTGGCCGCGTACATATAAATTGTTCACTTGTGTACAAAGTTAACGCACCTGCACAATGACGCCAATTACCGGTTTGGCAAACAGTTATAGTCGGGAAAGTAGACCTCCAATCCATAAGACAATATTGAACTTTATAGTTTCACCTGATTTTGCATTTTTCTACTCTCTCTCTCTCTTTCGCTATATATATATATATATATATATATATATATATATGTATAACAAATGGAATGCCCTGTGCTGGCCCCTTAGCTTAATGACGAAGCATCCTCAATGTCTCTTTACGGGGAGATTCCAGAAGAACAGAATGACGATTACATGTTTTATCGATTAGGTAAAACATATTGTCGTCATTCTGTAACAGCGCGAATGTTGCATGTTCGAATACCTCACGAACGACCCAGAGATATACAGAGAGAGAGAGAGAAGTCTACACAAGCGATGATGATTGAAGCATCGTACCCTCAACGAGGGATTGCTTCCTTAACATGACAGAGATGGAAGACATTCGTTGCTAGTTTAAGCAGATCATTCAGAGCAGGTTTAGCAGGCTGAATAACGTAAAATGAGTAACTAGGATCAAGCAGAAAAAGAGAGAGAGAGTTTGCATCACGGCCGTGAATGCGCCGTGTCATGCTGCTTCGTGCATCGTCGATATCTATTCCACGCTATCTCGTTTTGGCCGCAGTACCACGTGGTGAGGACGCACGTCGAGGCGACAAGCCGCTCGCTTCTAAAAATGTTCACGGTGATACGCGCAGCCAGATCTTTCTTTGGCTGGCAGTTTTTTTTCTCCTCCTGATGCAGGTTACTGCCGGCTATAACGGTAGGTGTGTGCGTGGCACCGAGTGCGGCGACCGACAAAAATTTAGATGGCTGGCCGGGCGGCCGGGCTGTGTTCTTTCTGTTTCTGCCTGTCGGAAGAGACCGACACAGATACATCGAGAGAGATTACGAGACACGCACCATTACGCCTATCGAGAAAATCGAGCTGTAAGGAAGGTGAGAGCAGAGGGCGACAGAGTATTATTAGTAGTATGGTTGTTGTATTGTTCGTCTTCTTATTGGCCATTGTGTGCGACTTGTTCGGGCGGACACCCGCAACACTTAGTTGGTATCTGTTGCTGTTATTGTTCCTGCTGTTGCTATTGTTGTTGTCGTTGTAGCTGTTGCTGTTGTTACTGCGGTTGTTGTTGTTAATGTTGTTGCTGTTTCGGTTGTTGCTGCTGCTGTTGCAGTTGTTGTTGTTGTTCGCTCAATATTGGTAGCGGTAGCCTACTTCTGGTGCTGGCGTTACCTCTGTTTGCCCCGCGTGACATTTACGAGTGCATCATCAGCGTATCACATTCTACAACAACAGCAACAACAACAACAATAATTACAACAATTACTACATCACCTATTACTACAGCTATCACTGTCGCTACTGCGGCGACGTGTGACCTACGTCGTTGGCGTCTCTGTTTTCTTGGACATTTACACAAACACACACGCATCCGGGACTTGCAGATGGGGTAGACGTTCGTTCCGGGTTTGAGGAGAGTTGGGAAGGGCATGCGCAAGAAGGGCGTAGGGGGCCTATTAGGAGATTTTCGAAGATACGCAAATGGCAAATTGTGGGTAGGCTGCTTTCGTTCAAGGCGAAATTCGAGCGTCAGCAGCAGCGACGACAACAAAAACAACAACAACAACAACGACAACAACAGCCATAGCAGCGGCGGCTCAGCAGGAGCACAAACCGCCACGCCATGACACTATATACACCATTGTGAAACTATGCCCGATGAGGGAAACTACAGGTATGCTAACCTTAGCATCATCAGCCTTGTACACTACAGTGACATTAGCAGAAGCAACAGCGAAACCCAACGTTTGTCGGGATGCTTCCTACGGTCTGTATTCGTCAGTTTCCGTACCACACCGAGTCGTTCCTTCGCACGACGGCCTCGAAACTCCCAGCGCGCAAAACGGACAAGCGGGCGGGTTGGTAAGCGTGCTGACTGACGGTCGAATCGAGGAGACGAAACCAACGGAACAAGGACCGTGGCCAATATTTGTTGATTGTGGCAGGCATTTGGTTCTAGTGCTGCCGTTGTGGTTGTTGTTATTGCTGTTATTGTTGTTGTTGTTATTGGTGTTGTTGTTGTGGCTGCTCTCTACGATCTCATCTTCTCAATGCAAGGAAATTAACGAAGAGTCTGAAGCAAGAAGGGCCTCTGATGTTCGGCAGTCTGGTGGCGATGCCGACGCCGATAATAATGATGACGATAATGGTGCCGATGATAATCATCATGGTTGCTGCATGCTGATGTTGTCGCAAGACCTCCACCACCACCACCGCCGCCGCCACCACCGCCACCGCCAGTTGGGCGGTCGAACGCACAAGCGAGCGGGCGGGTCACTGGCGCCGCCCAGGACGTTGTCGTTTTTTGGCGGCCGCTGCTGCAGTTGCTGGTGGTGCCGCATCAGCGGTTGTCAAACCAACCGTTGTCAGCAACACCAACCGCAAGGTGTAAAATTGTGGCTGAGATGGTGTGGCGTTGCTGCGCCGATACCACGAACATACAGATAGCTGGCATTGTCAATGTTGTTGTTGTTGTTATTGTTGTTGTTGTTGTTGTTTTGTTGTCGATGTTAATATTGATATAGTTGTTGTTGGTATTGTTATTGTGTTGTTGCTGCTACTGTGATTGCTGTTGCTACTGTTGTTGTCAATATTGTTACTGTGGTTGTTGTTGTTGGTGTTGTTAATATTGTTATTGTTGTTGTTGTTGTTGCTGTTAACATTGTTGCTGTTAGCATTGTTGTTGTTGCTGTTAGCATTGTTGTTGTTGCTGTTAACATTGTGGTTGTTGTTATTGTTGCTGCTGCTGTTGCTATTAATGATGCTATTGTTATTGCGCACCGAGTGCCTACGACGTTAATATGTCTACTGCACACAAACGACGCAACGCTGAGCCAATGGGTAACCCACCGTCTAGTCAAGTTTCACCGCCCGCTCGACCGGCAGCCGGTATCTTCTTTCTGCTGGCGCGTTCAGTTAAAAACAACGAATACTATTTGAAACACTTTCGTGCTGTTCGACTCTCAAACACTGCTCTACGTACTCTTGCCATCGCACTCATTGCCGTCATTATAATAGTATGAATATAATAATAGTAATAGTAATAATAATATTAATAATAATCATTTCACACCTCACAATTGTATTGTCCTAACACATATTAATGAAAATAAATAATAATAATAATCATTATTGTTATTATTATTATTGCTCAACGACTGAATGCAATTGAGTGAGGTGTGAACTTTTGTCAGGCTTTCACAAGGTTCACAAGCTCGGCGCTCATGGCGCCCACAATGAAAGCCGCTGAGTCGTTGCCGCCGCACTCTCTCTTTACGACAACAATTTGCAATAGGTAGACTAAATGCTCTCTCCCTCGAGGTCCTTCAATAACGGTCTTGGCCGTTAGCCTTTGGCGGCCTTTGTCCGACGCGGCTGCCCGCCCGTCAGGTGGTCCTCGGAATGAGGCGCTTGCATGAGACGCACACGCACGACATACAATGGCGACGACGCCGCCGAGCCCCCTAATGTTGCCTCTGCACGCAGGACACAAACTGCACCGAAAGGAGTAAACTGGCAACAAGGCTGACCGAGTCAGCGAGCGAGCCAGAGAGAGAAAACGCAAAAAAGTAAGAAGAGTAGAAGTGTAGAAACAGAGCGCATAAGAAAAGCAAGTAGACAATGACAATCTAAAGCAAGCGATTCAAATTGAAAAGAGTATATATTTATATATATATATATATATATCTATATATATATATATATATATATATGTATATGTATATGTATATATATATATATATATATATATATATATATATATATATATATATATATATATATATATATATATATTAATATATATATATATATATATATAGATAGATATATATACACACATATATATATATATATATATATATAAGGAACGAGAACGAGAAAGGAAAGAGGCAGGCTTAATTATCCGCCGCGAAGCGCTATCAGCGATAGCAAATAACACCAATGATCCTTGTAGTGGATGAGCGAGTACCACCATCAGTCGGGTGGTACGAACTGCAGTCAGTTAGCCAAACATCAAGGCGACACGGGCCGACGACGTGTTGGAGAAGAAGGTGTTATTCTGCTATTGGTTGCATCGGAAAGGTGGCTGGCTGGTCGTGGCAGAGGGAGACGCAGACGACGTCTAAATAGAGAGACACTCACACACACGCATAGACCCATCGACACCGCGTTACCGACCGTTAGCAGGTAGACGTTCTCCGCACTTCGGACTGGCTGGCGGCCATTCTGAGCGCGCTCGACGCGACAATGACGGAGACACAATAACACACTACTTCCTTGTTTCCTGCGCTTCTATATGCGAGCTGTATAAAACATGTAAATATGTTGGCATACTTCTGTGTTTCCTTTACGGGCGAAAGGAAATTGTGATTGAGTGAGAAGCATATATATATATATATATATACATATTCGATTCACTCAATCTCAATTTCCTTTAGCCGGTAAAGGGAACAGATATAATCACTGTCGTTATCAGTGCCACCATACAAAAAACAAGATCACTTGTGCAGTCAGCGGGTGGTAGTAGTAGTAGCAGCAGCAGCCAATAGACTACTAGAACAAGTTACCACAAGCTATAACAAAAACAGTTACCGCTCGTCATTGATATATCTATCTATCTATCAATCTATCTAGCTGCTACCGCCGCTGCATCTACTGGGAACTGCCGCATCAACTGTGGGAGGAGTTGGGTTGAGACGCATATCTGCATACAGGTCTTGTAGTTGGAGATCAAGTCGTAGCAGTAGTAGAAGCCTTAGGAGTTGTTGTGATGGTATATTGTTAGTACAGCCACTCCTACAAGAAAAGCTACCCAGGCGCTTGGCTACTGACACACCAAACACAAATACGGCATTATCTGCTAATTTTCACACATACACACACACACACTTACGAATCGCAGTAACAGTAATCGTAGTAGTAGTAGTAGTAGTAGTAGAAGTAGGAAAAAATGTAACACTGTAGTGAATGGAGCAGCAATACAAATCCACAATAGTAGTGAATACAATCAGGCCGTAGTAAAGTACCGTAGAGGAACTATTGCAGCATCAAAATTCTAAGGTCGCTAGTGGCCGCATTGTTGTCGTCGCCGACGATCGGTAGCGGATCTCGTAGATCTCAAAGTAGTCGAGCGAGATTGGATTGAACACTGTTTGGTATTCGTTTACGATGAGCAAAAGGAACCAGTGGGCGAGCCAGAAAGAAGCGAACGTGAGGAAAGAATTCACGGTGAAGGCAAGCCGAACAGAGGAAGTGATCGAGAACAACAACGGTATCGGATATGGCGATGTGTTTGTGTGCGGTAGTTGATGGTGATGCTGCGTTGAGGGGGTGCTCGGCGTTGAGGGGGGGGGGGGTGGCCCCAATGAAGGACGCACATCTTCATGTCGACAGAGCCTTGGTTGTTGGCTGCACTTGATGCGGAAACACTATGACTACCCCCCAGTACTGCCAGTGCACGATGCATGGTGGTGATGGCGGCGATGATGATACTTTGGCGGTGCCTCTCTGCGACGATGGACGAGAACAGAGCTAGGTGCGATATCAACAATGCTGGCGAATGTTAGCAATGGTGTTGTCCTTATCGTCTTCCTCGCCGTCGTCATCATCATCGCCATCATATTATCATCATTATCATCATCATCATCCGCATCGTGGTCTTCCGATCACCTTCAGGTTCCGGCACCTCCATTGCGCGCGTGCTGTGCTTGCTTGCTTGTTTGAGGTGGCGTGAGGTGCCGTGAGGTGCCGTGCTTCGACCCTAAAACAAGAAAACGGGTTGGCGTGGGAAAACCTTGAAAGAGCACTGAGCGCCGAACGCCTCTGGAGTGTACTGTCCGTCGCTGGCGTTCACCCGCTCTCTACACAAGTTTCTCTTACCCTATTTACCTCTAACTCTTTCTCTCTAGATTTCCCTATTCCTCTGCCTTTCTTTATATATATATCATTCTGTACGTGTGTGCCTCAGCGTTCCTGAAGCAGGAAGCTCACGACGTCCAGAGGAGAAATGATACGAACGATGGCAGTAGGTCCCGCTAGAAGTCAACCTACTGTTGCTAGACGACCCAAGGGAGTGCGAGAGAAGAAATAGAGATAGAAAGAAAATATGCAAGAGCGTACGCAATCGACTTTAAAGAAAAAAAAACTTACATCTGAGAATGATGCACCGTGTCGCCGACGACCGACACGACAAGCTACAACGATACAGCTCGACCAATGTTGCCTCTGGCGGAAAGGGTTGCTTGCCGAACTGCCAACGAAAAAGCAGCGTTTCCTATGGCAGATGCTAAACCCCATTTCCGCCGCTTATGGGTGGAGTTGGGGAGAAAATTACAGGCAAATCTTCGCCTACGAACCTATCGCCTACACCAGTGCAGCCATGCGATAAATACGTATATATATATATATATATATATATATATATATATATATATATATATATATCGTCGCTCATTTAAATCAAATACCTCTACAGACACCCTTTTTATATTATGTTTGTTCATGATAAATAAATGGCCTACTCTGTAAGCTGCATACCGGCACTGCACGCACCGGCAGTTTAAAAGAACGTAGAAACACAGCATTATGAACAAGCATATGGTCTTGCATTCTTTGATCTGTCTCATACTGCCGATAAACCAATTTCTCGGCTGACTCTCGAAACGGTTTCTGGGAAGTTAAGTAAGTGTGTTTTTAGGAAACGTTGTGATAATGTGAAACAGCACTGATAGCATAATTAAATAGGTTAATGTTAGATCATTGACTTCGAATGTAGATCCTTATCACATCGACTAGTCTTCAAAGTGAGATAGCCTGTGGTCATCGCTTCTAAACGGTTGATGTTGAACTTTAGTTGTTGTTGTTAGCTTTTATTACCCGCGATGTAATACGGGGCTACTTTTACTGGTGTTTAAGTAAAAAGCCTTAGGACAACACACCTCTGTACACGTCAGAATTAACTGTCACCGTCTCATCTGCCACACTGTCTAAATAATCTGCTTCTGCGATTTATAATTACCTATGCAATTTTATTATGTGCAACCTAACATAGTGTCATTATTGTTATTATTATTTTTTATCTAAATAATGTACTCTTCTACATGCGTATGCATTGGTCAATAGCGGGTTCTCGTTTTGTTCTTGATAGTCGTTTTTCAATCCATGATGGGCACTTTTAGGTAAACGTTTGTACATTTATTTGAGAGCATCTAATACGTCAACAAGATGACCATATTTAACGATCTACAAACGAATTTTACCTCACCCTACAAGTTAGTGCATACTGACGTTCACGATGCCATTATAACCATCTTATATGATGTAGTGGTGTAATTGTGCGGTATTGCAAACTATGAAACGAGAAAAACCTGGATAATCGGAACTCTTTTCTAGAGCTGTGACGACTTAAGTTGATACACGTTTGCTTTTAAAAGCCAATATCCCAGGGCAGATAAATCGAGTTTTTTTTTAAGGAAGAGGAAGCAACATTCGGCTATGTGTGCTTGCAACAGGTGCCCCAAAGATACAATCGCGGAAAGCTAATTAGGTTCCGCGCGGTCGGCTTTCTATCTACGAGCTTGAAGCTATGATGATCGATGCTTTCCTTGCTTACACGCCGTTGTACGCCACGGGCTTTGTTGCTTCGTTGATCTCGGCTTTTCTTGGACTTTTGCGCGCGCGTCACTGCACCGCTGGAGTCGCATACATGATTCCACGTTCCCTTTCATTCGAGATCGTTCCTGAACATGTGGAGCGTCTTCCACTTTGCAATAGGATCGTAGGCACGCTACCCGTGTCGCCGGCCATCGCTTAAGCTTAGGCCATCATCATTATCTCTGCAGTCGCAGTCTAACAACTTCTGCAGGCTTTGTATTGTATCATATTCGGCTTTGCTTTACCGCTTGTTCCTATCATTATTAAATCTCGATATATTTTACTAGCCCTGGGTCCTAACCCTTTATTTGTACTATTTATACTATTCGGCACTGTTGAGTGCCAGAGACCCAGACCCATTCAAATTACTGATTGCCGAAGAGCAATGACGCGATGCCACGTCTGGAGTGCTCTAGACGAGGCACTAAACGTATCTCTCGAAAGTAAGGCTACCAGGTCATTCAGCTAATAGTTTGTGTTAATAGCGGTTGCATATGTACCCGAATTGCGCGCTCACAGTGACAAGTTAAGCCAAAAACCCATATAAATACATAGGTATCTGTGTCTACCTTTTGGCTTAAAGGTATATACATACACAGCTTGTTGGTTAGGTCAAGCGCGCGGCCACACTTCGCCTAGATTTGCGATCCTGTTCTACTTACGAACATCGTCTTTACAGTATTGCAGTAGCAGTATCAGAGCGTAGGAGCACGTTTTCCGTTGAACAGTGTATCGTTGAATAGTTAAATAGTGTCACGGCTTTCCCAAACATACGACTCCCCTCTTTCGGTCCCCCCATCCGCCCGTCCGTCAGCCAGCCAGCCAGCCGGATCAGGCAGTGCAAGCAGGCTGCTGTGACTGGTGCGGTCGTAAGCAGCGAAGAAAACCGCATCAAGCTTGGCTCAATTGCTCCAGCACAAAAGCTCTAAAATGAGTGTCTTGCTGTTTGTTGCAACAGGCTGCAACTGCAGCAGCTAGCAGGCGGCAACACGAGTAACACGCACTCACGATAGATAGACAGTTATGTTCTTCTCTCTAACGATAATTCCCACAGCCGCTGAAGAGAGAGAGAGACCGCTGTGAGTGAGTTAGCACTCGCTGCGGCCTCCTACGCTCGGTAAGCTCAGCGTGACTGTGATAGTGGTGGTGATGATGATGGTGGTGGTGGTGGTGATGATGATGATGGTGGTGGTGGTGATGCTAATGTTCATGATGACGAGGTTCTTGATCACAATGATGATGATCACAATGATTATGACGGCAGTGTTTTGCACTTCGGTCGCTTCAAAAGCCTCCCAAAACAATCATGTCATCTCCCACGTTCGCCTCGTTCCCGGGACCCGTTCCCCTGTTTCCCCGGCGAGTAGAACTAGACCGACCAACCAACCAAGCGAGCGACCGACCGACCGATCCAGCCACCCACACACCACATCCGCATGACGATGCAACCGTACTCTAAAGTTTGTTTCGTCTCTCTTCCTGCCTTCGCAACCTACCTACGTATCTAGCTAGCCATCCTAGAGCTTGCTTTAACACCGTCATCATCACTACCGGTCGGTTAGTCGGTCGTAATCGTCGAATCAAGCTGTGCCTGAAGTGGGGAAGAGACCACACGTTCGGCAGCAACAACACCAACAGCAACAACAACAGCAGCAGCAGCAGTAGCAGCAACAAGTCACCAGTCTTTTCGACAGGCGCACTCCCTAGCTCCCCCGCCGCCGCGGCCGCATTCCTTTGCACTCGTTGAATTCTCCCACACATTTGCACACGCAAAAACACACAACAGGCACAAACTGGCAGAACAACACGCAGACAAACAGACAGGCTTGCTTGCTAAGGCCCCCTTAATCGGCATAGATTTCCCAACGTACGCAGACACACGCAAGCATAGACATCGGGACAACGCAGACTTAAACGGGCACACTTGTTGTGCTGCAGTTCGGTGAGGCTGGTTGACTACCGAGCCGAAATCCGTTTTCGCAACACCGTACATTGTGTACGTTCTGCTCTCATTGGTTATCGTTACTATTAGATACAGCTATCATACAGCATATATGATCAGATTCTGTTTCGGCTTCCTGCTTTTCAGCTTCTCTCTAGCTAGCGAGGTGAGGTAAGTAACTGGCGTTTCGGTGTTTCCTTTGTCGTCGTCGGTGTTCGTCGATATTCGGCACCACCGCCGCCACCGCGGGCTGCTTGGTGTGCAAATCTGTAGAACGTCGCTTGTCTAGGTGACTGGTTCATTGGCTCTTGAGTCAAAAGACATGGAGGTAACGAATGTACCAGAGAGTAGTATATCAATGTATGAGAACAAAGAACAGTGAGAGCCGCACCAGAACTGCAATCCGACTGCTGATCATCCCACTGACGCAGGTTCCTGCTGTGCGGTGAAATATTTCTGGCCTGCCCTATTCTTAAGCTCCCCCCCAGGGTCTGCCCTACTCCCAAGTTTCACCTCAGCCCAGTGCGTGGGCTGAGGTGGAACGAAGCTGGGTACTATTCCTTAGGCTAGTAGGTGGCGTTATACCGCTGTCAGCTTATCAGCTTTTGACCTGCCTGACTAGTCCGTTGTGGTTGTCGTAGTAATCGTAGTAATAGTAGTGGTAACAGTGGACGTATCGCACCAGTGGCAGCCGTTGTAGAAGCAATGCTTGCTTAATAATGGCCGCAATACGTAATGTTCATATGCACAACATGCGTTCACATTACCAGCAGGCCGTAACACGGAAGGTATTGAGAGAACTTGGCACGTTGGTACGGTGGTGCGGTGAAGTTCTGTCATTCGCCTCCTCCTGCTTCTCCCACTACTTCGCTCGTTCGTTCGTTCGTCATCGCCTACTTCCCGTTCAATTCCTCGTTGTCGCATAGTTGTTTCTCACCGATGGCCTTTCTGTCTACTTCTAGGGGATTTCTCGTCTAGTCCCCTAGTTTTCGTTTCCCGGTTCTCCTCTTTGCGCAGTCCTAACTACTACTCCAACCCGTCGTCTCCTCCCGCATCTTACCCCGCTCCGAACTCAGTTCCTCTTGGTTGCAATGCCGGTGCTGCTTGCTCTCGTTACCGGCTTACCGGACTGATGCTCTGATTATTGTGTTACCGTTGCCGTTGTTCGGATAGATGAACCAGTTGCGCTTCTGCCGTTAAACTCCGGCGCTTCAACGGCGCCGAGTTGCTCGTGGTTCCCACAGTCGTCGTCGTCGTCTTCATCGTCATTGTTTTCATCTTTCTTCTCCTCCGTCTGCTTCTGCTCCTCTGGCCGGAGGAGGAGCTCAAGGCTACCGGTACACACAGGCCCAAGGCCTGTGGTCCGCGCACCCCCGCTGCTCCCTCGACTACCACCTCCGCCGCCACCACCATCACCCAAATCATCATCATCATCACCACCACCACCACCATCATCATAATCATCTCCAGCACTACTACCACACATCATGCCAAGGGCCATTATCATCATCATTGTGGACGGCAATGCTCTCGTCGTACACACATGCATAGGCATCTACATACATACGTACATGCATGCATAGGCATCCATTCACACACGCACACAAACGCATAGACATCATACATTCGTACACACCCATACAGAGCAATTCATATACACACACACGCACACATGCGTTCACATTACACCACACCCATACACAGAGACACATATGTACATCCATAATAGGAATACAGCCCCACACACACGCATGCATATATGTATTTCATACAAAGATCGCAACAACATGTTACATACATGCATACATACAGACATGCAGATAGGACGAAGCAAGTAGAGGATACCTATATATATATATATATATATTGGAGGATATATATATATATATATAGGATGAGAAGGGAACGCAATAGAGCAAACTGTAGGCGGTAGCTTGGCCACCGGCCCGGCGCGGCTCACGGCTGTTCTTTAACAACAACAAGTTCTGGTTCTGCGCTTCTCTCTCTCACGCCAAAGCAACCAAGGAGATCACTACCGGATTCTCGCACATGTGTGGGAACATTCGAAGTGCACCCCCACACCAATGGCGCCGCCGCCTCCGCCGTGGCTGCTCATAGTGATAACGACGACGACGACGACGACAATGAGGTGCCGAGAATGGTGGGTGGATGGTACCGGGGTACTACAGCCGCTGCTACTAACCAAGGTTAAACTATTCGCATAAGTTGCCATAGACTTCACTGCCGCTGCTGCTTCTGGTGTTGTAATTGTCCTGGTTGTCGTCAGCATCATGCTTCGCGGTCCGAGATCTACGCATCTTCTACCTGTCTAGAGCGAATGCAAGGTCGATCTCCGGAAGCACTGGGCGCTGTTGTTATTGTTGTTGTTCTTATTGTTGTGTGGGCTGGGCGTTTTTTGGGAACCAAGGACAACATGAAGGTGACCGGCGGTCACCTTCATGTCTCTGACAGGTGGTGAGTTTCGGTAGCGGCCGCAGCATAGCAGCCGCAGCACAGCAGCGGAAGCAGTGCACTCTATGTCTCTCTTGTTCTGCGCGCGCGTGATCCGGCTATCGGGCGCATGGTATTAGTGATGTTATTAATATTAGCACTAGCGCGGGCTACCGCCGTCGTTGTCGGTTGGTGTTTTTGGGCGATAATGTTTCGCACCTCGGACAGCTCGAATTCTCGCCGTGACGACGGCTATATCATTAGGGAAAAGTGACCTACTAAGAGTTAAATCCTTTTCCGCCTCTTCCGAAGTGACTCTCTCCCCTGTGAATCACTGTGGGCTATTGGCACGCTCGCGGCTTAAGCCGTTATTTTGTAAAATGTTGTCCCTGCCAGCAGGCGGCAACTAACTAAGTTAAGTGTCGAGTAGTTAGTGTGGCACCGGAATATCTGATTATCGACTAATTGATATCGACAGATTACTTGCCCCGTTAGAACTCGTGCCGACAGAATAGGGCTTCTGGAAGCGCGGAAATATGCCTACTCGAGAGCTTCTACGGAAATATGTATACTCGAGAGTGTTCAGTAAGAAACGTGTGTTAAAAATAATAATAATAATAATAATAATAATAATAATAATAATAATAATAATAATAATAATAATAAACTGAAGTGAAACTTTGTGCGATACCAGTTTATCGCAGTTTTCGATTTCTTCCAAGCGGCTGCGAAAGACGATTTATCCAGACCCTCTTCTTTGGTACCCATTATGCGCTCCATTATGAACTTGGCATATTAAACTACTATGGATAATGTTTACAATAATACTTTACTTATACATACTTATATATATATATATATATATATATATATATGTATATATATATACTTATTATAATTAATTATTAATTATATTGGGTTGGTCAATAAGTCCGTTCGGGTAATTGCATTCGCCGCACTGCGCAGACCCGGGATATGGCGAAAACTGTTAGGAGATTATTGTTTATTTATATGGCAGTAAGAGCAGACCTGCGCTGTACTATACCGTGAAATTCGTTCGAATATCTAACTCACGCCATGATTCGCCATTTAATGCTAATTTATTTTCGGACAGAAAATAATGCAACCCAAGTCGTAACTAAGATATGTAAAGTGTATGGCGGAGAATCGGTAACAGATAAGACAGTTCGAAAGTGGTTTGCCCTATTTAGGAACGGCGACTTCGACGTTAACGACCGAGACCGGCCGGGACGCCCTGTGATAGTGGGTACGGCCGCTTTAACAACAGTGGTCGAACGAAACCCACATCTCTCGCTGCGCGAGATCGTGGCCATTGTCGACGTACCACAGACATCCGTTCACAGCATTTTCATGCCGAGAGATTCGTCAGCAATTTGATTGTATGGGGCCGCACGCACTCAGCAACTGCCAATTGAAGAAGCGTGTGCTAGAATGCAATCAGCTTCTAAAAAAGAACGAGGATCGCCCCTTTTTTCGCACTGTGGTAATAGGGGATGAGAAGTCGATACTCCCTAAGAACGCTGTCTGCAGAAAGGCGCGGCTTAAAAAGGGAGTGAGCCCCAAGCAACTGCCGAGCCCAGACTTCATACAAAAGAATGTGATGTTAAGCTTTTGGTGGCAGGCAAAGAGGGTGATCTATTATGAGCTATTACAACCAAACAAAACGAGCATTACGATCAAATACTGTCAATAACTAGACAATTTGGAGAGGGCAATTGACCAGAAGCGGCCGGAACAGGCGAACAGACGAGGAGTGTCTTTTCATCACGACAACGCAAGGTCGCACACATCTCACCGCCAAGAAGTAAATGGAATTTGGATGGAATATTTTGCCACATCCTGCGTATAGTCCTGACCTTGCTCCATCGGATTATCATCTGTTTCGGTTCCTTTAAAATGCCCTTAATGGCAAATAAATCGATGATTTGGAAAGTGGGTCAAACATATAATTTGTTTCGAACATCATGTATATTTGGTACTCACTGTAGTAAGCCATATTAAAAATAATTACTGAATTCGAATGAGAATTAAATTAATTTCAAAGCACGACTAAAGTTTCTTGCGCGATGTTGCTTTAGAATGTGTGTTTTTTTAATATATAAGTAATTGATGAAAGAATATCTATACCAAAATGAAAAACGTTTTGTTTAGTAACTATACATAGATAAATATACTGCATTATATATTTTAAATGTAAAATTAATTTAATTGAACACTATATGTGCTCTCCAGTTGTTAACTCATTTATAATTTGCTGTGGGATATTATTTCTCTCGTTGCGTGATCACTCCTACACCTGGCATTCATGAGCTCCGGAAGTGTTGCTGGAGCGATAGAAGTTCTGACTTTAATTCGTCGCTCGTTG
Organism: Dermanyssus gallinae; assembly: GCA_003439945.1. NCBI lineage: Eukaryota > Metazoa > Arthropoda > Arachnida > Mesostigmata > Dermanyssidae > Dermanyssus > Dermanyssus gallinae. The sequence goes on along the minus strand of QVRM01002122.1, from coordinate 163,775 downwards.
CGGCTCGTCCCACACGGATTCGATAGCATTCAGTCAGGAGAACATACCGGCCATCTCCACTAAACAAATTCCAACACCTGCGAGGTATCCTAAAATAGGTTCAGTGCCGCGCGAGCTCAGTTTTACTGCCGGACGACATTGCACCCCAAATAATGGTTGAGCCGCCACCGTAACTAAAACGCTCCAAAATGCAAGGCTGCATAAACCACCTCATTGTCGCTGGTAAACTTTTCCTCGTCTATTATTATCATTACCGTAGGAAGCATTCATGGTGCACTCTTCGCCTCACAGTACACCCGCTAACAACTAGTCGAAGAGAGCACTTTGAGCAAGCTGTTGGTTCGGATTGGACAACAAGCAGCAAGTCGGCGATTGTGTGCGATACTCATGAAAAGGAAGCGTTTGTCCTGATTAGAGCTCTGCCCAAACCCAGCCTCCAAGTTGACACCGGTGGTAGGTTCTGCAAACGATGAACTGGCTTATATTTACTTGACGTTAAGCTACATGACGTTGGCGTTAGGCGGGCTCGAGCAAACCAACGTTGATCGATTCTCTCGGGCGTGGTGTTCACTTCTCAGAGCTCGCTGTTTTCTTGTTCATTGAACTGGCTGACTGACACGAAATCTTCCACTAGACAACTTCGTTATTTGTTTGACATGAAACATCTACGAATAGATAATGAAGTGACTGAGGCGGAATTGCATCAGATCCGAGTGTATTTTCTAGTTGACAGCTGTATCGTGGTAGATAATGAAATGCAATGCATCAGCATTCGTGTCGTGTCTTAACATGAATTTATTATGAATTTCGTATGGTAAACAAGTCATTTATAATATAGCGCCACTGCTAGCAACTGAAGCAACAACATAGTCAACCATTATATAAGATGCGTTATGCACCGTTTTTGTTTAAAAGTGTAAATATATAGTACATCCTGGGCCATCACGTATATGGCTGGGCTCAAGCACGTTAAATGTCTTAAAAATATTTTACATCTTATTTTGACACTCGCCAACACGTGAGGCACGTGTGCTGCAGACAACTGCACGCTTCCAAAAAAATGCCGTTGTGGTGTGTCGAAAAAAAACGAGAACTTTGCTTTGAATAAAAGCTAGAAAAAAGGAAAGCAAACAGCTCGTGCCTCTAGGTTTTCCTGTACAAGTGGAGCATGAAAGACAGCTTATATATATATATATATATATATATATATATATACATGTGTGTGTTGGTTAAATGATTGGTATTGGCTAGAAACGTTTGATGGTTTTCTGACATTTGCTGCTTTGCAGACGGTTTGGGTCTCCAATTGCGTATGGTACATATGTTGCTCACTAGTTTGATCGCACTGACAAGCTATGTTCTCAATAAAAACTTAGAGTTAAAGAAAAACAAATCGCCTATTTATGAACACTGTTTGTAGACGTACGGAAGCATAGCTCGCGCAACAAAAATCAATCGAGCCACAACAAGTATGTGGTGACGATCACGACGAAATCTACAGACAAAGATTTGGCATTGGTAGTAAACGTGTCATCGTGTGAAGAATTCGGGTCTTGCAGATGAACGCATGAATATATCTGCTATCTACATGCATACAGTCTGTTCTCTCCCCCCCCCTCTCTCTCTCTCTATATATATATATATATTTCGTTATTTTTAAATTTTGTTTAGTCTTTTTCTCCAATTTTTATCGTATGGTCAATCGTGGTCGGTCGTGATCTAACAGACGCTATCGAGGTCAACCCACCAGCAAACTTAGCTAACTAACTAACGGTTCAATTCGTTGTCAACTAATTGGCTGCGTGCGCGCAACGGAGACAGAGAGGCATCATTATGGCGCGTGGACGATGTCGTAGCTGGTCGCTCGCTAGGCAGGCGGCGGCTGCTGCTGCTGTTGCAGGAGATGATGGCGTTTGGAGTAGTGGTCAAGGCGTTAGCTAACCAACCAGCCAACCATCTAACCAACTGACCAAGTAACGTACCTCGCTCGCCACAAGTCTACCGGCAAAGTTCGGAGGCGGTCGGGTTGAGGGTCCGTCCGTCTCTATGTCTTTCTGTCTGGCTGTCTGACTGATTCAACAAGGACAAAGCCCGCCGCCGCCGCCGCCGCCGCGGCCGCCGCCGTCATCAATCCCGAACGTCCGGTCCGAGCGCGTCGTCCAAACAACAACAACTTCGCGTCGGGCCGAGGGGCCGTGCAGCGCTGCGCTGCGTCGCATCGCACTCGCCAAGTGATGGTCATCGTTGTAGTAGTAGTAGTAGTTGTCCTCGTTCAAGGTCGTTTGTGGCGCGTCTGCAGTGATGCTGTTGCTGCTGCTGCTAGACTGGCTACTTCGGCAACACAACTTCAAATTCCCTTCATTTGGCCAGTAGAAGGAAAAAGTTGTAGACGTTTCGAATAGCAGCAGCAGCAGTGTGGTACTGTAGTAGCTGTTGTTGTTATTGTTGCTGTTGTTGTTGCTGCTGTTGTTATTGCTGTTGTTGTTGTTATGGTAGTTCGACCATGGTTGCTCAGCGACAGCGAAGCGGCGGTTCAGGACTTCGCTCCCCAGCTGGCGATTTCTGGAGCCTAGCCTCAGTCCGGTTCTCTATCTCTCTCTCTCTCCCTCGTCTCTGCCCAGATCACCCAGATCCCTTCCTATCCCGCTTTGGGCTAAGCGCTCTCACTTTCGCAGATCTTGTCGCAGCAACAACAGCAGCAGCAGTGCCGGACAGTGCAGACTCGTCTCGAAGACTATCGATGAAGACTTGGTGATGGCGATGCTGTTGTTGATGCTGAAAACGCGACGACGATGACGACGACGACCGTAGGCCGCACAGCTCGAAGCGGCAGCGACAGCGGTGGTGGTGGTGGTGGTGGCGATGACGGTACACTCCTGTTCGTCTTGGAGTTCCTGTTTTCGCCGGACTCGACACTCAGAGACGGGACTAAGAAGCGCATCCTTAGAGCTTCTCTCTGTTAAGGTTATCGCGTTGTTGTCGGCAGCAGCGGCAGCAGCAGCAGCGGCAGTCACCAACATGGATGATATCGATGGTCAAGGCGTTTGAGCAAGAGGCCCGCTCAAGCCTCCCGGCTTGCCTGCTGCTGCTGCTGCCGTCTTGGCCGGAAACGGACGAGCAATGAATGCAGCCAGCGCACATCGCGGCTTGACCGGAATTGCACAAGGTTACCTCAGCATCGTCTAGCTATCTAGGCGCAACATCGGAGAAATTGGTCGCCGCGCGCCACGATCCTCGTCGTGCTGTTGTTGTTGTTGTTGTCATTGTCGTTGTTGTTGTTGTCCTTCTTCTTATTGTCGTCGTCGTTGTGATTGTCGCTTGCAATGAGCGTCATTATTGTCACCATTGTCGTCGGCGTCATGGTCATTGTGGCCTCGCCCGAAATCTCTAGTGGCCATCGCAAAGTCCACCAAGATGATGCACGCCGGCCGAAAAAAGAAAAGGGAAAATGCCGTGTAAAAAATGTTCCGGTCGCCGACCAACCGGATGTTGAGCGCACGCCGACATGTGCACATATGCAAACACAAGCATATATACATATATATATATATATATATACTAGAACACACGTACAGACATATATACATATATATATATATATATATATATATATATATGTAGAGAGAGAAAGAGAGATTCACATTGCAGCATGCACATGACATGGCGTATACATGGCAGACACGCACATATCGGCATAGCCATAAGCAGAGAGAACGATCACGCATTCCGGGGGAAAAGTGCGTGCCTGCATTGGACCATCTTGGCGATCGACTTGGATTGACGTGCACCAGCGCGTAGAAGTAGTACTGTCTTTATTGTTGTTCATACAGTTATGGTTGTTGCTGTTGTTGTTGTTGTTGTTGTTGTTGTTGCTGCTGCAAGTAGGCGGTCGCAGTTCGCCGATCTTCAAGGAACCCCACACACCCACTATACATTACCGAGCAAGATGGCTTAGTGGCAAAGCCTTTGCCTTGCATTCGGGAAGCTTGGGTTCGAGACCCAGACCGGCCACTCTTAAATTGGTTTGCATGGTTTCCAATTTAGACAAGGTAGATGCCGGAGTGGATTAAACATTTGTCATGACATGAAAAAAAAACGTACACGGACATAAGCCTTAGGAAAAAACGTTAGAAAAAAACATCTCGTCTTCTGTATCTCTCTGCTTTAGTGTTTTCCAAAAAAAACGTCAAGTTCTGCTCTATACCACCACGCTGCAAACGTATACGCAAATCGACATATGTGTCTACATGTATCTCGATGCTCTAAGCTTATCCATCCACAAGTCAGATGCAGCGGACAACTGTGAAAGGGCGGGAGACCGAAAGAAAGATAGTTTAGAGAGAAGGGAGCTGAGAGGGGGCGAGAGAGAAAAGGCGGAGCTCAGATAGCAGATAGGCCGAATGACATATCCTATATCCTCCTAGTTAGTTGGTTTTGGTTTTTTCTTTTTGATTTCACGAATCTGCAAGGTTTGCTCGCGTGCTCCGGTCAACTTCCGGCTGAGAGGCCGGGGCCGACCAGCCTTCTCTTACGGCTGCTCTACGACCGTGCTCCTGCCGGAGGTTGGGCACTCTCTGATTGACCGGATGAAGCTATCTAGGTAGGCTGCGCGCTGCCGAAGTGTGGGGTAAGGGGGGAGGGGGTGGGGTGGTTGAGTGGATTGTAGGGCCGCTTAGATTGTTGGTCGCGTTTGATTTTTGTCCTTTTGTCTTTGTGGTCTTCGGAGTCTGTCGTCGTCTTCATCGTCGCCATTGCCATTGCCGTTGTAGTTCTCTTTTTGTTTTTCCTCTCGTCTGTTCGTTTCATGTGTCTGTTCCGACGATAGTGTTTCCGATGCACCTACGACGAATGTATGCAAGGGTGTGATACCTGATGTCGTCTTTCGTGTAGCGGTGTATCTCTAGCTATGAATGTCAGTGTATGCTCATATAGCTGCTGCTGCTTCTGCTGGTGCTGCCGCTGCTGCTGCTACCAGTCGCGTGGACATTTAGCCAAATGGCGAACAAAGATATTATCACACAGAGAGGCGAGGGAAAATGACGCGGAAGAAGACGAAGACGAAAGAGTCCCATACACATACTGTGATCTACGGTAGATCGGTGATGATGGGTGTAAGGTTCCTCCTTTTCTCTCTCGTGCGCGCTCTATCTCTCTCTCTCTCTCTCTCATCTCAACTCGAATACTCGGAGTTCATCATCTAGTGCGGTCTCGCGGTATACGAAAGCCCGTTTCGGCGCTTTTCCTCGATCTCGATGTCGGCTTGGATCGGCGAGGGCAGGACCAAGGCTCATCCTTCGGCGCCGATCACCTCCGACTTCCGCCTGACGTAGCTCAACCCATCAGGATGATGGTGGTGGTGATAATAAATCCTTTCACCTACCGATACGATACGGCCATAGGGCGATTCCACGAAAACGGGGTCACGAAACGAAGCTCTTGGTCCGTACATCGATCGGAGCTAATTGTTTCAGCCAATGGCCCACTGTGCATGTGAGTGGCTGTGAATGTGTGCGTGTCAGCAGACAAAAACGTTGCCTACCGCTTTTTTATTCTTATATATTATATATATATATTATATATTATATATCATATTTTATATATATATATATATATATATATATATATATGCGCATATTTTATAAGATCTCATATACATGCACTTATCAAAATACATGTGTATGTATTGTTTTGTGTAGGTTTGCTAACTCATGTATATGACTTTGCACACGATATGAAACAGCGGCGGCGTTTTCTATCATGTATAAAGATGCCAAGTATGAGAAGGTACCTTGAGAAGGACGAACGAGACTCCAACAAAATGACAAGCATTCAAACCTGCCGTCAAAGGAGTTCTACATATATATATATATATATATATATATGCAAGCACTTGAACCTTATTAGACACCATTCAGATAAGTGCTAGTATTTCTTATGAACCAAATAGAACATGCGTTCTACACAAAGGAAGAGCTCTACAATTGCATGGCCTGCCGAGCTTTAAACAAACATCCCATAAAGTTTCTATGGCACTAAAGAGTAAACCAAAATAAAGCAAAAAGGCAAAAGGCTTCCGACGTAAGATACGTCTGCGATGCGACTTAATAACGGCAAACAAAGCCACAGCAATCAAACAATATCAATAGTCTAGTTCATGTGTTGCGTACCTTGAAATTATTTCAGGGTATTGCCACTCGTATTATTTTAGCGCAGACAGATACAGCAAGGGACACATTTCTAACAAAACTGAGAAAGCAAAGACTTTTGTTGCAGTACATGATTCTAATAACGCCATTTGCTCTACACACAATGTACAACGTGGAAGTGCTGTCTTGGGTTATCTAAACCTTAGCCCTGAAGGCGATTACCAGGCAGAGACCAAACAACACAGTTATGTCAACAAAATTGTGTGAATCCTATGTGCCTGCTGCGCTTGGCAGTTCTTATTGAGACAAAAGGACAGATATCTTGGAGATCTTGACGTGATTGACGTAGATAGGATGCCAATTATAATAACTTAGATCTCAGTAAATACGACTGAAACCCGTTAAGTAGGGAAAGGAAGTTTTCTTCTACTCGTAATGCTGGGTAGAGTAATAATCGTAACGTAGACCTTCGTCTGCTGGCTCATACGGTAATCCTGTTAATTTCTGATGTTCGAAGGCCTTACACAAAATAGATACATAAACAAACCAGCATATTTCATCGTGTATCAAGCGTATACAAGTCACAAATTGCTATGTACAGTTGAGCAAAAGCATATTGCGCAAGTCGTTATGGCATCTCCATGAATAATACCTGTAGTTTAGACCGATGTTAACGTGGTCCCCTCTCATTAATTTATTCTCTGCTATTTCGTTGTAGCTTTTCTCTTTCGACCGTAGTAATATTGGCTTGTTATCCTTGATGTTGTTGTGGTCGAAATCGGTATAAATACTCTCACTTTTGCCACTATTGTCTATATCTGGCTATATTAGATATTATCATTACATTTATTTCACTCATATTGAGTATGTATATAACATTGAAGCCAAGAACAGCTGACAACCATAACACTTATATGGTTGTCAGCTGTTCTTGGCTATATGATATATATAATACACTATAAGACTCTAGTAGGAACTTTGTTTTCTGAGCTTTCAAACTAAACAACAATTTTAGTTTGAACTAATACTAAAAGAGCATGTATAAAAGGTAGTTTTCCTTGCCCTTACGTTGAATTCGCACAGGCTAGGTCTTCGGCTTCGCACTACCCCAAACAAGCGAGCGTATTCACTATTGATAAATTGGGTGAACGGAAACACGGTGATGAGAGCTTTGTCTACAATTCGTTTAGTAGATATTATTGGGCCGTCTGCGAATCAACTGGTGGCGGCTATAAATATTTTCTGTGCGGGATGAGTGCGAATGAAAATAATAACAATAAATATTCGTTCACGCGCGCGGAATTGTAAATCATCTCTTCGACGGCGCCTTTCACTTTAGTTGGCCGACAATTGAGTCTCCCGTGAGGTGGTCGAACTCTTCCCAAAGCGTCGACGCGACCTCGTTGAGGAAGTGGAGGAACGGAGATCGCAGTCGACGCCCAATCTGGTGAGGGAGTCTCACTAAAGACGGTCGTTGGCAGCGCTTGTGTTCTTCGTCTTGAGCTGTGATGATGTGGTGGTAGAAAATCATTGTCAGAATCATAATCATGACGAGCTTCAATCGATGACGGTGAACGATAAGGTTCTCTCAGTCGTATTCGTCGTCGGCGTCGTAGCCGTCGTGCGTGATATCGTGAAGCGCCCATCGTCTTCAGTCCCGGGAGTCGTGACGGGAAGTCGGCAACCTTACACCGCCACAAGCACTTTTGCCAAGAGAAAGGACGGGAACAGAGAGCTCGTGAGTCACCTGGACTACGAACATTGTTGAGAAACTCAGTGAACGACCTGTTGAAGTGATAAACTACACTCTTTCTCATCCCCTCTGTGCATATAAAATGCACACATAGATGTTTTTGCTTTATTTCTCCCGAATTTCGTGCGCCGCGTTCTAACGGCACGCTCTCTCTCTCTCTCTCGATACATCCTTGTTGTTGGACTCATCAGCACCTTCGTTCAGAGCGATCCATTGTGCAAGCCTTCCTTTCACTTTACATCATTTTCCTGTGAATTTATTTGGTTTCCAACCTCTTGTCCCCTTCCCTCTCTCTCTCTCTTATGTAGTATCATTTTAATAATCTTAATTCATATCTTAGGTTTTATGATTGAATGATATCAAGGTTCTCTTAGATGAATAAAATCAATCAATAAATATTTAGAAACATAATAATCTCTATTCTGCAAATAGAAATTGATTAATATACAATTTTACTTTTGAGTACACACATTATATTCAATATTGACCTGAAAGATAAGTTTGCTTAAAATAAAACATTATATAAAAACAAAATTCTGATTTTTTTTCACATGAACTTAATCATTAAACTCTCTATTTGATTGCATTTCTTGCTGCATGCAAATCTAAGCAGACGGCGGCGAGATGCGAAAGAGCGGAAATTTATAAACACTGCCTTTCATGAAAGATCCGAGCAAGTTGCGGCAGCGTGGTCAGGCTAAGCATGAATCGCCTGTAAAATTAGAAGAACGTCCAGAACATACAAGGAAAACATAAGTAGCCGTTCGGCGCGGTGGGGGGAGGCGGGTGGCAAGGTCAGTCAACGATGACCGAGGCGGCTGGGCTAATTGGCGAGCTTTATAAGTATACGCCAAGCTCGCATGTAACGATCAGACGGCTGACCGACAACCCAAATGTCGGAAAACCATATAATCTCAAAAGACTGCTCAAAAAGATCGTAGCGTCAAATACGGAATACATAGACGGGCAAGAAGCACGTAATTTTCATTGTTCAGTGTAATCCCTCGACGCTAATTTCCCTAATAACCATTTTACCAGGAACAAATTATTCCGAACGCCTATACCCAAAATACTCGTCTACGGCATAGGTGACCTCATTGTTGCTCTGATATCTTTCCGGGGAGATTCTTCTTGAGGTTTCCAAGCAGTCAATAGTCGCACAGGGCTAGGTCCGGAGAATATTAAGGAGGAGCGCGATAATTTTAAACATTCATTTGCGTAATTGTGGTGGGGGGCCTTTCGAAGTGCTACTTTCTGATGGCATTTTACCGTTCCGGAAATGAGGGTCCCGCGTGGATCCCGGTTTTGTCGGCGGTGACGAATCGGTACAAAAATCTTGCGCATTTAGTCTCAAAAGTTGCAAACTGCTCCCTTAAGACTTTTTTTCGTAATCACAGCACGGTACCTATTCTGCTTAATTGTCACTAGAGAGTATGTTAAATATACATGTTAAATTTACGTGACCTGTCACAAACCCAATTCAAAACCAAACCACATGATACTTACTCTTGTTACTTTGGAGAATGTCTACTCTGGCGCTGTAATCCGCATGAGCTTTCTGAAATTATGGACAGGCGATGCTATCAACTTGTTAATCCAGTGTTCAGTACTATATATATATATATAACAAATTGTTTACTTGCAAAAGTCATCAGGACCTTGTAATAGAAAATTCGGACGTTCAGACCCAAAACAGGCTAAACCTAAATTGGTTTTCACGGTATCCAATTCAAACTGTGTAAATATCTGAGTGCTTTATAATCGGCCGCAGCAACAAGTAGCTACAACAGATTTCTGTCGGAGCTTTTTTTTTGTGAAAAACGTTTAGTCCCGTTTTAGTTAAGTCCCAACGTTGGACAGTGTGTGACTTGTGTCGTTGGTCAGCCACACTAAACATGAACAGATGTTCCCCTGCCCCTTGCCGGTGGCTCCGGATTTGCCAGGCACACTAGCCTCGGCCCGAGGCCACCTAGTTTTGTGTGCCGATATTGCCATTATGACTATACAATTATTATCGCGCTCGTTGAGCCCGCCACGAAGAGACGTTTAGTGTTTTAGCATAGCGTCTCTCTCTCTCTTGCGTTCGTTTTTCCTGTGTACCTGATCCTACATCATTGATTTCCCCTATACCCTTCCTCTATCGCTGTTCTCGTCGTCTCGAGCTGTACTTCGCCACCACTTCCACGCCCACTGCTCCAGATGTCTCTTTGTTTGGGAACCTCTTCCCCTTGGTAGCTTTGTTGGGATACACCCACCACCACTAACAACAGCAGCAGCAATATCGTGAAGCGTAAGTTCACTGATTTATCTGTAATGGGCGCACCGCCCCGCACGAAGATGAATCTCTTTCTCTGCACGACGGCGAAGGCTACAACAGACCATGTCGTTTGGCATATGTGTGTACGGAGTGCCGTAATGATGGTCTTTGGTGCCCGTTTCCCAGCAGGGTCTCATTTTATTGCCGTCTTCAGACGGTGGTCGAATCTCCGGTTCTGTGTATCCTTTGGTAGCGACTTCCTTCCTCACAAGTCTTTCTCGTTATCAATTTTTCTCTCGCTCTTCCTTACCTCTTCTAATTCTCGAATGTTGCCCCTTTTTTAATTACGCGTACATAGTCTTTCGCATAGCACTTACATTAGCTGGTAAAGTTGACGCTGCTGCAATTTGTAGTGATGGCGCACAGATTTGCAATTAACGTAACAAAGCATTTAGTGGCTTCTGTTATCAGAAGGCGACATGCAAGCCAAGTCTAATCTCCCCGGGCTGTGTTCTAGCCACAAAAGACACCTGAGTCGCTATCCCGTAGCTTGAAAGTTTTTGCCTGATCGGCCTTTCTCGGCTTCATTGGCAACGGCCGCGAATGCAATAACAGTGAACCACGGCTGGTGTCATGCTCAGATAGATAAGGGGAAGATCACCGCTCAGGATACAGAAGAAAGAGACCATTGGCGCGTTCGGCGTTACCTTCTCACAACGTACAGCGAGCTAAATTGCAGACATAAACGAAAATATTATTTTTTCTCTTGTTTAGTCGAGTTTACAATTTGCCCTTTGACCGAATGAATAACGTTTGTTGTGTATTATATACGCGCACTAAACAGTAAGTAAGCTGACATAACGTCTATCGGGGAAAAAGACGGTGTAGAGAACAAAGCGCCCGGAGACTCAGGCTGGAGTGGGCAAACGGGGCCCATGGAACAAAATCGGGCTACTAGCGAAACAAGCAGATCGGCCAATAGATCAACGGCTGCGGCGATTTTGGGCAAAAATAGCGCTGAATATCAATTAAACGCGTTAAGGTTCGGTAAAGTAACCTGATGACGAGGTTACAGTGAAGGAGAGTCAGTCCGTCCCTGCCCGCGACGGCGACGATCCCAGGAAAGTTGAGAGGGATCAAGGATTTTGTGCCGTTCTCGCGGTAGAGCGCCCCAGGTTCATGCAGACAGCCTGAGAACGGCGTAGGAGCTCAACGAGCTGGCTGGCTCAATGCCTGTCTCGTTTCTGTCGCTCGCTCGCCGCTCCAACCCGTTCGAGGTTGCATAAGCGTCTCAAGGAAACAAGGCTCTCTCTGTACAGACGAGCTGCGCTGTACCAAGTCGCCGCTGTAGTGTAGCTTGGCCAACTCTTCTACTACTTCAGCTGCTACTGCTGCTGCTGCTGCTGCTGCGGCTGCAGATTTTCTGTTATGCCCATTCGTGTTTGAAAATGTGTGTACACATGTACCCCCCCGTATATACACATGCGTACGCACAGCCCTGCTTGTGTGTGAATGTGTTTGTGCATCTGTACTCATGTGCACGCAGACACAGACAGACAAGCAATGGGCCTGTCTATCGGCGTTCTACGCTATCGGCATTGCCGCCATTCGACGATGAGGACGACGACAACGACGAAGATATATTCTGAACAGCAGCGGGGCCCTCGGCTGCGAGGTAGCTGGCGGCCGAGTGGGAATCGAGCGACGCGCTGCTTCGTCCGCTCCATCAGCGGTAGGTACGTGAGGTAGAGAAGGAGGAGATCGGTTCGTCTCGGCCGGAAACGGCAGTGGCCCCTTTTTCGACTTCGACGCGGACCCGGACGAGAAGAAGGAGACCGACCAACACCAACGGGGTAGATAGATACGCAAGCGAGAAGTTGGAGGAGGTGGCGAAGAACGGATGACGCGCAACGCAACTTCAGGACTCCACCGAGATCCGAACGACGAATGAACTTGATGAACGTTCCCGCCTCATCGCCGAAACAGAGGAGATGCGCAACGCGCTGGTTGTTGTTGTGATTTTTGTTGTTGTTGTTGTGGTTTTTGTTGTTGTTGTTGTTGTTGTTGTGTTTGCTGGTTCTGTCATTCGCAACAGTTCACCACCACCACAACAACAACAGAAACAACGACAGCAACAGCCAGGCCAAGGAGGCCACGAAACCACAACGCTGTCCTCCTCATTGAGGCCAGTGAAACCTACACTGGCACCACAATCGGCCTACCAGCCGTCACCGCTGCCTCTGCTGCGCTACCGCCGTCAAGGCGTATCACACAAAAACAACTGACGAGCTATGAGCTCCTCTAAAATAAGGCCAGACATCTCAACAACAGCAACAACCCTTTCTTTTCTTTGCTCGTTCTTCGCTAGGCTGTGTGATCCGTTCTTCTTCTTTTTCTTCTTCTTCTTCTTGTTGTCGTTGTCGTCAGCGTGCTCTCGTAGGCATTCTCCTCCATTCACCCGCCTCCCCAAACAGTCCGCCAACTCCTCAAACTCCAGCTCGGCTCTTCCCTCATCACGATGATCACCATCGCCATCATCGTCATTACCATCATCATCGTCTTTACCATCATCATCATTTCCATCATCATCATCGTCATCTCTCGGAGTTCGACCGAGTCTAAAACTCCCGCGCCGACGTCGCCACCTGACAGCCAGCCGCCAGCGACAAGCCAGCAAGCAGCAATAATGAGTTGCTGGATCTCAACCACTGAGCAGCTCTCCTATCGTGGGTAAAAAAAAAACGAAGACGATGCTGCATGCATGAAAAAGCTGAAAATGCTTGACAAAACGTTCTCCCGCCATAAGGAAAAAGCCTTCCTTCTTCTTGGCTGCTTCTCTCTCTCTCTCTCTCTCTCTCTCTCGAATAATATGCCGCAAGCAGCTGGCAACTGTACAAGTGTCAATATTAGATGCATACTCAATATGAGTGAAATACAAATAACGATGAGAAGCCTTCTTGTGAAGGCTTACCTGCATCTGTTGGTAGTGGTGGTGGTGGCGGTGTGGTGGTGCTGGTGCTAATGCAAGCATTCACGTGCCTATGTGTCGGTGGCAAAGATTCCCCCTGCAGGCATCAGAAGTGTGAGAGCCCCCACAGCATGGTTTCAGCGGCAACAACGGCCACAACCACCACAACAACGATAGCCTGACATACTAGAATGGCTCCTCACTTCTACCAGAGGCCGTAGTACGAGCGAAAGAACCGCAGATACGAGTCGCCCGCTATAAAAGGCTGATTCTTCACTCGGAACCTGAATCATCATCCCTCGTTCACTCTTCATTTATTCATTCATGTCTTTAGTAGCATCTAGTCGACTATCTGAAACGCCGCCGGTCATGGCGGCATCGGTAGCACCAGCAAAAGCAGAAGCAACAGGAGCGCCCACGATGTTCTTTTGCCTGTAGTGATTGTCTGGTGATTGAATGGTTGCTACCTAGTTCTTGAGCAGTCGTCACCTGTGGCCAGTATAATGCAATTTGAATCAAATGTTATTGCACTTACTTATATATATATATATATACACAATGGTACGGGTATAGAAAATATTGTGATGATTGATTAATCATTTGCAATACGTTTGCACACTCGGCAGTGCCCGCCTCTGTATATATATATATATACATACATATCATATATAAAACGTATTAACTGTGGACTTAATTCAACTAGAAGTACGTCCTGGTTAACATAGATTTAGTATTTTTTTAGGAACGCCTTTAACTTAATCAAGACAAATTTTATTTAAAAGTTGAAGATAGTACTTTTAGACAACGACCCCTCACGTTTGGTCGTACTGTCGAAAGCCGTAAACTGTAGCAATAGAGGAGAAAGTTTTTGTTATATTATATATATATATATATATATATATATATATATATATATATATATATATATATATATATGAATTATTAGGCCGAACCGGACTTCCTCGATGCCCCAAAAACGAACCCACAAACCTTAATTAGTATCACGCTTAGTAAGTATAGAGACGCTTTACGCGAATTAGGTGATTGTTGCCTTCCGACCTGCATCTTAAGCAGTTCCCGTATACGCAGTCTAGCTAGCGGCGACCTACAGCGAAACGAACCACCAGATCTGTCCCCAGTTCCAAGACAATTTTCACTCGACTAGCTTTCGTGCAGACTACCTATTCATTGCGACAATCCACTACGACATGCAACGTGATGTAGTTGAGTCAATTTCAGCAATCGATGGAAGCAGCGTTGGTGAGCAACATCGCGAGAGAGGGGCCTTTGTTCTAGTCGAGCGGGCGTCCAATCCCAATGAATCGGGGACGTTTAGGAGATGCAAGGCGTCCAACAACTGCGCCAGCAAACGAACATGGACCTTTGTATCTACTAGTCATAGTGACGCCTCCTTTTCTCCAGCTTCATCTTCCTGTTGTTCTTTTACTACTTTGTTCTTGCCCTCTATTTTTCTAGCGTTTTTTTTTCGTGGGGCATCTTTCTCCGTGTAGACGGACGGGGGTGTGACGGACGTAAGGGATCATTAAGCGCGCTGATCGGCGAACGACCTGCGATCACACGAACACGCACAGACACATGTTCGCATGTTCGCCGCTCTCAGCGTTCTCAGAGTCGTCGAAATACGTGAAACTCGAGGGCTTCTGTAGCTAGTCTGTAGCTATTCGTCTGCGGGACGGACCGTTGGTGGTGTCGTCTTGATGGTGGTGGTGGTGATGGTAGTGGCGGTGGTGATTGTTGACCGTTGACCGGCCGCGGCTCCGAGGCTCAAAACGCCGACGCCGTTTCATTTTCACTACGACTACGCCGAAACCTGCCGTCGTCGAAACCGAACCTCGCTAATTTCCACCTCCACCTCCTCCACCTACCCCCTCCTCTCAACTCGCCCCCACCCCCGCCCGCCGCCGCCCCCCAGAACCTCAGGAAGTGATCGTGATACTCATGATGATCATGAGGCCGCGATCGCTGATCGTGATGAAGGTGATGATGACCGTGATGACAATGAATGAAGAGAACGACGACGACGACGACACGGGATGAGAGGGGGGGCAGTGGGGCAGAGGAAACAAATAGTGGCGAATAGACGTCGTCGATGTATCGATCCGATCCGGCCCGGCCCGGACGTGTAACAGACACAACCCGACTGCCATAGCCCGCTCTTTGTTTGGTAGACAGTCGGCTGTGGGGGCCGAATCGGAACGCGCGAAAGCGCGACTCAGCGCGCGAACCAGCCCTACGCTTCTCTCTTGATGTCTCAGGCTCGGGCTCAGCCGACGACTCATGGTTACGCTGAACTTCACACCCTCTGCGCTTCACGTCGTTCGCGGAGCAGCGTCAGCGTCTCCGTCTTCTTTTTCTCATCATTTTGTCATCATCGTCGTCGTCGGGCTTACTTCCTTCCCTCTTGGGCGCTCTTGCTGAGTGGCATTGGTCTTTACTTGCGACAATATCAACAAGAGGAGATGGAGGATGGAGATCGCAGCCACAGCAGTAGCAGCAGTGCAAGTATACCGCAGGTCACCGCAGAAACATAAAATAGCGGCGGCAATTGCGATGAAAACGAGTATCAGCATCAGCAGCATTATCGTCATCATCATTAGCAACAAGCTTAACGTAATGATATCAACAATTGGAAAAATAACCCGTTTGAGAGCACGCAGCGACCGACTAAGCAAACAATAAATGAACGACAAATTTAACCCGACGGTTAATCACCTGGCTTAGATGGCAGCAACTTGAGCATGACAACGACTAGGATCACAACAAGAACAGCAACAATAGCGGCAACAACAGCAACAATAGCGGCAACAACAATAACAACGACAACAATAACAGCATCTTCGACGACAGCGATTACAATTGAACTGAAGTACATTCGGTAAATTCACTAAAAGTCATTGTTTGTATAAATTTGGCTGATACAGGTACGCTGGCTGACTACGGAACGTACAAAGATGACGTTAACGCAGAAACAGACAACGGGACGCAAAATAACGAAGCAGCAAAACAAAAAAACAACAGATTTAAAGACACTGGTGACTCGGCGACGACCGACTTCGAAGCGATTTAACGAAATCCTCCTCGAAACGGCCATTTACCTGGCTGCCTGCCTGCCTGCTTGCTTGCTGGAGCAGTAGCATTCGGGGCCAGCAACAACAGTACCAGAGTGGCCATACTAATAATAGATACGATTCGTCTATCCCACTAACTGGCTGGCTGGGTGCTTGGTTGGTTGACTGGTGGACTGAATGATGCGCTGCCGCGAAGAAAAGGGGAAGAAAGGAACAAATCCGTGTGAGAATCCGTTAGGGTCCTGCGACGTTGTTGTTGTTGTTGTTGTTAACGCTGCTGCTGCCGCCGTGGCGTTGACGTCTGGTCGGGGCCCGGACGTGAGGTCGTCGTCGAAGAAGATCAGGTAGTTCAGCAGCAGGATCACCACCACCGCCACCACCACACAGGCAGCAAACAACAGGTCGGGACGGCACAGACACCGATAGACACAATAAAGACACGATCGGGATGGATGGTGGATGGATAAATAGACGATGCCGATGATGCTGATGAAAATGATGACGAAGTTGATGGTGATGCCGATGATGATGATGATGATGATGGTGGTGCTGGTGATGAAATTAACAAACAACACACAACAGAACACAGGGGGGGGGGAAACCAAGGGAGACGACCAAAGTCAAATCAACAGCCACCATTCGACAGGTCGGTGGCGACGAACGCCCTGTCACGAACGAACGACGGTCTCGACCTGGCTCAGGAAGTGCGCGTCGTGGAACGTTGGCAGCAAGCGTCGTTCAAGTCGGTATGAGTAACGTTCAAGGACGTTAACCACCTTACGTCGTTATCTCTCGCTTTCTCCCCTCTCTGCTTTCTCTCTCTCTAGACGTCTCTCTCTGTCTCTCTCTATTGAGTTCTATGGCGTTCTATATACATATGATCCGCACATTTGTACATGCATATGTATATAAATTCATACAAAAAAATTATATATGTAGAGATATATATATATATATATATATGTATCTGCGTACACGAACGCTTCACACAGGTGCACTCACGAGACACTTGCCGGAGGTAGGACCTTTACTACTACTAGTACCAGAAGCGGATCATCCTGGTTTTATATACATATATATATGGATACAGGTCATCCTGTTTCTACACACACGCACGCATACAAACAAACATACATGCGCCCAGTGTAATGCTTTATTCGCTGGGTATCGTCGCCACGTAATCGTACAACATACGTAATACACATATATTTGTTTATGTGCGCGAATGTACGCATATCGGCGAATTGTTAGCAAGGTGGCCGCTATTCCCAGCAGCCCAGACGGGTGGACCTTGTTGCCGTAACAACGACGTCGTCCTAGGTCGGTCTCATGACGTCTTGTCGTCAATGGCGATGGCGAAATCTCATGACCTGGGCGGGAAGACCCAACGGCGAGAGAGAGAGAGGGAAAAAAAGGCTGACCCGAAGCGATGCTATTGCTATCTTGTCGAGCGCACACTAACCATTGCCTGGCTGGCTAACGGCACACAGTTGTCCGTCAAGGTCGGCGGCAGGACCGCGTATTAGCAGCGCGTGGGATTCTGCCATGAGACTTAACATCTACGTCGCCTCCTAGTTCACCCTGTGGGAACCCTTGCCCAGTCAACCCAGCAAATAACCGTCAAAGTCAAGTGCCGTCGTGCGCCTGTTAAGATAGCAAAGACGGTTTCGTAGAGACACCCACGAGACCGTAGGAGCAAGCCCTCTAAACCTTCTTCGGAACCTCTTTCGTGTCGAAGATCATCCTTGTTTGGAGAAGGTCAGAAACCTTTAGAGAACATCCTAGTCCTACTACAGAGAGGAAGAGACAGCTGCATGATAAGTTTATAATGAAACTGATCATAATAAAGTTCGTTTGGTATCGCCGTTGGTTGTCCTCACAGTCACTCATAGCACTTTGGGTGCGAATTGCAAATTACGAGTTAAAGTTAAATCAATATCTCTCGCCTGACGCGTTCTTCCCGCAGCCGGTACTGTAGCTCTGAAATGCACCACCAGTGTGCCCAGAACGAATGTTGTTTTTTAATCTGCAGTATATGCAAATATGTGTATATGCATTCTCAAAGTATATCAATATCCTCTTTATATGATGTAAACACAAGTAATTTTCTCTCTTTTTTATTCTGCGGTATACTATTGCCAGTGGTTCTGCTAAAAAAATGTTGTAAAAGATCGATCCTGACCTGCGATGCATAAAACGCTAAATGATGTTCAGTACAGGTGCAAAGGACGTGTATTCAAATTTGTTTATTTCTGTTTTTATTTATGCCGTGATACGCAGGGAATATATGCGTTTATTACTATTTTATTTTTCACGAGATTTTAGTCGTATTGTGATATATATATATATATATATATATATATATATATATATATATATATATCGCGTAGCAACGCAATTATCGTAATTATGATTGTGCTACTAATAATCATCATGGTTATACAGCGAAACTGTCGTATCAGTTCGGAGGATCGCCGCGAGGCCACGATGTTAGGCCAGCCGATGTCGAAACCAGTCATCAAGCAGACTTCGGAAGTTGTGATGAAGCTTGTAGGCGTGCAGACGAGTGAGTGTATGCTTACGTAGGGGGATAGTTTGGGAGCAGTAGTAGTAGTAGTTGTAGCCGTTGTCGCCTGGCCGACTGAAGGTGGATTTATTTGGCGCTGTGGCGGCCTCGTCTTGTGTGCTACCGAATACCCGTAAATGGATTCGCCTCCAGCAACAGCAGCCGCCGCCACAGCCGCAGCTCTAGCGCTGCCTTTCGGCTCTCGCAGCCACTTCCTCCTCCCGAACTTTCTCTGTTGGGCGTTGAGTGGGGCGGCCCATTACGAAAGAGCCCATGCGCAGGACGTCGTAGAAGCTTGGTCGCTCGCTCGCTCGCTCTATCGAAGAAATCGTCGACGGTTTCGACGGATGGACATAGGAACGAATCGAAGGGTCGATGCGTGTTGGGTACGACGATGTACGACGTACATATCTATGCGCATGTATAGATGACGGCATAGGGGGGCAAACGTGTGTTCGCCGCAAACAACCGGTGGCGGCGGAGATGAGGGGCAAGACGAGAACGGAGCAGAGAGTAGGATCGCCGCCCCCTCGGCGTCATGTAGCCAGATTCATATCGCAACGCGCGTTCGTCGACGCTCGATCGATTGGTTGGTCAAGTTGCGGCCTTGGGCCGTCCGAGAATGTCCAACGTCATCAACTGAGCACGAAACAGGTTATTTCTCGCCGATATCTGCCGGCTGCTTCGGTTACTGCTGCTGCTATGCTGCTGCTGTTGGAAGCTTCGCTCCGCTTCTAAAGCCGGCCATAGCGGAAAGCGGTGGGGTAGATCTTAGAGCGGGGCAAAATCCTCTAGCGGGGGCAGCATGAGCTCTTGAGCGTTTGCCCAGCCGACTTGTGCGACGGAACAGGAGAAATAGAAAGGCGCTACTGTCGCCAATGTCTTCACAACAAACTAGCCGCGTTCATATGTTCATCTGTTGTTGTTGTTGTTGCTGATGTCATTATTGTTGTTGTGGCCGCCTAATATTACCGCCCGCATTTTCTGCAAGAAGTACATGATAACCCCCCCTCCCCGAAGGCGCTACCAAGCCTTACCATTTGTAGACGGTACTTCCGTCGAGCCCGTTGGCGTGGTGCATTAGTCTGCGCCTCGCAACCGGAAGGAGACGCATAGGTGCGCGAGTTCGAGCCCCACCGTTGCACATGTATATTTATGGGGGTCCGTCTATGAAGCAATGCGAAGCGCAGTCCCGTGGACGTTAAATCTTGGCTAAGGGTCAGCCTGAAAACTTTCATTTATAGACGGTACTTCCGATTCAACTAGAGGGACATACGTCGAATCGTTTTTTTTCCTCAGCAGCAGCATTGCCCTTGTCATGAACGTCAACGACGTTACTACTACTATCACCATCACCTGGACGTATATATTCGTATTCGTTGCTCCCGATCGCTTGGTCCTTGATTCTGATGCTCCGTATGGAATGTCGTCTCGCATCTTCTCTCTGGGGTGCTGGCTCTCTACGTTCATTCTATTCGGCGTTGTTCGATCTCAAATACGGTTATTGCTTGTCCTACGCCTACCACTACTAATACACTCGTGAGCATGACTCCGTGGGAGGGGCATCTTTATAGGTAGAGGGGGATCCCACACTAAACACTGAATTTTGCTGTTGTTGTTGTTGCTGTTGCTGCCACTGTTACTGTTGTCGTCGTCTTGGCATCTCCGATCTCAGCCGTCTAGCGCCCGATCGCGATCTACCATCCGCTGTCTGTTGCGTATGCATATGCATACGCCGCATATCATCGACCGGGACTACGCCACGCAACGAGCATGCATGAACAGCTTCTGCACACAAACGTCCTTATCAAGTAGCGTAATCACGTAAATTGATCGTCTATGTCATATATCTGTCTCTCTCTCTCGTTAAACGTATCCGTAAAAACCTTTCGCTAGACTTCTTCGTTTGCAACTGTCTCTCTCTCTATTTCTCTCCTTCCCTCTTCCTCCATATATATATATATATATATATATATATATAGGTTTGTGTTCGTTCGCTGTGCGTGATCTGTCCTCAACTTCACCGACCCTTCAGGCACCGCACGTCCTCTGGTTGGCCATGGCGCCACCACCACTGCGATGACGGTTCAGCACGAAAACATGATCGTGCTCCTCAAGTCAGTCAGTCATCATCGTCAATCTCTCGCCATGTTGATTAACCACCTGAGATCCTTTTGTCTATTAGCGGCAGACAGTTACGCACAGATAAAGAGAATGAAAGAAAACGAGAGAAAACTGACGAACGACGGAGGCCGAGGCGAGAGAGAGAGGACGAGGGTCGATGGGCCAGAGACGATGGGCCACCTTCATCAATATGTATGATTTCACTAATTTGACCAAATCTAGCTATCTGTAGGCGATGATCTTGCTTGTGGCATCGTCAGCTTCGTCATACGCTACCAGTACGCTGCTGCAGTCTACCTGGCGGCGACGTGGCAGGCGCGTCATATCACGCCGGGGAATCTGCAACCCCGCTGCTACCCTTCACTGTTTGCTAGTTCGAATCGTCGAGTGGCGGGCTCTTTTAGCAGCTCGCTCGCTAGTCTTCTAAAGGAACCAGAACTGCCACTATTTGCCACTGCAACAACAGCTACTGGTACTGTTGCTGCTGCTGTTATGAGACCTCACCAGGACCTGCAGTAACAGGACCGCCGGGGGGAGGGCCGCGGGGTGGGTGGAGAGTAGGGTCTCATCGAATAGGTCGAACGTTAAGTCGCGGCGCGCTGGCCGGCATGGCAGGATCCGGAAGGAGGAATCAGAGGATGAACGACGACGACGACGACAACTGCCTGCTCGATAGTAGCTGAAGACAGTAAACATGGTTCGATAGTGGCTGCTATATCGGCGGCAGCAGCAGATGCGAGGCGCCAGAGCAAGATCCATTGTTGTTGCTGATATTGTTGATATTGCTCTTGTTGTTGTTGTTGTTGCTGTCGTCGTTGTTGATATTGTTGTTGTTGTTGCTGATGCTACTGGCGTGCGTGCGGGCGGGCCGACGCGCGTACAGGCAGGCGTATTGCGGGCGGCATCTCATAATGATGAGGAGGACGAACGCGAACGGGCGAGCAGTCTTCATGTCCATGTGGTGCACAGACAAACAGACGGACAGAGAGATGCACGGCCTAATACATGCAAACAGGCTGAATCAGGCTGCGACGAAACGGGACGACGCGACGTCCTATGACGACGGCCAGGACGACGACGGCGACGAGAACAACCTGCCGGCCAAGGATCATCTTAGCTGGCTGGGAAGCGGGCGATGACAACAACCGCGCGGGGTTGAGGGAGGGGACTAAAGAGAGGAGGGAGGGGTGCAGAGAGCGCAGGGAGAGCGGAAAAGGAGATGGGGGTGAAAACTAGATAACAAGATAAATGCCTAGACAGTAGCCGTGACTGCTGTTGCTAAACATTATGGTAGGCCGTCTGAGATCTTGAGATATCGCATAACAACCCATGTTGTTGTTCTTCGTGTTGTTGTTTTTTGCTGTTAGCAGCAGCAGCAGCATCTGCCTACCTAGTAATAAGCCTAGAAAAGTTTCAAGTGCTTCACTACTAAGACTAAAACTATGACAACAGCAAGAACAACAATATCAACAAGCACAACAACAATATCAGCAGCAGCAACAACCACAACAACAATATTAGCAACAACAACAACAACAACAATAATAATAACAGCAACTACACCTACTATTACTATGAATGTAACCCTTGTTACTGCTTCAACTGCAATTCGTTTTATTCACTTTGTCGTTGAATACCGCTACCGCCTTGGCTACGGCACATACTTGAAGCTTTAGCTCCTGTTGAAGCAGCAGCTGCACGCAGATTCGCAGACCTTCGTCTAGATTAAAGGCTCAGCGAATATCGAGGTAAAAGGTCAAACGAATAAAACCGTTGCTTGTGATCATGATAAAGATGTTGATGATGAAGAATCAAATCTAACGATACGAGCCTTACGCCTTACAACTGCACACGGATGTGAACGGATCTGACGAACATCAAAGTGGCAACGACGACATTCGACGAAAACAGCAACACAACAACAACAACACGAACGTCAGAAACAGCAACAACAACGAACACAACAACAACAACAAAGACAACGATAACAATGACGGAAACAACAAAAACAACGGTAACGAAGACAGCCATGACGATGCTCATTACGGTGCTAACGAGTGTGGCGAGGTGACCGATTGTGGAGTCGAAGACCTTGTGTTTACTAGAGTAATATACTCTTTTGGATATAGAGAGCCGTTGAGAATCCTAGTGAGGACACCCGTCAATCTCGTCATCTTATTACACACATACTGGTGCTGTTTCGGTACTGCGTCGAAATCTTGCCATACTCGTAGAAGTTTGCTTCGAACTAGCAGTTGTTAGCCTAATGCGGGCTACAGCGGGCCTCTCGGTGCTGAGACTTCAAACCGCACGAGTATATATATATATATATATATATATATATATATATATATATATTGGTTGACAGAGTATAATTAAAATGTATTTATTTCTTAAATTATTGCTCATATATATAAGCCGTACGTCAAGGATAACAAACAATTGTCTTGCTACCGTCCTATTACCAGAATTTATTCTGGCAAATTTGCTCTATGCATGCATATAATCAATTGGTATTTATTTGTCAAACATTGACAGCATATAATACTGTTAGAGATGAGTACACTCTATTTCAATGGTATATGATGTGCTAAAAATATCTCATCTCTCCGCTCTGCCTCGTCGAGATGCTTGGTCGAACTCTGTGCACGTCATAATATGATATCTGTCAATTCCAAGTGCCTCGCAACACTTGCAAACACATACACATCTCTCGTCTATATCAATACAATTTCGCTTCATGTGTGCGGGTATATATGAAGATTCATCCTCGTATCTGTATTGGCTGTAAATTGACCACTTGCCCTCCTCCGTTCAACGTTGTCGACCACCTGAATTGCAACAACGGCAGATTTCTGAATTGCTGAATGCCGAGTTGAGGCGGATGTACAGTATCGCCATGTGAGGATTCGAGTCAAGACGTGCTCGAGATTAATGAAGTGTCGAGTCCGTTCGCCGACGGGCATCGTCCCATACGACGCCTTGATCGTTTGCAGCCGTCTGGTGTGGTAGCGTATCTGTCTGCTAGAATCGGTCTGGTAGCGCCCGCGTAGGTGGTAGGTGCGGACCGGACCGCCTCTTCAACCAACACTTCGAATTGACACGTTTCATTTGAAGTCTCTCTAACCTGCCTAATGGCTAATGGTATTGTGTTCTCGTCGTTCTTGTTCTATGATCCCGCCCGATCTGTGGGCCTCCGAGATACGAGGAGCTATTGTAGCTGTTGGACGCACTGTTGGATGCGAGACCTGTGCCGCAACCCGTTATTCAGGCTGATCGCTGACTCGCGGCGTTTTCATCGCATCGTTGTTACGGTTGTTTTTACTGTTGTTGTTGTCGTGTTGTTGTTATTGTTGTTGTTGTTGTTGTTGCTGCTGCTACCGCTGCCATAACAGCTGCCATTTATATATGCTGTTGTTGTCATATCTAACAATACGGATTGTTGTATTCGTCGTCGTTGATACAATTGCTGCGCTTCTATGCAAGTACAAGTCTCACTGATTCCAATTTCGATCAGCAAGTCGAGCATTTGTTCTTGCGTTCGGCCAAAAGTAAGAAAGAAGAGCCAAGCGAATGGTCCAATTCATATTGTACGGTTTGCAAGGTGGACTTCACCAGACCAGAGTAGGTAGCGAGAGAGAGCCTATCGAGAGCGTTGCTAATGTACGCGCTGAACGGCGATACGGCGGCGTCAACTCGAGACCTAGGTATGCCCAGGCTGTACGAGATTTAAGTATGTAGGAGTACGTCAAAGGTGCCACAAAAGGGGTTGCAGAAGCAGCAGCAGCATCAGCAGCACCAGTCACAGCTAATAACAGCAATAGAAGAACGCCGTTCGTTCAATTAAACCACAACCCGATTCTACAAGTAGCAGCTCGTTTGGCTTCACTTTGGAGGCTCTGGCGCGCAAGTGTCATTGCTTACTTGGCCAGTGCGGCGGTAGTTACTACGTTACTATTGCTACTTCTACTACTACTACTACTACTTTGTAAGTAGTATCCTCTACCAGTATTAAACCCCAACAACCCCTTTTCCCCCTTTAGCACCATCGTTAGTCGCGCCCGGGCCGCCGCCTTCGCAGAGCAGAACTCTTCTACTTGTCAGTGTGTTTGAGCAGTACACCTTCTACATATCGAATCGCAATGTAGGCAGCAGAACTTGCTGACCTTGGTTATCCAGTCTCCGCTCTCTCGAGTTGGCTCTCAGCACGCCTCAATCTCATCCTCACAACTGCGCTATCACCTTTTCTCCTGTGTCCTGCCTACCTACCTGCCTGGCTGTTCCTGTCTCGTTATCGTTATCATCATCATCACCACTCAACATTACAGACACCGTCGATGTAGGCAGTGATAGCCGTGCAGTGCACCAGTGTTGCGACTTTGACTTCGGTTGCGACTACTTCTGTCCTTGATTGACCTTCATTTGAAGGGCAGGTGGGTGGGTGGATGGGAATACCGATATAGGCAAGGTTAAACAACGACGACGACGACTATAATGATGATGGTGATGATGATGATGATGCAGAAGCGGCCTAACTCGGCGACCGTAGGTGTAGATGTGTCTATCGAAGGTCGATTTCATTTCGATCTCTCTCTCGCTTTCCCCTTTCCTCTTGCACCTCATTGTTCATTGTTGTTTTTGTTCTTGCTTTATCTCCATATTCGTCCTCTCTCTCTCACTCTCTCTAGCTCGCTGGCTCCCCCCGCATCTGCTTTCTATTAGTTTCTCTCTTTCCGTGTCTGTGGCACTGCAATACGCAGCCACACCAGTCGCCGCAGCGCAGGGCCTCGCGCGAACATCGAACACCGACCCGGCCCGAAGCAGCCATGCTCGATATAGCCGACAGGCAACGCTTAGCCACTCCCGCCGCCCGCCTCCCACACTCGAATCCTCGACGAGATGAGGCGCCCACTCGCACTCGCGTCTACGAACGAGCAACCGCCGCCGCCACCCTTCTC
This sequence comes from Dermanyssus gallinae, assembly GCA_003439945.1. NCBI lineage: Eukaryota > Metazoa > Arthropoda > Arachnida > Mesostigmata > Dermanyssidae > Dermanyssus > Dermanyssus gallinae. The sequence continues at coordinate 137,914 of QVRM01002122.1, read as the reverse complement.
AACTCGGGACTCTGGTACGGCCACAGTCTCCTTTTTTTGGTTCCCAGCCTCGTCGAACCGCCGTTGCGTGATCGGATTGCCCTCGAAACCAGCAGGCCGGCAACTCAGGTCGGCAGGCAGGCAGGCAGAAGTTACAGTGCGGCAGCAGTAGCAGCCGCAGGAGGCCCGGCTACTACAACCCAATAGCTATCTACACCAGTAAGGCCACCACTACAGATATGAGCAAAATCGAATGAATGGCCCGGTACGCCGATGTGTACATAAGGACGTACGCATACACACAAATATGTATATATATATATATATATATATATATATATATATATATATATATATTAATACTGCTATGTGCATATGAATACACACAAATGTGTATGCGCATCCACAGATTGCTGGCGGGTGTACCTCGCTGGTTGGTCGCTCGGTCGGTCGCTCAGTCGGTCGATTGATCAGACGCAAGACTGAATCAGGCTGTCTTGAGTTTGTGTCTCGAGGGCAGCTGAGTTGGCTGTGAGTTTGTCGTCGTTGCCGGTGCTGCTGTTGCTGCTGCTGTTGCTGATGATGATGATAGTGATAATGGTGAAGATGGTGGCAATGGCGAAAGCGGTAGAGACCGCGACCACGGCGAATGCGTACACTGCTACCCCAAGAAGGTCCCGCACAACCCTTTCGTTTGACGCTGAACTTCAACAGCGGCCCTACAGTAGCTAGCACTACGACGCTACCATTACACAACCAGTGGAAGAAGTACTACTACTATTACTACTACTACGCTAGCCAGCACTATAAGCAGTACTACATGCAGCAGTATCACAGCTACTACTACTACTACTACTACGACTACTACAGCTACTGTGCGTCGTAGTCAGTCAGTGTCGTAGTTGGCAGCCAGCGGTCCTGTCCTAGTGGCGCGGTGCCGCCGGCGACAGGCGACGACCCACCACTGCCACCAATGGCAGCGAGCCCGTCGCAGACAGACGCGGCCATCATAGGCCAGCGTCTGCCGCAGCTGCCCTGAGGGCGATTTTTCCTAAGGCCCGCCTTCTGAACCTCTCGTTGGTTCGTTCGTTTGTTTGGTCGTGTTCTCCCGATTTCCCCTCCATTTCTTCATCTACCTTGGCGAGATCTATCTTTCTCTCTCGTTGGCGTCCCTCACCGCCCGCCCGCCCGCCCGCTGTTGTCTCTCGATGATGCGATGCCGCCGCCGCCGCCTCTTACGCCAGACTATGATGATGATGATGATGGTGATGATGATGATGACGATGACGATAGAACCTCCTGGTCTGGTGGTGGCAACGCGCCACGAACCCGGCTTTCCTTCTTTTTTTTCTCACGGTGCTGCCAGAGCAGTGGGCGCCGATCGTCGCCATGATCGTGGTGGTCGTGACGGTAGTCGTAGTAGTCGCAGTAGTAGTGGTGGTAGGGGTGGCGGTGGTAGGCGAACAGAACCAAAACTTCAACCGGCTCCCCCCGCCGCCACCGCCTGGCGGACTGGCTGGCTCTCGACTGTATGTCGGTTCTTGCTTCTGGTTGCAGCCTGGTTCGTGGAGGGCGTCCGAGGCTACCCTTGCCGCACCCCTTTGGTTACCCCTCCACCGCGTCGGGTCGTTCCCAGCGCTCCCTCCTCCCTCAACTCGTTTCCTCCCCCAATAACAATTTGATCTGCAACAACAACTTCAACAGCAACAACAACAGCAACAACAACAACATACCTTTGGCTTCTGGTCTGGTTTGCCAGTCCTTTGCTACGCCAGAAATTAGCCGGTGTCCTCGAACTGTGTGTGCGGGTACGTATGGGTGCTTGCGGCCTAGAATTGACAAATAGATTATTGGCTACACATGGCATGATGCAGGTCGGATAATAGGCATTAGTCTATTATGCGTACAGTGCGTGCCGATTTGTGTTGATGCGTATTACTGCGTGCGCATGTGACGCAGCCCACTCGCCATTTTGCCGTCCGTCCCATCCGTTGTTCTAAGAGAGCACTCGTTGTCGTCGAATCGATGCATCGACTACTGACTGCACAGTGAACGTGTCCTCCGACTAAAAAAAGCTGCGTTTTTCTATAATTTGAGCATTATTATAAAGCGTCGTCGGAAAAAAGCGAATGAGGAAAAGAAAGGATAAGAAGCACAGATATGGAAAGATGACGGGACAGCTCCCTCGGGGCAACCTGCCTACTAGGTCCACGAGACCGTCGAGCGATATTTTTTATAACTCGACTCTTCTGTTTGTATTGTGGAAGTTGAAGGTCATCAAGCACACTTGCTGGAACCAATTATAGCACAGCAACAACATATATATATATATATATATATATATATATATATATATATATATATATATATATATATATATATATATATATATATTATGTATTGAATGTGCTTGCGTTAGTAACACCTACAGTGATTTCTTCGCTGTTGGGTGCTGAGTTTGCCTCTCCACTGGCACGCGGCTCCCCCAATCGCTGCCAAAATATCAAGAACAGCAACAGCAATAAACAGAAACAACAGGAGAACAACAAGAGCAGACGAAAACAGTCTTGTCATTAACAACAACGGGAACAACAGCAAGAAGCAGCAGCAGAACAACGATAACAGCGCAAACCGTTAGGGGTTTCACTCCGATCTGAAGAGGCGAGCGACAGCGGTCGCTGTCGTTTGTTTGCTGTGATGGACTCCTGCTGACTGTTACCGTTGCTGCTACTGCAAATGTTGGCTGTTGCCTCGCTACTACGAATTGTCGCACCACCGGTTACGCCAAGTTCTCTCTCTTGCGCGCGCCTCTCTCTCTCTCTCTCTTCTCTTTTTCTCTCAAGATGCTACGCAACCGTTAGCTAACCCAGAAAACCGGAGGGCATAGCGTGGGAACCTAATCTAGACCTCGCGCCTGTTCTCCCAGTGGCCACCTACCGACTCACGTCCTCTAGGGGCGTGGGAAGGGGGACCGATGAACCTCAGCTCAACCACAAACCAGACCAGCCGCGACTGGTTCGTCACTGGCGGACTGAGCAGCGTCCGCCAGTGGAAGCGGCCCTTAGCAGCAGCAGCAGGAGGGAGAATTCGGGTTCTGGACTTCTTATGGCGTTCAACATTGCCGCGATAGTCGCAAAGCTGATGCATAGCAGCACACAGGCCCCCTCGACATGCAAGTTGCTGCCACGCCAAAATTGCTACGAACCACGAGCTAGGCGTTCGAAGAGGTATAGATGGCATCATGTGCCAGAAGCACGTAAAACTACTTCACTAGCTGCTGACGGGACGGCATTAGGTCATAACGGTGCAACACGCGAATTTGCTTTTAAGCAGCCCTTAAAGCTATAGTGGCGGCGTGATCTTAGGGAAGGGGTCTAATGTGCTTGTCATGGTTGTCATCTACCGGCCGGTGTACGACCGGTTCGATTGCTGTTGTTAATCGATATTTGCTTGAGAGATGCTCATTGATTTCAACAAATAATAAAGCTATTTGACTGAGGGTCAGTGGCCAAGGGGCTGCCACAGGACTACTGGGGAAAGCCTAGATATCTCAACATGTTCGGCCCTCGGTGCATTAAAGATATACCTCACGGCGAGATCCAAGCCCGTTATAGGAGACAGAGTGAAAGTCTAAAGTGAAAAACAACCTACAATAAAATGTGTTTTTTTTTCAGTTATAGGTATCTAACGCTATACGGTATGAATTACACTTAGATGGCATCTGGCAAGGATTATTTCCATCTTACTAAATTGACGTAAAATGAGAATACTGATTATAGCCCATTCATGGTCAAGGCACGCCAAAGATGTATAATCGTTAAATAAACAACACACATTTCAGAAGCGGTCGATTTAATTCAATCGTAGCAATAACGAGCCTGCAAACGACAACTACAGCCTTTTAGACAACGTGACAAAGTATTTTTATAGTTGAAACGAAAACTATAAGTAACAATTTATATATAGATGTACGTTGTCGCATCTCATCTCAGACTTGTATTTGCAGCTATTATTTGCATTGCAATGAGCATCGCCATAATTGCAAGGTATCAAAACCGCACTTAAATCTGTTAGTCCACATATGAGGGGGCTTTGTTAGACTTACTGAAGTAAACCGTACCGCCCCGTTCTACGCTTGTAATAAACCACCGTACGCCGATATACATATATGTATACACCGAGAATATATTGTATATATATACCAGACCACATATCTAAACAAAAAAAAAATACGGAACAATTACACGTTCCACGCAACGTGGTTTCCCTGTTGCTCCGACGATAGAGATGTCGGGTCTATTTTACAGCTTCAGTATAGTGAGGTGAATGCGTAGCTAAGTATATATATTTATATATGTATGAAAGATTGGTCCTACTGGAGCGTGAGCACTTGTGTCGCGCTGACGGTTGATAAGTTGATGAACTGTGCGTTTATCAGTGGGCGCACGACCGCAGCAGCTCCTCTCTCGGTCTAGGGGGTCTAGACCATCGGCAAACGCCCTTCGACATCGACAGCCATATAGCGCTCGCTTCGCTTTACCGCACAATGTGCGTGCGAAAATAACTTGTCTCTCCTCGATAAACATCATCTTAGTCACACTTACACACATGTAAACAAAGTTGTCCTGCTGTCTCTCTTTGGAAATGTTCTGCCCCCACGTAGTCAAGTACCGAGACACACATATATATATATATATATCCGCTTATGTTGCGGCTCTAAGCGTCCCTGATGTAAAAGGGTGACATGTGTATATAGGTGTACATGTAAAGCGAATAATAGGTCTATCCGTGTCTGTATGTTTATGTATATATATGTATATATATACACATGCACGCAAGGCCACATGTGACGACCACCTTCTGACCGAAAGTTTCTGTCATCGAAGAAGAAGTTCATTAAAGGAATCAGAGGACTAACAAAAAACAATAGAAAAAACATAATTCGTATTTGCTGATATATATATATATATATATATATATATATATATCAGCAAACGAGATAAAACCGCACTCATAAATACTGTGAATGGGATCGAGTAGAATGGAGAGGGTACGCACGCAACGCGAAATTATTTTGCAATTGAGCAAACATTCACACATCGCCACGCTCACACTCCAATAGGCATGACTGAATAGACAGACAGGCAAACAGACCCACAGTCAAACACGCTGGCTGTGGTGCTGCTTTTTCTTCTGGTGGAACAATAGCAAACAACGAAACGCCAAGACTCTGATTGAGAACAGCGGGCAATTTTTGGACACAAGCATGTTGTGAGGGGGACATGGGGTTCCCGTGCTGGGAACTGCACTTATCACCACCACTTTCACGTACGACGACGACAACTATGGTGGTGATGATAATGCTGATGATGATGGTGATGGTGATGATAATACTGATGACGATGATGGTGATGATGATAATGATGATAATGCTGATGATGGTGATTGTGATGATGATGATTTGGTGGTGTAGGGTGAAGATTGAGTTAAGAGTCGCCGCCATCGAGGGTGCCGGCGAGGCGCTTCGAGGCTTCGTTGTCGAGAAGGAGGAAACCAACATGTCGTCTGCCGTCTGTGTCTGCTTTTCAGAGATCGCACAGTATGAGCTCGTTCAACGATTGATTCGACGCCCGCGTCAAACAGAAGAGTTATCAATACGTCCCTCTAGAATGGCATCCACAGCCGCAGCGTCTAGCGGGTAGAATCCACCGCACACTGGCAGCACTCGATGTGCCAACTTTCTAAGAGGAGGTTTGTAAAGAAACATTGCACATTCGGTAATATGATGTGGTGGATAGCCGGCTGATGATGCTGCTGCTGCTGCTGGTGTTGCACAACTGTCTTGCAAGTCTCTTGCTATATATATATATATATATATATATATATATATATATATATATATATATATATATACGAGTTTATTTATTCAATGTAATCAATCATTCAGGGTGGGTCCGAATGGGTGATCGCACTTAAGTCCCTGCGATATGCGATATATATATATATATAAATTCCTTAAGTGACTTGTCTGTGCCTCGAGATTTTTACAAAACAATACAATACAAGTCTCTTTTATTAAAAAAGGGATTTTAACAAGTCACATATTTTGTCGTCGTCCCGTGCGCGGCGGGCCAGGCGCCACGCAAAAGCATTGTTAACGACTTCGGCATTGGCTATTTCCAGTACGTGAATAGTTACGCCGCTCCGTAAGTTGTTCGTCCTTACAGTGAAAAACTTTGAAAGTCGATTTTCTTTTATAATCTGTCTAAAAATACGAGTGTCAACCCGTCGTTGGTACTCCTCTACACTAGGGAAAACAATTTCGGCACGAGCAATTTTGCAGCGCCAGGACAGACGCTTAATGAGCCTGTCCTGCACGCGTTGCAACAGTGCCATATCTTTCCCATGGAAGGGTGCCCAGACATGAGCGCAGTACGTGAGTTTCGGTACTACTATTGTTTCGTACAGTTTTACATACATTTTAAGGTCCTGCAAGATAAACGTTTTAAGAAGAAGGTTGCACAGTCGAGTCGCTGCAGTCGCTGTTTCCACAATATGTTGCCGGAACTTAAGTTGGCAATCAAACATCACTCCCAGGTCTTTATACGCATTGACTTCATTTATAATGTTTCCGTCCAAGTAATACTTAGCATCATCAGGAATGGTCTTTAAAATTGCGCACAGATATCTCCATTCGGTTAGCTTTGGACCAGCTGGATATGAGATTGACTGCTTTCTGCAGTTCCGTACGATCCCGGTCACTGTGTACTTCGGTATAAACCTTGAGATCATCAGCATACATTTTGTAAGTGACATTGAGTGCGCTGAGAGCACGGCCTAGATCAGTGACAAAGATCGCGTACAATAATGGGCCTAAGCAAGAGCCCTGAGGGACTTCTGACGTACATCGCCCGCTGCTAGATAAGGAATCATCAACTCTCACCCTGAAAGTTCTGTCTGACAAGTATGCATTGAGCCACTTGATTATACGAGGGCCGATTCCAAGTGAAGCAATTTTTACCAGCAAAAGCGTATGGTCAACCCTGTCAAAGGCGCGCGAGAAGTCAAAGTACAGTACATGGAGGGTGACTCTTCTATTACGCGCGAGGGCCCAGTCCTGTGATACTTCGAGGAGTTGAGTTTCGGTGGAGCGCCCTTTGGTAAAACCATGCTGATTGGGATCCAAGTGGCCGTTCGCAGATAAGAATTCTGTAATGTTGTCGACGACGATTTTCTCCATGATTAAACATGGGATAACACATTGGGCCACAGGTCGATAATTTTCCGGCAGATACCTCTTGCCTTTTTTGTGGATGGCTGTGACGATAGATTCTTTAAATAAAGTCGGCACCTCACCATCCTCGAAGGAACGAGTAAGAATAATTGAAAGCAGACCCGCCAAGACGTCCGCCAATTGCGCAAACAAAATTGGTGGAAGTCTGTCAGGAGTCACGCTTGACCTCCTCTTCAGTGTCTGCATTTTCTGAAGCACCACGTCAGCTGAGAAAGTGATATCGTTGAGATATGCCGCTGGTGTGGACGAAGGGAGGTTGACAGATTGCCCTGATGGGATATAGACACTTTCAAAGTATTGCATAAGAGCGTGGGCATTGTCCGAGTTTTCAACAAGTGTTGAGTCTTCTACTTTAAGAGGAGAAATACCGCTGTGCAGGTTGAGACGCTTATTTGCGTAGCGAAAAAAGCTTTTAGCATCTCTAATATTTAAGCGTTTTTCCTCTAGCCGTCTGTTTTTGGTGGCCGCTCAGGTCAGTTGGCGAGTTAGGGTGCGCCGTTTGTCCGGCGTCATGTCATGTTCCAGGGCGGTAGATGCCCGTCGAATAAACGCGTCAATTCGAGAGAATGGTGGTTGACAAAAGGGGGTAAATCCCTCAACCAAATACGTGATTAACTCTAGGAACTTCATGTACTGACTCTGAACTGAGTCGCATTCGAAGAAAAACAATGACCAGTTAGTTAATGCGAGGTTGGCAGCAATAGCATCGAAATCCATTTTTCCGTAGTTAAGTCTCTCTTTCCTTTGGGGAAGTGATTGCCGAACCGCCAGTTTGAAAGTAAGTGCCATATGATCCGACTTGACGGGAGGCGCGCAAACTTTCATGTCCGTAATTGAGTCGACGGCATCTGTTAGTATGACATTTAGGATGTTTTGTTTTTTGTAGGAATGGTAACCAGCTGGATGAGATCATTTGCGATGCAAAACGTAGTCAGCAAATATTCCTTTGAGGTTTCAGAGTCAGGAATAGTGATTGGATGCCAATTTATTGCAGGCTGGTTCAAATCGCCAGTGATGATTACTGGATAGTCGACTTGCACTAATTCTTCCAAGTCGTTGCAGAGCTCTGCCATCCAACGTGCTAGTTCGGTGGATTCGCCAGTCGGTGAAAAATATGTACAAAGTATTCTGTGCATCATATCAGTACCGCACATTATGTCAACAGCGACCGTTTCGGATACAGTGTTTGCTGATACTTCGCAACATTTGAGATCGGGACGCGCAAGGATGCAGACACCACCCCCCGCGCGTCCGAAGCGATCTCTGCGGTAAACATTGTAGCAGCCCATAGATAGCTCTGCAGATGAGACGGTCTCGCTGCTAGCCCACGTCTCAGTGACGCAGACAATGTCAATTTCAGCTGAAGAGCAAAATTGGCGAAGAGAGTCGCATGCAGCGTTCTTTACTAAACGCGCAGCGTTAAATGGGAGACAACTAACCAATTTATATTTGTATTCGGGCAAATCGTTTTTAGAATCTGTCAAGTTATTTGAGTCCAGTGGTGGTGGTCCGAGTCACGCTACGGCAGGAAATGTGTCAACTACCGCAATGTGTCCTCCCCGGTCCCTAAAGTCCATAATGTTAGTACCAGTTGCCCACAACTCCTCATTGAACATCTTAGCGTAATCGATAGCCGACACATCAACAATGAAGCAGGAGTGTGTGGCATATTTAGGTTGTACCTTTTGCACCTTATACGCCCCGACACCATTCGCCTTCAGGTGAGCGTGCACACGTGCCGCGCTGATGTTTTTCTCCAAATTTGATAAAAATATTTGGCGGCTTTGTAGTTGGAAGCGCGAAACGGGTAGCTGGGAATGTTGTTGTTTCTGCTGTGAGTCAGTCGCAGTACTTGAAGTTCGTCCAGTCGGCCTCTTGTTATTTACATTGCTGGACTGTTCAGCTGACTTGGAAGGGTCGCCAACCCGTAAAAAACGTCGCTGGCCACGTTTGCCCGTCTGAGCCTTGTTCCATCCTGGTTGCTTAGTTTCGGGCATATTGTTGCGATGTTGTGCACTGTCGCTTCTCCCACTAAATAACACTCTTGAGGATGAGCGTTGGGGCCGTGACGTTAGGCGACGTGCAAGTGGCGTGGCGTCACGATGATGTGTAGTCCGGCTTCGGTCCTGGTTAGGTTTATTTGCAGCTTCCTTGCGAGATGCAGACCGTTTCTCCACCTTGGCGGCGAGATATTGCACCTGCCGATCAAGCTTGACGTTGGACTTACGAAGTGCACGCATTTCTTTGAGAAGTGTGCGCAACATCTTGGCTGTGGCGTCTGTTTCTGCCTCTCCTTCTTCGTCCTCTTCCATCTCGCTCTCTTCGTTCGATGAGTCAGCTATAGGCTTGCAGCCCTCACATTGAAACTCGGTAAATGCCGCAGTTGAGTTGACAACATCTTCAGTAGATAATTGAGTGCAGTGGACATGAACACGAAGATCACAGTTTGTGCACTGGATGTAGTTCCTGGAGCCGACTCGCTGGTTACAGTTTGGGCACTTCTTCGGCTCGTGCGACGGTTTCTTGGCAGTGGAGCCATTCAAAGAATCGCCGTTTTATTTTCTCTTTCGATCTAGCGCCATAACTCACTATTGCTTCAGTCAGCACTTCACAAGTAAGTGATAACTTATAAACGGGCTAGCAGGGAATTTAGAGGAAAAACGTGCCAATTGCTCTATTACTGTGAGTAGCTAGTGGTTCAGGGGAGAAAGTTTATAAACATGTCACGCTGACCGACACCGCATAGCTGATACCGTATTCGTGCAATTTAGAGTTTTACCCCGTGAAACTGTTCACTGAGTTACACAGGTCGGTGGAGCGCAGTTCACAGTCGCGTCACTTTGGTTTAACTCTTGATCTAGATGGATTTTTACGGAGCGTATATTTTTGCGGCCGAACAGTTTGGCGATCAGCTGATCATCTGACTTCTGACATCTGATTTACATAAAGGTGACTAATAATTTAACCATAAAAAAAAACATAAAAAAACGTTGCTGAATAAAAACGTGCGTACATTTTGTGTTGCCGCCAGGTTAACGCGCAATTACTATGATCCGACGTATGATTAAGCATGACGCGTATGCGTCAGTATGCGTCCCACTGTGTCTGGGTGCACCCCTGTGTGCTCTGCTCCTACATTTCTCTCGTTCACGCCTCTGTCTCTCTCTGTCTAACTGCCGCTTCCGCTCTCTCCCGTTCTTCTTCGTCGTCATCATCTTGCATTTGTGCGCCGATATCTTCTGATTTGGCAGCTTCCATTCATCCATCTATTTGTCTGATTGACACTCTGACGTCTCTATCCGCTCAGTGCACAGACAGGTTCGTCTCCTGCTTGTCGACAATTGTCATTTGTTTGGCCATCGGCAACTGTTCAGGCGCGCGTGTGCTGCCGTTGGCGCAAATCGCTTATCGGATTTTGTCCTGAAATCCGGTTGTTGCCGCTGGTTTTACTGTCTTGTTTATGTTGTTGTTGCTGTTATTGCTGTTGTTACTAATGCCGTAGTCGCCGCCGCCATCATCATCATGATCATCATGGTGTCAACATGACGCTCATGTTGGCGCTCATCGGAACGCCATGTCTGCAGTCTGCATCTGAAGCTAATACACTGTGCAACTTTAGCGTCGACGCGTTGGGGAACGTAATCCCTGTAAGATTGTCTCCCCTTCGCAGATAGTGCGTACTCATTCATCATTAAGCTGTGACGCCAGCTAGTCGTAAGGCTCGCGTTTAACCGATGCGACATGTTTAGGCAAATCTGATACATATATATTAGATATATTTATATGTATATATATATATATATATATATACATACATACATATATATAATATATATATATATATATATAATCTCGAATTGCGCAAGTCTCGAAAAAGAACGCTTTAAAAGGGTATGCGGCGTATCGGCTTCGATTTCTAGTGTCAAAGCTACGGTTCTATTCCCACGGCAAGAATTTCCAGACCGCCTTTTCATATTCGTCGTACTTAGCATCAATGTCTGCTATCATTGCAATGTAGCTTTCGTGGTTCTTGGCTGTTAAACTGCACAGTTGTACGGAACAGGGTATAATTGTTGTTGTTGTGTAAATGTGCACGTGCAACCCAACAAGCATTGATATGTATGAGGTCGCCGCCTCAGCTGTACCGCCCAGGTAAGTACTGTATGCGTACTGGCTGCATTTTGATTGAGATATCGGACTCAAACGTGGTTTGCCGACCCAACAATAGACGGAGACTGCCAAGTAATTTCTATAGGCTACATAATTTTGACTACTATCGTTTTTGTTGCTTTGCTGTCGTGGACGCCATACTGTACGCAAGTACGCTCTTTATACTGTTTGTTGTTCTTACTGCTATTCGTTATTCTTGTGATCTGCGATAATAATGATCAGATTATTTTATCTGATCATAAATAAATGATGATTTATTTATTCATCATAATATATATGATATGAGACGGGGAGGGGGGATGAATAACTCCCCCTCCCCGTCTCCTCTTCCTTTTCTTTTGTCGTTTTGTTACAAGTGTCGCTGATGACCAATCGCAATGCCACCTTTATCACCCCCCCCCCCCACCCTTCTTCACCGCCACCACCACCACCACCACTTTACTACCACGTAACTACTGTTACGTCTACGTCTGCGACTAACTACCGCTACCACTGGTTAGTGCACTGTTGTAGCAGACGTACATCGGGTGCGGGGCGCCGGAGGCGGCAGCAGCTGCAGCGATAGCTGTGGTAGCGATGGACGTCCGTTATCCCCGCCAGCGGATCTACAGACGCGGTGTTGTTGTTGTTGTCGCTAGTGTTGTTGTTGCCGCTACCGTTGTTGTTGCCGTCATTGTTGCTACCGTTGTTGTTGCCGCTGTTGTTGTTGCCGCCTTTCTCCTTGTAGCAATTGTCGTCTGTCGTGACGGTATCAACAACCTCAGAAGCGGCTGCAGCGGCGGCGGCGACGGCGGCTTTTGCTGTCCGAGTCATCATGATTACTTTTATTATTATATTCTATTATTATGATTGTACATTATTATCATTATTATTATTATTATTATTATGGTCATCATCATCATCATCAGCATCTTCATCCTCCTCCTCCTCTTTTATCATCACCAGCATCCTTAAGTCGAGCCTCATTGGCTTTGCATGCGTTCTTGGCTTGGTTGCCCACTACTGCAATGTTATGGTCTGATGACCGCGCTTATTGTCGTCGTCGTCGTCGTCATCATAATCATCATCATCATCATCATGGTCGTCGCCACCGTCTCGCTGCAGCCGTGGCAGCATCAACAACCAGCCATTGGTGTTGGTCGTGGCGCTTGTTGAGATGATACTGATGGTCAAGGCGATGATGGCAATCGCGCTGGTGATGGCGGTGGCGGTGGTTCATCATGGCAGAATGACGACGACGACGGCGATTTTCTCTCTTCGGGCAGAAGGGCCTCGGACTGGCCTCGGGGGCCACTCAGCCAATGCTACTGCTGCCGCCGCCTGGTTCTGCCGGCGTTGCTGTTTCGTATTGCAACTGTCGCCGCTGTTTCTACAGCGCAGGGTGCGCCCACCTGCCCGCGGTACGATTACTATAGCATGGAGGAGGACAACACTCAAGAAGAAGGGCTGCTTCTTGAATCGAAGGAATACCGACGAGAGAAAAAGAAACAGAAGGAAAAGACGAAGAAGAAGAAGAAGAGAAAAAGAAGTCGAAAAGGTCGTAGACAGAGATAAGACAAGCACGAACAAGAGGAGAAAAAGAGTTCAAATTTGTCAAGGGCCAAACGTTTTCACTCGTCTGTCTATAAGACGTCTCTACGGCTACCCCTCCCTCCTCTGATCTTGCTCTCTCTCTCTCTCTCGGGAGCGTCGCAAAATGAGCTGCGCGGGGCTGGTTTTTGTTGTTGTTGTTGCTGTTGTTGTTTTTGTTGCTGTGGTCGCTATTGTTGCTATTTCTACTACGTTGATCGGTGCGGTTGGTTTAGTTGTTACTATTTGCTATTATGTATTCTATAGACAAAGAGGGCAGCAGCAGCAGAAAGAATTCAACAAAAGGCAGTGTGTGTTTGAGATAATACGCTCTCTATTATTTGAGAGAGCGACACAGTGAACATGAACGGAGGGGGGGCGAGGCTAAAGAAGAAGGATGAAAATCGATAAAGAAATAGCGAGAAACAAAACGATATTCCGATAGAGGCCCACAGCGGGCTCGCGAAAGGAAGAGAGCGGGCGAGATGTAGCAAAGGAAAGTGAGTGAAGAAGCTATATATATATATATATATATATATATATATATATATATATATATATATATATATATATATATATATATATAGAGAGAGAGAGAGAGAGAGAGAGAAGATAGAGGGGGAGAGAGGTGGTGGTCAGCCAGCGAGCTCGGCCCCCACGATGGGCCGCCAGCTGGGACCACGCCGGAAACAAAGGGGTCCCGGCCAGGCCAATGCCCAGTTTTTCGGGTACCTACCTATATATACCTATTCAACTAGGTACCTACCTCCAACCAACCTCTATCTACATGTAGCCCGGCTGATAGGGCATCGGGTGTGTTTAGTATTATCGCCCCCTCGCGGCTCACTCTCAAGCTTGACATGCTGCTCACCACCACAACCCTGGTGCTGGCGCTGGTGGCCGTTGTACAGCTTGTTCTCCTTTTGTTTCGTTTCTCATGCCGCCACCATTAAGACCACACGACACTACCTACAGTTTGTCGTCGTCTTCGTAGTGGCGGCAGTAGTAATAGTAGTAGTAGTAGTATTAGATAGTACTAGTAGGTAGCAGATTTATATAGTAGGTGGTATCAGCAAATGTTGTAGTAGCAGTAGTAGTACTAATTACATCGGTTGCGGTAAGGTCACAACGCTACGTAGCAGTTGTAGTACAAAGAATTCGAGTTGTATTCGATTTTGGTATCCATTGACTCACGGACGGTCGATCGATTGAGCGTAGTGGTGACCTTGTCCGCCGAGGACAGCGAGCTTTCTTCCGTGTGACTGACACAGCGAGAGAGATAGAGAGAGAGGGAGAGAGAACGCGCAGACTCTGGACGGTGGAACGGGGGAACAGAGGCAGCCAGCGATTAGGTGGATGGCGTCTTGCTATGGTTGGTTAGCTGCTCGGTCGTCAGAGCAGCAGCGAAAATCGGACGCCGACGATTCCGCCACCAGTGAGATTGTTGGTGGTGGCGGTGGCGGCAGCAGCAATGTTGGCACTCGTGACCGCATGGCGCGTTAGATAATATTAATACATCGTTCCACCTCTTGCCCGCCAAATGGCGAGGCATCTCGAACTATGTTTTCAAATGTCAGCCGCTATTGGCTTCTTGTGCATATATATATATATATATATATATGTGTGTGTGTGTGTTTTATTGGTATCCTTGGGTGCTTGGGTACGGGTCTGCATGTATCCGCGCACTTGCCAATCGACGATCAGAGGTGAATGTCGGCTCGCCTTTTAGCCTCAAAGCATAGGTGATCGTTTGTGTTGTTGTTACAGCAAAAAAAAACTAGATATATACTGTTAATTTGATTAATATATATTTATTTTATACATATTTGTGTTTACAGCTTTCCTGCATCACATCCAGTGGTAGGATGTTGGAGGTGGTACAGATCATACGATTCTCTACATACAATAGCTTGCATTTACACTCGCTATATATATATATATATATATATATATATATATATATATATATATATATATATATATATATATATATATATATATCAATGATTACAAGAAGGCTAAAGACCTTCATCATCCACCCTCGAATAGAGTTTGCTTACTGACCTTTTTTTGTGTTTGGGCCAGGGAGAGCGGGAGGAATGATGGGCTGACTGAGTAGGGGGTCGGAAAGTGTCGGGAAGACAAGGAAAAGCCCTACGTAGGAGTACTATCATCATTAGTTCTGGCGGCTAATTACAGCGAAGAAGGGAAGCGCGACGCGTCGTCATTGATCGTCGTTGTCGGTCGTCGTCTGCTCGGCTCTGGTCTATCGATGAGCAGAGAACTAGACCCTGCTACTGCTGCTTGCCCCGGTTCGCCAGTCGAGACAAGAAAGAAAGCAAGCACGCGGTGATGTAGAAGAGCAGCGGCGAGTGTAGAGGCAAGTGCCGATCTATCGTTTGCCGCCTGGCCTGGCTATTGTAGCTTGCGACAGTAACAGCAGCCTTGTGCAGCCAAAACCGATACTCCACGTTGCTACAAGCTATGTGGCAGTGTAACCAAGAAAGGCATCTACGTTTACATTATATATATATATATATATATATATATATATATATATAGTGTAAACGTAGATGCCTTTCTTGGTTTATATATATATATATATATATATATAAATATTTACATATATTTCTTCTAATTATAGTTTCAGTTTTCTTTGCTTATATACTAGAGGTAAAATTGTCTCCTTATGAACGTGTACACCGCATAAAATAAATGAAAACGTCGCATATCCTCTAGGTTCGGGCGAGTCCAGTCTAGCAGAGTTACACGCACAGAGGCGGCGTTATCCCGCTGAATGTCTAGCGATACCCAGCTAAATGTCCTGGTGCAGGTACTCGACAGATCTATTGTCCTCAGTAAAACGATTGGGCGCCTTGCCGACACGTTGAATAGGTTTGTGCGTCTTCGGGCCAGGTCCCCCCCCCAGTGACTCGAATGCCAGCGGGAAAAAGTCGTGGGAGTAGGTAATACTGGCATACTTTCTGCACTTATTTGCCTCCGTTAACATAGTCGCGTGAATATATATATTTTTTTCCTGTGTTTTTTTTTATATGTATATATGTATAAGATGCAATTGTGTGCATACGACTACAATTTATATAGGAAAAACAGACATTTAGAACGGGCCGTCTAGCTAGAAAGCTGACTAGGAAACGCACCACTTTGTGCATACATACAGTCCACATGAAACATTTAATGGCTAGAATATATTGTCAACAGTGCAGAGTATGGTCAGGAACATGACAAAACAGTAGTTGTGGGTACCAATCGACGACCATCAGCTGTTATATTGAGACGCCAACGCTTATGTATGCCGATCATTTATTATTATTCTCCCAAAGTCGCTTTCACTTGCAGCAGTCGCTTGTAACTCTACAGCGCTGTGTCGACCTAAACAAACGGGGGATTAATGCGAGCAAGACCAAAGCGATGAAATTTCGACGAGGAGGAAAACTGGCCAAAAGCGATTCCGAGTTCCGACTGGATTCAGGTACAATCCAAATCGTTTCCTACTTTCCCTACCTGAGGGTCGTGTTTTCATCAACCCCCTTTTACAAGTTTCTCCAGGCATGTTGAAGAAGGAGTCCGAAAAGCCTACAATTCTTTCACAGTGTCAATATTCCATACAGGCGGTCGATGGAGGTTGCTGTTAGTCTGTTTAACCTGAAGATTGCACTCACCGCATCCTACGGCGTTCAGGTGATTTGGCTTCATCTCTCGAAGCCGAACTTCAAGGCGTTTGATAAACTCAAAGCCAGTTTTCTAAAGAGAGCATTGAACGCCCACTGCACTAGCCTGAATCGGTTAGTGTATATACTGGCATCGTCACCGTTATTCAATGACGACTTGCAGAGGATGTACAACCTACCGAAGACGACGGCCTTTAGAGAACACGTCTTAGATTGGGAAAGTGAAATGGCGGCCGACATCGACCCGCTGTTTCATGCAACAAAGGCAATGATGTCGGATTCGTAGCGGAAAAGGCTGAGAACCGACATCTAGCCACCAGATTTGCCGTCCACGGCTTCCACCTGAAGATCTGTGTGCGCGATAAGTTTCATGACATCTCGCCGGAGTGCGTATGCAAACTTTGTGGCCGCCCGTGCGATTTATATCGCCTTCAGCGTTGGGAAAGAGGAATTTCGTTATCTCAACTCTGGAAGCGTGATGCCCAGGATCTATATCTGTAAGCCAATCTTTGATTAATAAAACTAGTACTACTCCATAATACATATGATTAATTCACTACGGGCTTGTACGGAGCCCTATATATCCCTCTAGCGCATACAGCGAATGTGTCAGCCTGCGGGACAAACAATCAGACTTAGCGGGAAACAACCACAACCGAACTGGACTCTCAAAATATCCGACACTGCAATGGCTGCTGTGTATCTCTGCTGTTTTCTGTTGCATAATCGACTCCATGGGTAATAAAGATAATAATAAAGAGCCGCATTTTCTGCTGTAAAAGCATATTGGCGAACTGCTCAACCAAGAGTTTTGTCGCTTGTAAGTTCGTGGTAAACGTATCTTGAACGGTGACAACGTGCAACAGCGTTTCTATCATTTATCGTAGATAAAGGTCAAACGTAAAGAATTATATTTATAATCACACATATTCCGCCTGCAGTTGTGCGTCATATTATATGTTAGGGTACTCCGCAGTTTCAAATAAAGACAGTGCAATTATTGTATACTGCCTGTATTTTAAACTGCAAAATTGCAGAAAATGGCGGCTCACATATATATATATATATATATATATATATATATATATATATATATATGAGCCGCTGCCGGCCAACTTGCTCGCTCGATGAACCTTAACGGGGTTACTAACTGTAGGAAATCAAGCAAAGCTATGTTTATCCTCTCCACCAACTACGGATGTTGGCCGTCAATATGATCTAGACACTCGCTCGTATATCGAAGTGAAAGAGGTTGCTGGTGGAGGCTCAGGTTCAGCGATAGGCAACCAAGGGCGCCTCGAGAGCTTGATGGCTCAAGACGATCCGTCGCCCGATCCCAAAGTGCGGTCCGGTCAGTCGTGACAAGGCTATCAAGAAGCTGGGTGCAGCGGAGCTGCGGATGCACCCATCCAGTACTCAGCAAAAACAAGAAACAACAACAACGACAAAAACGATAACAACTACGACCTCGCCATAACCACCCCCATCATCATCAGCCACACCAGGAACTGAGGGGTCTTGAGACTGGCGTCAGCACCAGGCAAAACCAAACACAGTCACTTACTTCTCAAGATTCCCCAATATTCAGTCGTCGGCACGGATGGTCATATCAAGCCAGACCAGAAGCTTCTGGTCTTTCGCCTGTATATAGCGATGCCGATGACACTGACAACGACAACAAGAGAACCCACAACGGTAAAGGTAGATTCTATACAAAAGTATTTACAAAACGGGGGGCGATAAACGAAAATTATGTCAACGGGAACAACGAAAACAACAACAACGGTAGCAACAGTGGAAGCCACAAAAGTCGTCCATGGTCGGGTGTCTGCTTATACCTAAGATGACGACAACACGGGAAGACTCTTGTCTCCCTCAGGAGTTATCACCATCATCAGCATCATCATCCTCACCATCATCATCGTCGTCACCATCATCATCAACATCATCGTCGTCACCATCATCATCAACATCATCGTCATCATCATCGACATCATCAATATCCTCTCATCAGTTACTGTCACTACCGTAACATTCGAGCACGTTGGGCGTTTGGGGGCGTTCAAACAACGAAATCGTGAGCTGTTGTTGTTGTTGTTGCTGCTACTGTTGCCGCTGCCGCAAAAAATTGCTATTGTTGTTGCCGCTTCTTTTGTTGTTGTTGTTGTTGTTGCTGCAGCTGTTGCCCTTCCTGTTGTTGCTGCTGTTAACGTTGATGTCACTGTTGTTGTGACGGCGTTATCCGGCGTACAGGTCAGGCCGTGGAGCTAAGCTAAGCTGAGTTAGGCCTTGGCGCTCCTCGCCGCCTTCATGCCGTAGGCCGCACAGGAGCGAAGCATCCATACTACCGAATGTACATGAGGAGTCATCAAGCAACCACCAACCAGTTCGTCAGACGGGTCAGTCTAGGCCGCACTAGCCTAGGCCGTCATTCCACAATCAGCTGCTGCTGCTGTTTCTGCTGCTCCGTAGGCAAACGAACGACAGCGTGGGTCCCCGACAACGTTGATAACAGTGATTTCAGCACCCCTGTTTCGGCACCGCCATCGTCGTCGTCGTCATTGGCGAAGTTGTAGTAGACGAAGTCGCAGTAGCCGAAATCGTAGTAGCCGAAGTCGCAGTAGCCGAAGTCGCAGTAGCCAAAGTCGCAGTAACTGAAGTCGCAGTAGCCGAAGTCACAGTAGCCGAAGTTGCAGTAGCCAAAGTCGTCTGTCCGATCGAAAGAAGGATGCACAAAATTATGAAGTTGCTGCCCGTTAACAACGCTACCGGCCGCCAACACTCAATGCTTGCCTGTCTGCCTGCCTACCTATGACGGATGTTCTGTTCATCAACCTTTCATACGACGTGCAGCAGTAGCAGGAACAACAACAACAGCAGCAACAACCATGGCAGCAAAAACAACAACAACCATGGCAGCAAAAACAGCAACAACCATGGCAGCAAAAACAACAACAAACATGGCAGCAAAAACAACAACAACAACAACAGCAACAGTAGCAGCAACAACAAAACAGCAACGACAAGCGCCGGCAGCGGACGCAGCCACGGCAACATCCGTTATCAGCAGGTCGAATGAATGAAAGACAAACATCAATGGCGACACCGTGACCTTCATCATTACGTTGGATCACGTTATAGGGCAGACCGGACGTGACGACCCGAAATCACTACGCTTGTATAGACTACTCCACTTGCTTCACGAGATGGACTTCTTCGGTGCAAAACATTGGAGATGCGATGTTCTTCATCAGAAAGTATCTGAGGTCTCAACTCTTTTATACCATGGCCAGCAACAACTTCCGAACTGGTCAGCCATGTGCCGCCTACATGCTCATATTGTTACATGGTTTAATAAAGTCAACATAGCAAAACAGGGCAAATATGAACTGGAACGAGGAGAGAAAGAGGAATCTCGTCTGCCTTCTTTGATCTTCGATCAAATAAACGATCCGATCATCTTCGGCCGATAAGCGGCACAGGTTAGCCAAGTACGGTGATCGAAGGGCGGAAATGCAAACTTCGAGTGGCGTTTTAGAGTGCCTAGCTGCACACAAGAAGACCGCTTGGCGGTGTCGAGCCCGTTTTTGCTCTGAGCTGAGTAAAGGCGTACTTTTTTTAACAGTAGTAGTAGTAGTAGTAGTGTCGAGCCCGGTGGCGTGGTGGCTAAAGTCTGCGCCTCGCAACCAGACACATAGGTGCGCGGGTTCGAGTCCCACCGTTGAACATTTGTATTTATGGGGGTTGTCCGTCTATGAAGCAATGTGAAAAACAGTCTCGTGGACGTTAAATCTTGGCTGAGGGTCAGCCCGAAAACTTTACTTTAGTAGTAGTTGTTGTTATTGTTGTTGTTATTGTTGTTGTTGTTATTGTTGTTGTTGCTGTTGTTGTTGTTGTTGCTGCTCGTTACTGCTGTTTATAATATCACTGTTAATGTTGTTATAGCTACAGATGCTCTAATTGAACACGAGTAACACTGTTACTAACTGCCGCTTTCCAGCTTCCTGCGACGGTATTCATTTTTGGTTTTTTTCTTATATAACCTAATCGTCATTAGCACAATAAACTTGTTCCTAACAATAATACATTAAATTGTCCCTACCGGAGATCATTATCGAACGAATATCAACAAGCTTTGTATAGTTTAAGTTTCTGTCGACATGTATATAGTAACTTTGGTGTTGTATGAGCTGTTGAATCGACCCCGATACCATGCGTAATCAGCGCCAATAAACACACACCCACACACAAGCGCGGTTTACTGTGCTCCTCTTTGTTGCAAATTCATAATAGAGATACTAGACGTTTGATCTCGTTTATGCATCCGTGCATGCATAAATATGCTAAGTTTTGCCTTGTCTTTTTGTCCGGAGCAGACCCTAATAGTATTAGAATGAGTAAAGGATTGCTATTATAGTCGTCATTTGCGTAACTACTGCGATAATAGGCGATGCAGCCCGATCATGACCTGGATTTACTCTACACGACTTTCCTTGACAATAGAAATCCCCGCCTACTTTTTCATCTATGTTTTCTCCGCTTATTAACGTGGCTACTGTTGAAAACGCCAAAGTTCACACTCTGATTCTTTCCTCTCGTATGATCTGCCGTGCCTCATGTGTTACATTGGCCTGTTAGAGCAAATGACCCTGAAGGTACACCTAGTCGAATTAAAACTGGCAGTCGTAGGACCGTGCGTAGGTTTGTACACGTGCGCAGAATGCGCAAGATAATGTACACAACGGCACATGAGTTACTTATTGCGCAACAATAGCAGGGTCAAGGAAGATACAAGATTAAGTACCCGTAGACCTTCGAGATAAGGGCTACAGCAGTAAGACCTACAATAAGGTAACGGGTACCTTTAGGGCCATACAATGGGCCGGCCTGGGGAATCTGTCCCCCGTGATGTTTCGTCAAGTTTTCCCTTTAAGCCTTCCGGCATTGACTGTAGCATGCAGGCGAACTTAACTGTCCATTACACTAAAAAAAAATATTGATTTTACAGGTCAGCGACTAGAGTTGTTTGTTGTGTTATGCTGTTCAAAGCAGTGCTGAACCAATAAAAGGCGTGCGATTGCAAGGCAAACGTGTGTATTTTGATAGGAACGCACAATTTACCTAAAGTTTATGAGCAAGGTATACGTTACAAAAAAAAGTGATGTATCTACAGTCGTACGTTTCTAATGATGTGTCGGCGAAGCTGAATATATATATATATATATATATATATATATACGTCATCATACATGATCATGTCTAATAGCCAGTGTCATCGCTTCAGTAATTATCTAGCTTTTGCTAGGGGGCATTGTGTGTGCTAGGTAAATATGTTTCCATTTATTTCGGCTGCTTGTTTGATTCTTCTACGAACCGCATCGGCCACCTTGTATGTGAAATTGCACCACAATGCCAGGACACAGCCACAGTACACTAGGCATCTCCAAACAAAGTGTGCAATTTAGTTGTGATCAAATAAGATCCGCTATCCTCTGCGGGTCATATATATATATATATATATATATATATATATATACTGGATGTTGTTGCAATACGTATAACCCGCAGAACATACCGGATGTTATTTCATCAAAAGCTAAATTGCATAATTTGGTCAGGGCGCCTAGCGTATGTAACATGCGTATTTTGGCTGTGACATTGTGGTAAGGTTTCACATACGAGATCGCTGATCGCTGATGCAGTTCGTGAATGTATCAGACAAGCACCTGAACAAAGAGGGACAAATTAAGCTCACACACAGAAAACGGCCCTCATCGCCGAAAGCCCCAATTAGCAAAGCTAGTTAATTGCAGAAGGAATGACGCGGGCAATTAGACATGACAATTCAAAGAAGACATGTGGTAAAACGACGTCACGTCATCAAGGAAAGTAAGAATGAATGTTGATGTGATATTAGCGCTATGAAGATTCACCCTTCTCTACCAAGGCGCGTACGCATAGGATGTCACGACTCGTGGGTGCAATTCCAAAATGGCGTAGAAGCTGAACCCTTTTTGATTTGTGTATCTGAATCATTTTAAATAAAGTTTGCCCTTTAAGCTATTATATATATATATATATATATATATACAAAGAAATGTGCATACAGCAACCTGAGCACTATTATAGCCTATACTATATGATTGACCTTTAGTGTATGATAAGATTGGAGTGAAGACACTGATGGATCTGATGAGAAATTGACGGCAGATATTTGCCAGCAAGCGTATCTTGTTTATCAGAGTCGTCTGCAGCATTTGTTTAACATTAGTCGTATCCGTTTAGTCTAACGATGACGGACAGCTCGTTTCGATAGAATACGGCAGATAGATACTTCACGGTGGCGGTGCCGCCCGCCCGTCACAGCATCTAGGATCCGCTTCATTCATACAGTCAGCACGTGTTCTACGAAATCCTTTGACATTTGTTACGTAAGCACGACCTAAGCACAACTGTGGACGTTGGCATCGCAAGTGCGGTGCCTGTACTCAACTTTGCGCCAGACGAGGGCTAACAGTCGCGGCAGATACCTTCAACACTGAGAAAAACAATCGAATTGACGAACTGGCATGTTTATATCATGCACAGCGGTTAGGTTGTACTCGCTGGTGCACGTTCTCTATTACGTTGGCGTGTGTTGGTTTGCGTTGCGTACCGCTGAGTTTGCGATGCATTGCAATGCAGATCGTCGCAAAGCCGGTGCGCAAGATTTTATTGCCGCGCTCACTGATTATATATCAGTAATCGCTTTTCCACCACTCACCGATCTATTAGATTCTTTCGTGTCGCAGCTATACGACGCTTCACTAGCTGCTAACTTTTCGAGCTGACTCTCAGCCAACGTTTAACGTTCACGGAACCGCTCTCGCATTGCTTCATAAAACGGACCCCGATAAATACAAAGGTGCAACTGTGGGGATCGAATCCGTGCACCCTTGGCTCGCCTTCGGCCGCTCAAGGCACACGCGAATGCTGCATCACGCCACTGGGCTCGACGTTTCAATAGCTGCCACTACTCTTGTTGCGTTTGGAATTAATGAGGCAATTTCCTCAATCGAACAGGTATTGCCGCCAATCAAATGCGCAATTCCCAGTGCTAGGATTGCCGTCTAACTCGTTCACTGTGTCCCGTTGAAATCTATGTTGTACAGATTTGCAAACAAATTCAGTCTATCGAATACAAACTCGATTAGTACGAGCTTGATGCACGACCTAACTGAGCATCGAGTTATTAATATTATTATTATTATTATTATTATTATTATTATTATTATTATTATTATTATTTTTTTTTTTATTATTATTATTATTATTATTATTTATTATCATTCAGTTGTAACAATTGTGAGGTATGAACGTTTAGAACGAGCCAGGTCTGCTTTGTTCCCTTTTCATTTCATTGCGCCTATGATTGAAGCCACGTTCCCTCTACAAACGGCCAATGACATCATCTGTCTCAAAAACATGGCCTCGCGTCGATCACCCGTAACTTAACAAATTATTATTATTATTATTATTATTATTATTATTATTATTATTATTATTATTATTATTATTATTATTATTATTATTATTATTATTATTATTATTATTATTATTATTAATTAGCAGTTTCTCAACATTTTAAGTATTGTTATTTCTATTCATGCAATTGCTTTGATGATGATTACTGTCTTGGGTTATATTTTGTATTACAAATCAAATACCATCACCGGTGGTCATAGTTGGTGCCTACCATGCCAGAGACGGCTTTGTATATGTATATGTATATATATATATAGCGCTTAATCACGTATTGTGACATTGGAGACACAAGAACCTCCAAGAAAACTCGTTTAGAATTCAGTCAACTTGTAGGTCGGCAAACGTTATATTTTGTCCAAGCCTGGAAGAGCCCAGCTTGAGAAAGATGCACGAACAGATGCCGCATTCCCTCCTTAAATATTTAGCGACAGTGCGACTTCTGATCCGAACCTTAGGTAGGTTTAGGCCACCCGAGGAAATGCTAATCCATGACTGCAGCATTTGCCCAGCAACGCCCAGAGTCCCAAAGATTAAAGAGTAAAAATCACAAGGAAACCTCATTTAGCTGCATGACCCACTCCTGTACTGGCCATAGATGGACCTAACAAGTCAGTTATGGTTGGGTTCTACACAAGCGGGTCCTCCCTTTCAAAAGAGACACAGCGGATTCTGTTAGTCTATCTGGCCTTTTCATGTCATCCCTCAGCATAGGGGACTCAGTCGTGACGGCTTAAGCATACTGGTGGTAAAACCAGCAGAACTTAAAGCCCGACTAGAAGTATCACTGAGTTGAGCCCGGCGATCGGTATATATATGTATAATTAAAAGCATTTTTTTTAAGAGGTTGTTTTTGATTCTGGACTATCTTCCGCCCCTTACGGGCTTGGAACTCACCACGAGGCACCGAGGACGCCACACTCTGATACTAAGGATCAAAGTCGCATCTCCAATTTCGCCCTAATTTTACTAGCACACAGTACCGACGGTGAGAGGCACGACTTTGTCTGCTGCATGTATGCCAGTCCGATTGCTGGTCACGCTTGTCCTCGACAATTTGTCGGGCGCGTGTCTTGGATCTGAGCATCGCAATATTCCAGGCCGCTCTCTTTTTATTGTCTGTACCAGCAGCCTTGTCGAGTATTGCGGTTTTCTCTGTTCTGGCGTACGAACGATGGCAGTTCTTTACGGATGACGCACAACCGACTCAACACTGATTTGTGGGCTCTAATTGTTGCATCCTTGTCAAATGCATTGTTGTGTTTCTTTCATGGTTGTGTTGCTGTCGCCTTTCGTTGTGCTATTTCTGTTTTTGGTAGCCCAACTTGTTAAGCTCAGAGCGTGAAGCTCACCCGTTCGTTTTATCATATCGCCGACTACTACTCCTTCCCGGTCTTGAAGTTCAGCTTTGTCGATCTATGCCGGTCAACATCAGGGGCAGTAACAACCAGCCGGCTCAAATTCACTTAGAAAAAAATAGAAAAAGAAACAGCGAGAAGTAGTAGTATCGCGCCGTTTGCGAGATTGCTCGCTCAGTCCGTTAGGTCGGCAAACGCCGTTAAAGCCGTCGACGAGATGAGCATGCCCGGGATCATATCACAGAGATTAGCAGATGGATAGGTAGAGCTCTAGAGGGAGGGAGAGAGAGAGAGAAAATTAGTGAGATGAAAGTTATGTAAAAAACGAGAGAAAAAGAGAACTCTTCAACTTAATGGAGGAGCACAATCGGTTGCTCTAACAATTGCTACGACCTTCACTTTGCCGAACGATATAAAGCCAACAGAAATACGATATAGTAATAATGTTCGTGCCTATTCGTGGGTGACGAAGTGACAGGTGAGAGGGGGTATTTAAATTTAATAATTAGTGGTCACCGCATAATGACGATTTTCATGATGCTGACCATGAGCGTGGTGAATTCTACACCCACGTGCATGCACAGCCCGCCGTCGTTGTAGTTGCCAAACGCAATTCAGCGACGGATCCGTTGACCGTATAACTAAATAACTCCCCATGCAGCACGCCTGTCAGCCAAATTAATAGCGCGGCAGACATTTAGTCGCTTTGCGCTGTCCTACACTGACGCCGCACGTGACCGGAGTTAGCGGTTGTTGTTATTGCTGTCATTGTTGCTGTTGTTATTGTTACAGTTGTTGTTACAGTTGTTGTTGCTGTTTTTGCTGATGATATTGTTGTTGTTATTATTGTTACTGTTGTTGTTATTGCTGTCATTGTTGCTGTTATTATTGTTGCTGTTGTTGTTGGTTTGCAACCGCTGCATCACAATTGCCTAATCGTTCTTGGTTTTGCTGTTTCCTTTATGTCTCTCAATTTTGCTTGTCATTGCTAGTGGCATCGCTTCTGAAATTATTGTTTGACATTGTTGTTTTTGCTGATGATATGGTTGTTGTTGTTATTATTGTTGCTGACGTTGTTGTCACTCCTGTCGTTGTTGGTATGTTTGAACAGTGCGAGCCTACAGCTACATCCAACATCAGATAGTTATACGTTTAGGGACGTTGGGATGTGTTGGCAGCAGACAAGCTAGAAGCGATGCAAGCAAGATCAAGGATAAGTGCAAGTTGCCATTCTTCTTTGTCGGTTGTTACAAAGTGGTGAAAGGAAAAACATATTTTCATGAAGTTAGATTTCCCTCCAAATGGCAGCTCCGTAGTGATCACACCGATCACACCAACGATCAGTAAACGAGTGCATTAGAGCACCATCATACTGCTTGCGCGGCTGGACATGAACTCATCACGCGAATTTGTCTTGGCACGCTGGTGATTTTTTCATATGACTCTCAATGACGGCTTTCACCTCTCTACCCCCCCTTCCTTCTCTCTCTTTCTCTATGTGTCCCTCCCTTTGTGGCTCATATACCTTTGTCTTGTTGTTGTTCGCTTTGTTGCCATGATTCCCGCTTGTGTGGAATTACCCGTACTTGCAAGCCGTGTGTTTGTTCACGTGAAGCCTAGATTAGTTCTTTTGGAAAGAATTAGCCGCCAACCAAGCAATTATTCTGCTGCTGCTGCTACTGCGGCAGCATCATTAGTATCACCTCACTCTGGTACACAGCTCTTACCAGAACTACAACGCTTACAACGTCGCCAGCAAATACGTTCTCGTTGGTAGTTACCAGCCAACCGGTCGACCGCGCAGAGTCGCTGGTTCGCTGGTGGTGGCGGCCTGGCGCCATCTGGCGGCGCTGCGCCGCAACCTCTGCCAGCAGCCGCCAACGATGACGGCGGCCGCGGCGGTGGCCGCAGCGGCGGATGTTTTAACTCCGCCCCCTCGGTCATAGTGCGGGCGCGCGTTGGCGCCGCCCCCACCACCAGCGGCGTTGGGCGTCTGCGCGGCCCTCTGGCCTCTGTTCGTTAGAGCCCGGAGCCGCCACCGGCGCCACCAGTCCGCCAACAGCTGGTCCGAGAGAACTGGTGCCGGCGCCGGCACCGGCGCCGACGCCGGTGCGGGGGGGAGATGAGCGAGCGGGGTGCCCATGAGGGGGTGGTGGAGGTGGCGGCGGCCGCGGCGACGACGACGACGACAAATGCTCCGCCCACCTGGGAAAGGGCGCCAGCGGGTACACTTCGGACGCACCGAGCTGGTTGCTTTCAGACTGTGACACGTGCTCGAGAGAGGCGCAGGCAGGTTGAGCGTGCGTGTTTCTGTTGCTACCGCCGACACCAGCCAGCCAGTTGTTCGTAGCCATCAGTAGAAAGAACCAGAGTAGCCAGAGTTCGTACTCGGTTCGTGTTTTCTGGTTCACTCAAACACACACCCACGATCCCCACTGTTGTTGTGACCAGCGGTGACCTATTGATGCCCGCTGCGTTCCAGTGACCTTTGTTGTTATTGTTGTAATCGTCGTCGTCGTCGTCGTCCTCATTGTGGTGTTGGTATCTGTTTACCTTCATCTGTCTCTCTCGTTCACTGTGCGGCTCTTCTGTGCTTCCGAGGAGATCCGAAGAGATTACGTCGGACGTCAGCTAACTAACCCACTCACCCACCAACCAACTACATATTACCTACGAAAAAGAGACAACTCGTTTGTCGGTGTCAGTGCGAACTGAAACTTCGGCTCCAACTCTTCGCTGCTTCTCGAACGGATTAAGTGCGCTGTTACTGTACGTTAATGTCATTGCTGTAGTAGTTGTGCTAATAAGATAATGTTGTTGCCGTTGGACGTTGCACTTTACCAAGCCATCACCATCACCCAAACCGATACGTCGTCGGTTACGCTCGGTTAGCCTGAGATATGGCTATAAGATATGTCAAATCAGCGACTTAGGGTCCACCGTCGTCGCTGTTAATGTCAGTGTTGTTACTGTTGTTACTATCGTCGTTTTAATCATCGCCGTCGTCGTCGTCGTGTTGTCGTGGTTGTTAGTGTTGTACTCGTGAATCGCACAATTCAACGACCGCATCCTGGTGACTGTCGCTTCTTGCGTTCACTCATTGCAGGATCATCATTGCTGAGGTGGGTTTGGCTTCGCGCTTTGGCTTACCCAGCAGAACTATCATCACTTCAACAACCTCATCAACAACAACCTCAGCTACCGCACCTCCTCCTCCTGCCGCCGTTACTAGTTCCGACGAAGTAACCGACGGTGACTGACGCAGGTGTTTTCTGCCACCACCTCTACCTCCAGCAGCGACTTGACTGATATCGCCAGTATCGTGTCGCTGTGGCGTTCTTGGTCGTCGTCGTGGTCAACGTGAAGTCAACGAGATCGTGCAAGGGACCGAGCGATCGATCGATTGATCGAACGCGCATACGTGCATGCACGCCTGCACGTCGACGCACCGTCGACCAGCTCAGCCCGACCAGCCAGCCAGCCGGCCAGCCCCGCCGTTGCGAAGCGACCGCATGGTGATCTGAGATGCTGGATCTGAACCAGCACGTGCCGCTGTCGCCAACCACCGTGTCCGGCCACCTCGGCCAGATCGGACAACATCCGATGAGCGCCGTCAGCTCGGCGGACTTGCTCAGCATGACGGTTGCCAGCATGGTACGCCGCTGCGAGAAGAAGGACAACGAGTTGCTGCTAATGGCAAGCAAAAAGAAGAAAAATAACAGCAACAGCAATAGCACCTCTAACACTAACAACACCCACCACCACCACCACCACAACTACATGTACAACCACCACCACAACAACATCATCAACAGCAGTACCGGTGGCGACAACCTCAACAACAAGAGCAAGAGCCACCACCACCACCATCACCATCAAAACAACAACGCTGTCGCCGCCTCGAACCGCCTGGCCAGAGATCTCATCATTTCTGCCGTCAACCACCAGCAGCATCAGCACCCCCAGCACCCCCAGCACGATGACGTGCCGATGACAACGTCAACGACGACCATGAAGGACGACACCACGTCAGTGCTACTGCTCAAGCGGAAACGCATCGACGATGTGGTAGGCCGCCTCAGCAACCATTCGACGACGACAACTATCTCAACCACAACCCCAGCAACCCCCGCAGCCTCCGCAGCGACACCGACTACAACAGCAGCAACAGCTGCAGCTACAGTCGCGCCCGCCTCAACGACAACCTCAACGACCAGCAGTACCGGCAGCAACAGCCAGCATACAATGATGGGCTCACTTACAGACTGTCTGGCCGGCGTCATTACGACGTCGACAATGACGACAAGCTGCTACACCCCCACCGCGCCTCCTCCGGTAAGCGTGTGCTCGAGTGCAGCTTTACCACTATAGTGGTATGTAGGTATTTGTGTATGTACGTATGTATGCATGTATGTATGTATGGAGGCAATTGCAGTGTCTGTCGCATGTCTTGTTGTTAAGCAGTTTTTGTGTCACGTTTATCAGCATCATCACCCTCATCATCGCCCCGTTGAACGGTCCTACAATGTGTCTACAATGTGTCAGGTTTTTTTTTCTCAACGCTTTGACAACGACACTTTTATATCCTTAGCTCGGCCTAAGGACTAAGCCAGGGTAGGGTGGCCTATCAGGGTGGCACGATATCAAATACACCCACCGTCATTTTAGTCATCACGTAGGTATTTAGAGAATATAAACGTTAATATATATATATATATATATATATATATATATATATATATATATATATATATATATATTTATATATATATATATATATATATATATATTAATTAAAAAAAAAATTGATTGTCGTGTTATCGTCGTCATCGATTGCTACTTTACAGCTCTCGGTGCCATTTATCGCAGTTGTGGAAATCGCAAACTGCGTTGTCAGATTGATCGGACAATAGACAGACGAACAGACAGGTAGATATGTACGAGATGGAGGATGCATGACCTCTGCTGCCATTACGGGCCCGATGGCGATGCTGTTGTTGTTGTTGAGCGAGATCGAGGTGGCCCGCTCAAGCGTGAGCAGGCCCGATTCAGCGGCGGCTGACAATGGATGGCAACAAATGCATATGTAGCCCAATTAAGGTCGGTCGGGCCGTGTTCGCCGCTGCCTCCTTCGATGGTAGAAGTCGTAGAAGAATTGTCGTCGTCGTCGTAGTTGTAGTAGTAGTAGTAATAGTAGTAGTCTTTAGTAGCAGTAGTAGCAGCAGTAACATTAGAAGGCAGCAGTCGAAGCCGTAGTAGAAGCTGTAGTCGACAACCACGACCCGACCGTCAGCCCGTTGTTCTACACCGCATTGCCGTCTATGAAGGCGAGGGCGGTAATGGCGAGCAGTCGCAATTTAAGACACGGCCCGAAGCCGTTCGTAGCGGCGCAGGAAGTCGCCGTCTCTGTAGACTGTGAACGGACCGCGCTGATGTCTGCAGGTGATTCACAATGAACGAACGACGGAGACGACGAGAAAAAGGAGGTCCGCGAGGAGGTCGAGAAAGAGGAGGCGGAGGGGGAGAATTAGAGGAAAAAGACAACACCGACGACCACGACGACGAATAGGACCAACCGCGGGCCGCCGAAAAAGAAGAGCCCACGAATGCTTTCCGCCTTCGTCGTTAAGCGGTGAACCTGCGCTTTGCCTGCGCCGTGTAACCACCCTTAGATCATCCAGCGATTGAGCTATAGACCTCATTGGCCCTTTAGGTAGCTACCTAGCAAGGGGCAGCAGGAGGGCGCATGCAGATAAATCGATTCGCAACCACCGCCGCCCGACAGACAGACAACGCACGAGAAGTGCTGGTTTGTCCCCAAGGTCCGCCGATATGCTAGATATGCGTTGTCGGTCGCCAAACGCTAGAAAGACAAAGGACGCGTTTGAGTAGTGCCGAGAGGGTCGTCGGGTATTGTCGTCGTCGTCGTCTTCTTCATAGATTTGTTGTTGATTGTCAACTTAATCGCGTGGTCGTTGGGAACGCTGGGTCGATGATGCATTACGAACGGTCGTGTACCGTCTTTAGTTTCGCGTTACAGGTCAGACTTTAGAAATAGGTATATATATATATATATATATATATATATATATATATATATATATATATATAGGTAAAGCATTCGTATTCTCAAAATTTCTAAATGATGACTTGGATCACCGCTCTCGGTATTGGATCTCCACAGTACGGTTGAACTGGGGAACGGTTGAATGTTACTCCTCAACAAACTCCCACGAAGTGCCACCTGCTCCGAGATTCAGGTTAGCCAAGGGCGGGTACCCCCACTTCGAAAGCTTGATGTCAGCCAGACAGACTCAGAGAGAGAGAGAAAGAGAGAGAGCATGCGCGAGACCAAACAGACAACTAATATCGGTGTTGGGACAGTAAGTAGGTTGAAGAACAGGTCTCGATTCGAGACGATCCGGACAACCTAGATTGTAGGCGTCCAACCGGCCCCTCATTCACACACGCAGCGCAGACAGCGATCGCCATTACGCACGTCTTGCCCTCAGACGACCGGCTTCAGTCTGGTTCTCAGCTGGGCCTTCCCCATATTGCGCTTTGTTGTGTAAGCATTGGACTGGTTGGTTAGTTGGGTAGGTAGGTAGATGTATGGGTGAGTGGGTGGTGAATGGTAGTTTGGGTGTTATGGTGGAGGGTGGATGTATGTGTCGAGCGTATCTTTTCTTTTCTCATGTCGAGATGGGAGGTGATCGAGCAACAGAAATGAGAGAAATGACAGAAAACAGCCGATGCGCTGCGCTATGAAGTAGCCGCCGTGGTATTAATAGTTATAGTAGTAGTAGCAGAAGTAGTAGTAGAAGTAGTAGGAGTAATATCAAAACTGGCAGCATCTCTGAAGGAGGACAATCCGGAGTGAAGGCGAATGCGAGGCCCCAGTTTACAGCCTCACTGGGTGTTGGTTGTTGGCCTACTCACACAACGCAACAATGTCTTGCACTCTGGCCGACTTGAGCAAGCGAAGCGAGTGAGTGAAGACTCACAATACACAAGTTGTGGTGGTGGCGTTGGCGGCTATAGGTTCAGCTAGTCCAAAACGGAGTTCATTCAGCTCTATCCCTCTTTCGCACTTACTCGCTCCCCCCTACCCTCTGCTCCTGATCTCGCTTCACTGAGGTATTGTGCTCTGAGGGATCGACACAATAAATGAAGAAGACGGAGGGCCTCGGAGTGAGTTCTCGTTTTCCTCTGTATTCGTTCTTCTTCCCCCTCCCCTCGCTCTGTCTTCACACACATATATATATATATATATATATAAATCTATGTGTGCGTATTTCGTATCTCCACCGATGCATTTGGCCTATTTTTTTCGCCTACCTCGCTTCGTCGCGCGGCCTTCGTTGAGTAATCGGTCAGGGCATGCCGAGGAGTTCTCGAGGCGGCCAGAAGGCTTCGGTACCTCACTAGCTGTCCGTCTATCTGTTCGTCCGACGATCGGACGAACTCGTCGCCACACTGTTCCCACGACAAGCCGGTGGGGGCGGAGGAGGGCGGACGGGGGGTACGGGGCTCAGCTGTGGCGACTATGATAATGGCGAACGAAGAAGAGGCGATGCTGCCGTCTTATCTTCTTAGCAGTGTAGCAGCAACAGCAGGGCTTCGTGTTCGCTCATCATCATTGTGGCCTAACAGGTCGTTGCCTACAATTGGCCGTCTATCTACGTCGTCTGCTGCTAGATTCAGCATCTTAGTACTTGCGGGTGGTAGTCGAACCATCAGCAGCAGCAGCAACACCTGCGTACGTATAAGGCATGCGGTATGCTCTTCCTGTCATTTGCCTGGCTGTGCTTGCTTTGGTCTGCTTTGCAGACGTTACTTTACGTGTCATCGACTTACGTCGATCCCGCATCTGCTACGTATGTATAGTTCGCTATCAACGGACGGCGGGCCTATTATAGTGATAACCCACTTCTCTCTCCCGCTCCCGTTATCCCTCTAAATGTTCCCTACTCTATTTCACCGTCTGTGCACCTTCCGTATACCGAGTCGAACATATACTGTTGTAACGTATACTGTCACCACTGAAACCATGGCCCCGTATATAAACCGTGACAAATGCGATAGCTCAATGACTGCACAGTGGGTGGGTGGCATGATCTTCGTCGACGACAGACCGGCTTGGACCCGTCTTTGTAGCTGCGGACGCGCTTGCCCTGACGTCGAGGACGACGCCACATTCGCACCGATTTCAGTATTTCAGTACCCTCGATACTTGAGTGGAGAGACACACACCGAAAGAGAGGAAGAGAGAGAGAGAGGGGAGGAGAGGAGAGGACGGAGAGAGAGAGAGGGGTGATGGGAAATGTTGTAGCCATACAAACCGACGTTGTCAACTCGACTCGAATGAAACGATCATCGAGATTGATGGTTGCTTGCTTGGTTACTTGGTGTTGTTGCCAGTCGGCGGCCGACGGGCTGGCTGGCTGGTTACGATTGACACAAACAGAGAAACCTACTTGCGCTTTTGCATAGACGATTGTTGTCTTGTTGTACGTCTCACATACTACTGCTGCTGCCGCTGCTTCTGCTGCTGCTGTAGCCGGTCTTCTCTTCTATAGAGCGGCTCGAATCGAGAGCGCTTTGTTGTCTGTCTGACCCCGCGGTCTTTGTCTTGTCCCCTTTTACTTGTATGTTCGACATGAATGCGACACGCAGAAGGCGTGCGTGCGGGGGGCGGCTGTACACAGACGGTCAGACACATATAAACACCCACGTCGCGTCAAATGTCAAATCGCGGTCGGTGTCGCTTCGATAGCAAGGGTAGTTGTGATTCTTGTCGACCTATGGTTGCTGCTGCTGCTGTTGTTGTTGTTGTTGTTGTTGTTGTTGTTGTTGTTGTTGTTGTTGTTGCTGTTGTTGTTTCGTTGTCTTTATTGTTGCTGTTGTTGTTTCGTTGTCTTTATTGTTGCTGTTTTGGTTGTCTTTCTTCTTGTTGTTGCTACGTCTGCCAATTATTGGTGGCGTTGTCGCCCGCGCTTGTATTTCTCTCGTCTCAAGTAGCCGGGTCAGTAACATCCAATAATAATAATGGTAATACCTGCGGTCGAAAATCTAGTTCGCCATCGATCTACCTATATATATATATATATCTTCTTCTCTATCGTGTCCATTTATCAGCCTGTTTGTCTGCCCTGACTTGAATAGCAGGGCAGTGGTTGCCTCAGCGAGCTGCTGGCGGCTGGTGTGAAGAGGGAAGCTCGGCTACATCGGCGACAAGTGGCAATTTGAGATAATTGCCCTATGGCGACCACAGTGGTGGTGGTGGCGGTGGGGGCAGCATGCTGCTGCAGAAGCAATAACAAAAACAACAGCCGACGACAATAGCACCAACAACAACGACAATAACAGCGACAACAATAACAACCACAAACACAACTACAACTAGGAACAGCCATTGACCGCTTGCTCCTGGTTGCTCGTCGTCTGCTCTCGTCTTTCGACTAAGAGCGGTCTCATGACCACGGAATAAGAAGAAGAGTGATCGTGTAACTCTGCGGAAAAATCGACTTCGACGTCGTCAATCTACGAATACGGCTAAATTACGTGCTGAACCGTCCTCGTAACGAACATCATCCACTCGAGTCTTGATGATCGTTGACGACGACCACCTCTTGCTGTTCTCCGTTGATCTGTGCTTGAATGTCTGTCTGTCGGTCTGTTCGTGGTGTCGTGTCCGAAAAAAGAACAAGGCCAGAGCAGAAACAACGGACGGCAAATGGAGATGACGCCGAGATCGGGCAAATGACAGAGAGAGAGAGATAGAGAAGAGAACCCTTAAACTAATTGTGGAGGAACGAGATATTAGTCGGTTGCTTGCCGATGTAGACCAAAAAGGACCTGTCTGCCTTCGTATCGACCGTGTCTAGCTAACATCGTAGCTACTAAGCGCACTGATTTACTGTCATTTCTATTATATCGTAGTATTCGTAGTAGTAGTAGTAGTAGCATTATAAGTATTGCTCGCGAAAACTAGGAACACATCTCGTCTGGCCAGCCAAGCTTCTAGTCAGTCAGCTCGGAGTCGATTGTTCACTTGTTCATCCGCCTGTGGACGAGTAGGCCCGGGTGCGTACGTTACTACGAGCACCTACGCTGTCTACCTGAACGAGATAGAGCGCCGCGGGAAAAGGAAAAAATACCGAGAAAGAGAGAGAGCGAGAGAGAGGGAGAAAAAGACAAAGACACGACGACTGACAAAGACATCTAGCGGCAACATTGTTCCTGTTTTTCCTCTTCTTCCTTTTCTTCTTCTTCGTCGTCTTGTTCGAGGCAACTACATACGTCCGTATTACCACCGCACAGCCACCACCCTCATCACCATCACTGCCAACACTATAATCATCACCATCACCAACACCATCATCATCATCATCTGGTGCACTAGCCAGGACCGTTTGTTGTGTAAGGCTCCTCGAGCCTTCTTCTGCTAACTACTGCTACGCTACCGTGCCGGCGTCGAGCAGCAGCATCAGCAGCAGCAGGGCAAGAGGCATACATCGACAATTACCTAGCGGTGGAGGAGGCGGTTTTGCCGGCCAGTCAACAAAGGTTAATCGTTCTCCCGGCTCGCCGTGAGGAAGACGGGAGACACAACGACAGCCATAACAACAACAACAACAACAAAGACAACAACAGCGTCTGGCGTCGATGCTACACCATGCATATTGTAGCTCATTGTCGACGGCATTTGTCTTAGAGTTGTCGTCGTTGCGGTTGGCGGTTCTTTTTTTTGGTGGCCAATGATGACAACAAATGGCCATTGGTCATCTATCCACCACCCGCTACTACCTACGTACAGGTGCTCGGGCGGCTCGCTTAGCCGTGACGATGTCATCGGCAACCGCAGCAGCAGCAGCGGCAGCAGCAACAACAGCACCACACCACTACCAGCTGCGTGAATGTTTCTCTGGTAGAACAGCTCTGTTTGAATGAGGTAGCGAGAGAAAAAGAAGATATATATATGCATATATATATATATATATATATATATATATATATACATATAGAGAGAGAGAGAGAGAGAGAAAGAGAGATCAAGAGAGTGAAAGATAGTTAGATCAAATATACGATGGTGGCTCAAAACGCGTCGATCCGCGGCCGCCCCCGGCAACACAAGGCCGAGCCGGTGCAGCCAGCCGGACGGAGAGCACAAATAGCACACCGCCGCCACCACAAACGAACGACTCGCTGTCGCCGTAGCCCGAGCACAAAACTTGTATACCACCATCATTAGTCGCGTGTGTCGCAAGAACCACCACCACCACCATCGCCACCGCCGCCCAACGAACCGGCCCGGAAAGCTCGGCCATCCGGCCCCCGGGCCCCGCTTCACTATCGTGGCGGTGGTGCGCATCGAACGGAAAATGAATGGCGTTCGTACCCTGTGTGTGGGTCGAGTCGCGGGTCGAAGCACCCACACATTCTCTCTCACTACCTGCCTGCTCAGTACCTTCTATCCACCCACCCACCTGCCTATCTCCTACTTTCTCTGTTTCTGATGAAGACTGATCAGTGGCTAGGCAACGGCACTCTGCAGCTTCTCTGTTTCCTCCTCCACCTCTTTCCTTTCTCGAGAAGGCGAGGGAGAGAGAGAGAAATAGCACTGTTCAGCTGGTAGCTGAGAAAGCCGGCCGCCCGTCTACTGGCTTTTGCTGCCACTACGACACTACGCTCGCTGTCCGTCGCGTCCGTTGTTCGAACTTCGCTAGTAGTTCATCGAGCTCTGCGTCCCTTGTCTCGATGTGGTTGGCTCTCAATGTCTCTCGATTTGCCTTCTTTTCGTTTCTCGGCGCTTTGATGCTGCTGCTGCTGCTGAGCATTGTCTCTCTACTAACATTGTCTCTCATCTCCACTCAATTTTGCGATGACAACAGCAATAAGCAGCAACAACAACAACAGCAATAAGCAGCAACAACAACAACAACAACAACAACGACAACAACAACAACAACAACGACAACAACAACAACAACGACGCCCACGACCACAGCCTGCTTCATTCATAGTGGAGAAGGGCACAGCGGCGGTGATGAACCTGTCGAACGAGCGGCGGAAAGCCTACAGCCACCAGCTAAGACGGCCGGAAACACCGCTTGGACAGCCGTTGGTGCTGCTCCGGCAATGGTGCAGATGCCGGAGTCATTTCTTCCCACTGACACTTTTCTGTATTTCTATTCTCCCTCTCTCTCTCTCTCTCTGGCCGTCCTTTATACCCTCGCCTCTCTATACCTCTTCTTTTCTCTTTACTTCTACTCCTACCTTTCCTTCTACTCGATCTCTGGCCGATCGTCGTGGCTGGCCACGATGGTCACCATACCGCTGGCTACCAGCTTCTTCTTGGCTTTTTTCGCTAGGTCCTCTCCATTATAGCTAGAGAGTAAGAGAGAGGCGTAGACAGCGTCTGTAGGGCAAAGCAAAAGAGAAACACAGCGACCACAAAGCGGGAGATAGAAGGAACAAGTGCGAGAATGGAGATAGGCGCATTGTCCTGCCTCTGGTGTCTGCACTATTGCTATTGCCTCTGCTACCGATCTTCTGGTAGCTACTCGAGCTCTTGTTGTTGTTAATGTTGTAGGTGTTGTGGTTGTTCTTGTTGCTATCGTCGTTGTCATTTCTCAAGTAAGCAGACAGGCAGACCGGCCGGCCTCTGTGCTTGAAACACATCTGCACAATGAATGTAAATCCCTCCTACAACCTTTCAACCTCTTTCTTCTCCGACTTCTTGCCCTCCTATCGCCCTCGCTTCCTCTCTCTCGTGCTTTTCGTTCTCTGTACTGGCTTTCCTTCATTTGTTCTTTATAGTTTGTACGCTGCTATTTCAATCTTTGGGCAACACATCCTCTCTCGCGCGCGCTCTCTCCCTCATACGCTTTCTAAGATGGGATGACGGAGGGAGAAGAACGTCGCATCATCATGTATATGTTCAATCATCATCAATATCTTCATCGTAGCCGACTTTGCCGTCATTGTTGCTGCTGATGCTTCTGCTGATGCTGCTGCTAACCAAACTCTGGACGCCAGACAGCTCATCACTGCCAAGAAATCTGTGCTATCAACGATTTAACTACAACGAGTCAACCACGAGATTAGCTCTACTAAGAGACACACAAATAGGGAGAAACGAGATAGGTAAACAGATAGAGAGGGGGAAAAGAGATGCGAAGACTAGTTAGCTTGACAGCCGATGCAGTGCTGGACCAGACAGTAGTCTGCCAACTATTGCAGATAGTCAAATCGCTAGTTGTAACAATGTAGGACGGACGACGCTAGCGATGGGGGCGGCGTAATGGGACGTCGCCACTTCTGAACCTGCTCATTCCGCGATTTTCGGAGCATTTCGAAGTTCTCACGCTAATTCTTCTTCGTGTTGCCGTTTCATTTATTGTCATTGCTGTAATTACATTTATTGTTGCCTTTTTATTTGCTGCTGCTGCTGCCGTTGTCGTTGTGGTTGTTGTTGTTATTGCTGTCGTCATCGGTGCCGAGCGTGGCGTCGTTGAACGTTGTTTCGCTCTTATTGCTGCGGGTAATTTTTTTGCTGTTGCTATTGTTGTTGTTGCTGCTGCTACTATTGTTGTTGCTGTTGTTGTTATGATTAGAATTCTCTGCCACCGGTGTTGCCGCCTCAGGCAAGCGGCATCGTACAGCAGAAGCAAATATTCGCTCGGTTGGTCGATCGGCGTGTCTGGGTGTGTTTTTGGCAGCGCGCGTCTCTGGTGGCCGGCCGCGACGTCGTCGAAGCCGCTCTTGCTGCCGTTCGAACTGCTTCTGCTGTCTTCGTTGATATCGTCGTGTCGGTAATTGCGTATAGAAGAATAACTTTCTCATTATACACACGTGTATACACGTACGTACGCATGTATGTATGCTTAATATACGAACACGTTGATGCCGCCGCTGCTGCGGCTGCGGCTGCTGATGCAGAGCTGCGATACCAGCGACCAGCGCCGAACGCCGCAGCGATTAACACCGCTCCAATGAATCCGCTCCAATCGGCTCGAAGTGGTCGTATAGCAGAAGCAGCAGTATTAATAGTACTATTATTATTAATATTAATATTATACTATTATTATTAATATGAATATTATACTATTATTATTAATATTAATAATATTGTTATTATTTGTATACATTGGTCTTCTCCGCCTTTGCCTCAGTTTCGTTCTTACGGCTTCCTTTCGCGCTGACAGACACCACTTGTTGCAGATTGTTGGGGTTCTTCACTTTTGCTATTTTTGCTGCTGCTTTTGCCGCTGCCCTCTATTTAGTATATCGATCCGTGGGCCATTGATCCATCCGGACAACAAGCTTGTTGCAGGGGGGTGTCATCTAGATTGTTGCTGCTGTTGTTTATGTGCCCGGTTTCACCGAACAACGCACTCGTTGGCAGCCTGCGGTGAATCGTAAAGATGTGGCAAGCACCAGCAGCAGCGCTGTCGACGGAGTTGAAAAAACAGGCACATTAACAGAAATAACAACAGGTAGACGGGTAAGGAGAGGGAAATAGAGAGAAAAATATGATGAAAAAGTCAACGAAAAAAACACTGGTAAAGAAATTCTTCATCACCACTACAACAACCTCAAGCAATTGGGATTGCAGCAGAAGCCACAACAATAAGAACAACAACAACAGCAACATTAGAAGTAGCACCATTACCAGCAGTAAGAATTATTGTTGTTTTGATTGTTGTCGTTGTTATTTAATGTGATTGTTGTTGTTGCTGCTGTAACAGCAACATCACTATCACCCTCGATACTGTGCCAGTGTTGTTTGGCCTCTCACTTGACTGTTGCTGTGGTTGCTACTGTTGATGCTGCTGGCGTCATTATTGTGGCGCACACCAAAGAAACTCGATATAATCGACGGCATTCATCAAGGCGGGGCATGGACAGCTACGTCGATGTACAGCAGCAGCAGCAGCAGCAAAAGACGCCGTTGATATACTACTGACGACAGCAACAACAACAACAGGAATAACAACAACCACAGCAACAACAACAACAAAGGCAGCAGCAACGTTCACCGGAACAACACCAACGGCAACAAGAATAACAACAACAACAACTGCCCAACGCCATCAACGCTGACCAAAGGCAATAATTGGAAATGACTCTGTACGCATCTGTTGTCGATGGATCATCGGGCGCATTTTGCGTGCCAGTAGCCGTGGCTACAGCGGCGGCAGAATAGAAGAAGGGCCGGTCGGCCGAACGAACAGAGACGAAGAGAAAAGAGATGATGAAAAAGAATAGGAGAGGTGGTGCAATGATGATGATGGCGATGATGGCGATGCGACGATCCTGAATGATAGAACCGCGATTTTCTTGCCGGCCGGCCGCACGCCATGCTGGGCTCGGCCATTGGACAACGGTTATTAACGACAACGACAACAACAGTAACAGAACAACAATCTAGTTTATAATTCGTTAATATTAGTAAAAAAAAAAATAATAATAATA
Source organism: Dermanyssus gallinae (assembly GCA_003439945.1). Classification (NCBI taxonomy): domain Eukaryota; kingdom Metazoa; phylum Arthropoda; class Arachnida; order Mesostigmata; family Dermanyssidae; genus Dermanyssus; species Dermanyssus gallinae. The sequence goes on along the minus strand of QVRM01002122.1, from coordinate 96,851 downwards.
ATAAGAAGAAGAAGGATGACCATAATAACGACAGCAATGTATCTCGTGCATACGATTCGCTCTACATATGTGTGTCGTTGTTTTGTACTTTCGTTTTGTCGTTGATTGTACACAACCCGCTGTTTCTGTTGAGGTTTTCGTCATTGTTCTTGTTATTGTTAGTGTTAATTGTAGAGTTATTAATATGTTATTAATAGTCCTTAATAATTGTTGTCATTGCTATTAATTGGTTTGCTGCTTTTGTCGTTATGAATGCGACTGCTGTTATTGTTGTTGTTACTGTCGTTACGCCCGTCATTGGTGTTAACGGTGGTTGCGCCACAGCTACCGTTGCGATTAAGGCAGTTGTCATAGATATTGCTCTGGTTGCTTGGTCTTCGTTTGATAGCAGGCGGCACCAGCCACCACCACATCAATGTTGTTGTTCTTGTTCAGTGTTGATTGTTACCGAAGTTCTTCCTCATTGTCAGAGTATTTCTCTTTTTTTTTTCGTCTTTGAGCTTTTTCTTCTTCTCCCTCACTACCAGCGTCACAGTCATAATCATTATGATCGCCACTACCATCACTATCATCATCATCATCGTTTTCGTGGTGTTCTTCGCCTTTGTTCTGGTTACGGCTCATCGAAGTGGTTACGACTTATCGAAGTGGTTACGACTCATCGAAGTGGTTACGACTCATCGAAGTAGTTACGACCGTCGGCGGCGGCGGCGGCGGAGGCAACAGCAGTCGCGATGATGGAGAGAGAAAGAAAGAGAGAGCTTAGAATAGAAGGAAAGAAAGAGAGCGGGTGGGGAGTGGGGCGATGGGGGTCCGGTAGTTCTCGCCGTCAAAGTCCGCAGTCAACGGGATGAGATGATGCGCCTCACAGCTAGAGCGGCTAGTTGGGTTTGTGCTTTTGCGTCTGGAGATGCTGGTTGCTGTTGTTGCTGCTGCTTGTGGCGGGGGAGAAGCCACGGCGATCGATCCTCGATCGCCTGGTGCCGATCGCCGAAGGCGACGCCTACGGCCAACGGGGGCCGCCGCCGCTGCTGCCGCCCGACAGCGGCAAGTGGTTTAGAACGGGCATAGATCTACTACTACTACAGCAACTACTAACTACTACTACTAATACTACTACTACTGCTATGTAGAATCGACAGACAGACAACAGGGAAACCACTAACAGGACCGAACCGGGACATGACTAGAGAGAGGTACACTTATATATGGATAGAGAGAGATACGAAGATGAAACAGAGAGAGAGTGTGCTGCCAAACAGAAGCTCAACCGCATCGATCGATGGCTTCTTCAGTAGTCGTCGTCGTCTTCGCTGTCTTAGTAATGGTAAAAATTGTCGAAATCGTTGTAGTAACTAGTAGCGCTAGTGTAGACGCAGTAGCGGGCGGCACTACTGACGCACTTAACGGCAGCGTTGCCACGAGCGCATTTCGATCGATCCATGGATGGATAGACGGAAGAACGAACGGACGGACGGACGGACGGGGGTGCTAAGTGGATAGATGTTGAGATGCTTGGTTGAGTTGAGTTGAGTGAGTGGGCGACTTGAACGACAACGAAGGGCTTCAATTCATTGCAACGCTGCATTGTTGTTTTGCTTGCTTACTTGGTTGGTTGGTTGGTTGGTTGCTTGCTTGCTTCGACAGGCGTGCTGTCACAACTCTCGTAGACAGATAGCCAAACAGATAGGAAGACCGGCTGACAGACCGACAAGCACACAGACAGACAGAGGGACGGACAGACGGACAGAACCGTCACAGACGACGGACAAGTGAGTGGCCACTTTGTCTCAAAGAATCCTCCACTGCCTGAAATGCGCACCAGCATCAGCATTATCATCATCATCTGTCGTATATATAGTTCTTACTTGTTGGGGGTCGCCTTCGTCGGGGCAGAAATGTACGGCCGTACCGTACATTTCTCCCCCCCCCTCATCGTCGACTTCATTCGCCTGCTGAGAGGCACGTGTAGTACTGCAGCAGTAGAAGCAGAAGCAGCAGTAGCAGCAACTGAAGCCACTTCTGGACAGTTTGTTTTTCATTGTCTTTTTGTCTCATTCCATTTTGGATTTGACTTTGACTCTGTCGTCTTCTTTGTCTTGTTCTTCTCCTTCGTTTCGTTGACGCGCGTTCGGTAGCACGCGTTTGGTCGCTTAGTTCCTCGGGCAGTTGCTGTTAATATTATTATTGTTGTTGTTGTTGTTGTTGTTGTTGTTGTTGGCGTTGTTGTTGTTCTTGGTGTTGTTTGTGTGGTTGTGGTGGCTGTAATGGTGGTGAGGTAGTTACTTTGTTGACTTTGCTGCCGTGCCGTATTGCTGCTGATGGTGGTTCTGTCGTAGTAGAAGTGATAATTGTTATTGTTGCTGCTTCTGCGGCTGCTGCCGCCGCCGCTGGTATGGTCGTGCGCTTACCGTTGTCCGTCCGTCGTCGTTAACCAAAAACTTCACAACGTGACTTTGAAACGTCGTCCGTACCCGGACCGCTTCTTCACCGCCTCCCGCGCATTCTTGTCGGCTGGCACACTTGTTCCTGTTTACCGCCTGGTCGTTCGTTCAACGATGGTAGATGATGACGATGACGACGACGACGACAACGATGTTGGTGAAGAAGAAGATGATGATGATGATGATGACGATGACGATGATTGAACACTTATCGAGTCAATCGGTGTGTGGTGATATGACGGCATAGCAAAGCGAGTCGAAACGAGCTTGTTTGTTACTGCTGCTGCTGCTGGGGCTGCTAATGGGTTTTTCGTTCTTGTCGTTGTTGCGTTCTTTTTGTAACTCGTGTACTCGCGATGATGTTCGCGCGGCTGTACGACAAAGCCGTACGAACGCGTCCGAAATGGCCGACTGACACTAACTAACGTTGTTGTTGTTGTTGTTTCTTGTTCTTCTTTTCCTGTTGTTCTGTCGACTTGCAGAAAAAGAGGCATAGCAACAGCGACGCCGTGGACAGCTCGGCAAACAGCAACAACCGGCGCGACGACCGCGTTTCGTCGTCCGAGGACAGCAAGCCGGCGATCTTCGTCGCCGATACGCCGCCCTCGAGTTCGTGGTCGCCGAAGTCGTCGTCGATGTACGCCGACCATGTCCGCTCGCTACTGCCCGTGTCGCCCATCTCGCCGATCTACTCGTCGCTCGAGCACCTGCTGCTGCCCGAGCTGCTCAAACGCGACCAGATGCTGCTCCGCCAGCAGTCGCAGTCGACGATGTCCCTATCGCTTGTCGACGTCCACGTCGACGTCCAGCCTCGAGTCGGTGTCGTCGACACCGCAAGACTCGCCGCTCGACCTGTCTGTGAGGCGGACGCCTTCGCCGGGCGCCGTGGGGGCTCAAGCTGTAGCGCCTTCGTCTACAGGCGACGCCGGTTTCCGCCCTAGCAGCAGCAGCTGCTGCAGCCGCCGCTGCCCACGCAGCAGCAACAACCGCGGGCGTCTTTGACGGTCTCGACGACGACAACGACGATGACGACACGAAGCCGACAGTCCGCAGCTCGACAACGACCACAACGCCACCTCCGCCCGCGCCCGCGTTCGACTTTCCCCGTGTGCCGATGCAGTTCCGTTTCGACCTTGGCCTGCTCGGTTTAACCCCACCTCCACCACCGCACCAGCCGTCTACAGGGGCGGCAGCTGCAGCAGCAGCAGCCGCAGCAGCAGCGGCTACCAATGACGGTGGCGCTGACGAGAATGATGGGGGCGATCGATGCTCGCCCACGCCTGCCCTACTCAAGGACGCCGCCCCCGCCGCCATCATCGCTACCGGCGTCGTCGTCGTCCTCCTCGTCGTCATCGCTGCTGCTCTTCCCTTCTAAAGTCAGGCAAGAGCGGCAGGGGCGGCAAGAACGCCAGGGGTGGCAACAACAGCAAGTCGACACCCTCAGCACATAAGCGGCGGCGACGTCAGTCGCCCACACAATCAGCGCAGGCGGCGGCGGCAGCAGCAGCCGCCTTAACGTTGGCGTCGTCGACGTCGTCCCCAGTGCCATCATCTCACTCGCTGTTGGGTCTGTGTTCGGCCGAAGCGACCAGCAGTCCCGAGGAGAGCAGCCGATGCGGGGGCGGCAGCGCCAGCGCCATCAGTAGCGCCAACAGCAGTCCCGGCTACGTGTGTTCGATTTGCGGCCAGACGTTCTCGCTGCATGACCGGCTCGCCAAGCACATCGCGTCGCGGCACCGCAACAAGCAGGTGACCTCGCCCGATCCCGGCTCGGGCGGCTCGCCATCGGGTTCGTCGTCGGGTGGCGGCGGCGGTAACGGGGCTGGCTGCGGGGCCAGCAGCAGCAGCAATAGCGGCAACAACAACAACAGCGGGCGCAGCTATTCGTGTGACATCTGCCAGCGGTCGTTCGCCCGCAGCGACATGCTGACCCGCCACATGCGGCTGCACACGGGCGTCAAGCCGTACACGTGCAAGGTGTGCGGCCAGGTGTTCTCGCGCAGCGACCACCTGTCCACGCACCAACGCACGCACACCGGCGAGAAGCCGTACAAGTGTCCGCAGTGTCCGTACGCCGCCTGCCGGCGGGACATGATCACGCGGCACATGCGCACGCATGCCCGCTACTCGTTGCCGCCCACGCTGCCCGATTCGAGTTCGTCGTCGCTCGAGGAGCTCGACGAGCCGCTCGCCGCCATCTTGCCCGGCTCGCCTCTCTCGCAGGCTTTGTAATCTCGCAATCCTTCCTTACCCCCCGCCCGTCCCTAATGCCATCTCACACAGAGGACGACACACACACACACACAGAGGTCTCGGAAGGACCCTAAAGGACCCTGAAGGACTTTAAAGGTCCCTGAAGAACCCTGAAAGACTCTGAAGGACAGCGCTCATGGCAAAGCAACAAGGACAACAAATTCAGAAGCTGCTTGCACAAGATGACCAACCGCAGCAACGAATATCGAAACCATGAACTGCTGCCGCTGACCAAAGGGTGGCTCGGGTCTCGATTCTGCTGTAGATGGCGTTGCGGCTGCTGCTGTTGTTGTGATTGTTGTTGCGGAAGCAACCGAGAAAAACCCCCAGCCACAAGATTCGGTCCAGAGGAGAAAGAAGGAACTGCTTCTGCTGGTCGCCGTTACTTCGTTCGCGATATGATTGATCTGTCTGTGGTGTCTCCCTCACCCCCTCTGTAGCCAAGCATGGCTAAAGGGCAATCAGCACTACCTAAACCGCCTCGTGCCCATCTCTCAACCAAAGTCAACTCAATTCTCGTCTTTCAGCTCCGTCACGCATCTGCACGCGATGATAATCACCATGTTGTCTCGTGCCGGTTTTCCTGCTGGCGGGGTCCTTAGCATAGTTACATCATGATGATCATGGTCATGATAATAATAATAATAATAATTATATAATTGCCATCACCGATGGTGATGCTGATGATGACTATATTACTATTATTACTAATATTCGTTTACTATTAATATAAGATATTGAGAACAACAATGATTACTATTATTATTATTACTACTGTGAATGCACAGCACCACACCTCTCACATACAGACATTTTAGGCGCTTACACACATAAGCGTGACTTTGTGTGGGCATAAGTGTTTGTGCAGCTAGGCTTTTACGTACTTTTTTGATCTGTGTATAATCGAGAATCAATCGCGATATATCTCCATGTGTATGGAATGTACATAGACATTTATTAAGAACGACAAGTTTCACTACTGTGAACTGCTGGCTATATATACTGGTGGCGTCTGTGCCTCGTATAGTAGCAGTGTAGACCGATTGTATACCCCGGTGAATAGTGTCCAGAAGTCAAACGACAGCAGTACGAATTCACACGACCACAATAACAACAACAACGACAACAACAACCATTTACAAGAAACAACAACAATAGCATAGCAAGGTGCAGGCACCCAACCTGAGATGTTTGCAATCCGCCTCTCGCACTCTACCGGCCTAGTCCCAGCGTATAGGCATGTCTATGGCTGAGCGAGATCTCGAGTACCTGACGGCCGGCGTTTGATATACGATGGTTGCGTACAATCCCTAATTACGGATGACTGCATAAATTGCACGAATCACCCCCTCCCCCCTCATCAGTCATGATCGTGGTCGATTGATTTACTGTTGTCGATGGCAACCTGTCTTGTCGATTGATTGACTGAGGTGATGAATTCACCTCTCTCTATGAATGACGCTTGTGATGATATCGAGTCGATATGCGCGCCAGTACCGTTGTGAATAGCAAATACTCAGAAACAAACATGGTGGTGGTATTGGTGGCGGCGGCTGGTAGGTGGTGGTGAAGTGCAAGGAATCAGACGGAGGACATGAAGTTCCGCTTCCTTGCGCATCCCTGCCCACCCCACCCAACTCCCCCCAAGAACCCCTTTCGCCTTCGAATACCGAACATGATGCTCAACATAGCGCCAGCGGGAAATTCTGGTGAACATTTTCTCCGAATATTGTGGTAGTAGTAGTAGTAGTAGTCGTCGTCGTATTAGAAACGTCGTAGTCGTTGTCGCAGGCAGTCCGAATGCTCTGCTAGTAATCGAGTTAGTGAACAAATAATAGCTGGCACCGTTAGAGGTGGTAACCAGTCGCCGTCAAATGTAGCAGTGTTATAGTCAGCAGCAAAGCGAGAGACAGAGAAAGTAGATCAGATAAAACGAGCGCCGTAGACGTACAGAAGATTCGATATAAAACAAGTTATATACACGTATCAAACACAATGACAGCGAGTCCGTCGGACAACGCCGACGACGACAATGGCGAGGCTAATTAACGACGAATCGACCAACCGTACTTGGCTGGTATTTGATGAATTGTCGACGACAGCGACGACGACGGGTGATCAAAGAATGAAGCGATCAACCCTGGTCAATTATCCGGTTGACGGATTCAGACGGATCTCGGTAGCGCAGATCTCCGGCGGGTCCTCCCTGTTCGCCAGCCAGTCGCTACCACAAGTCGTTCAGCGATAAACGAACCGAGAGAGGACCCGCCAATCATATGCTCAGTGAATAGTTACCTACCAAACACATTGAATACAATGCGATGCGATGCGAAAAAGTGAATGAGTGAATTCATGCATACAATGCGGAAGTCTGCCTGCCTGTCAGCATCGATCGGGCTAGCAGCTCCCTGAAATAGTTATTTATCTATTTATTAATGAAGTGGTGAAACGTCATAGGTAAACCTCACATTCATCACGGCCCTCATTATTATCGATATTTCTACGAGAACAACAACATCACGAACAGCAACAACACCAACAACGAGACTAACCATAATACACCGCCATTGAGCATCATGGCGCTGACTGACGGCGTCATAAACGTTGCTCATTTTCGTTTTGCTCATGTGTCGACGATTCCTGGCCCGGTCACGGAAAAAATCGTGTGTCAATTTCCCTCTCACTAGCTCTATCGATGTCGAACCAAGAAGAGATGGTGTTGTCTCGTAGTAAAATGTATGTCTGTACATAGAGTCCGATGCAAACCGAATGACGCCAACAACCACAAATTGCGTAGGTGGTGTCGAATGAAGAAAGGAAGAGGAACGCATATATATATATATATATATATATATATATTGTAAATAATGAAAATTTATATATACATATAAATATTGTAAATAATAAAGATATTCTTATAATCGGAAATGATACTTGTTTTTCCTTCTGTAGCGCGCATTTACATAATTTAGTCGGTCTGTTTCCGAAGCTTGGCCGTTGTCGCACCCGTAGTCGTAATAGTGGTAGTAGTACTCATAACGAATCAATGCTTTTGCATCGATTTGCGACTCACTATATGATATGTCTATCAGCATCGGTGCGGCATGGCTTCGAAATTGTCGTTGTGTAAGCTTATGTAGCGGTAACTAAATCGTCGTGTGCTGCCTCCGAGGGAGTAGTGTGTAGAACGCTTGTGTGTCTCATTTGCTTTCAGATATTTGGTTGTGTGTGCGGTGGATTAAAAGCTAATAAACACGGTTTCTGTGGGCATTTATGTCAATAATCACGTATTCAATGTCTATCTACTATCCTACGGCCTATTATACAATATTGCATTGGCAAAGTTTTAAGCTAGGTATCTCACTATCAGGATACAAGCCATTTCGTGCGGCCGTATACGGGATGTGTTGTTAAGTTTCCGGCCAAGTCGGTGAACATGTACCCAGTACGCGTCGCTGTAAATCACGTTTCCTCTTTTTCAAGCAAACACCTTACTTTAGCAAAAATGAACTTCGGCTTATGAGCTAAACGTAAAATATGAGAAACCTTTAAAAATTTGGCCAGTGTCCTGTAGCGTAATGTGTGATTTGGTTCTAGGGCAGTGTTATATACCTCGTGGTATTATGGCTTAAGTCAACCTACCCTGGCAGTGACGGATGCAGTTCCATCCCCAGTTCGCGAAGTTCCTGTAGACTCAGGAGAAAATTGAAGCATAAGCCGGCTCCTTTCTCCTATTATTGGGGTACTGTTTCACATAATTCCGAACTAGGAGGCAGAAGGTGGTTGTATGGGTATTCCAGGCTCGGCACTGGAACTAATCATATTACTCTCCGCCCGGGTCGAGTCCCCTACTATTAGCCAACCAAAAAAAAGAAAGCATTTTCTCTCATTCAAAAAAGAGGTTGACGCGAGTACGCTTGTCCATGGAACCTCAGTGCGACAGTCCAATAGGATGGAATATATATATATATATATATGCTAACGTAACAAAGTTATACAGCTATATAATTATCATTGCTGTTTAAAAAAATTATATATATATATATATATATGCTAACGTAACAAAGTTATACAGCTATATAATTATCATTGCTGTTTAAAAAAATTATATATATATATATATATATATATATATGTAAATGAACGGATCAAACTTACGGAAGGCTACATTTTTTTGCAATTAAGTGGGCGAGTGGCGGAAATGTGTTGTTTTAGAGTGATAGTGGACAATCTAAAATTTGTTGTACCAATGTGACTGGTCAGACATGTCTTCATAAAATGTGTGATCAATTTTTCAATACTTTGCCATTACGCTCGTAAGCACACACAAATTCAGGAAAGTGCATTATATGAGGATCATTTTGGTACCAAATCGATAGAACGTTCGCGGCTGGTATACAGTGTGTATCTTGCTGGCGCTAACGTAACCCCTCTCTGCACAGGAAACGTTATTGAAAACAGCTTTGGGTAATCATATCACAGAGTCGAACCACTACCGATTTGGTATCAAAATTATCCCCATAGTGCGCATGCAATCACGCTGCAGTTTCTCTATTGAGCCATTCGGCGTCTTGCAATCGCACATTTTGCGAAGTGGCGCCCGGTCAGTCACATCTGTATTACAAATATAAGTAATTTCACTATCACTATAAAATATCACATTTCCGCTTCGAATTTTACGACTTATATATAAATCATAAGACCCGTGGCGGATTTAAGTTGCTGTATACATATATATATATATATATATACATACATATACAGACATACACATGCATATAACAACAGTTTGTGCTCGTGCAAACTTATACTGTTCATATATATATATATATATATGAATTCTACGAAACGATGATACACAATTTAGAAATTAAAGCCAGCGAAACAGAAGCGAAATAATGAATGACAAGTGCGGCACGGATGCAAATGACGGCCTTAGGACGAAGACGAAGAAGAAGTAGAAGATGAGGATGACCGAAGACCAAGGAGGTCAGCGGGACAGGATGGCAATGAGCTAGATGATGAGTTTGGCTGCGTCGGTATCGGCTAGTCGCGGCTGCGGAGGGACAGCACGAAGCAAGCTCGCCTTTTTTCTCCACCCTATTCCATGAACGCCGCAGGTACGAGAGCAGTAGCAACAACAACACGATCCACTCGCAACCGTCACAATGGCGGTGACAATGACAGCGGGTGCGTTCAACTAACCAGCTACCGCTAAACCCACTGGCATAGTCCAACGTTCAACGGCTCATTCGTTTATGTCCGCGATCTTGAGTAGACGGCTGTAATAAGTAGCATTCGTTTGTCGATATACATATAGTCATCGGTAAGGGCAGTACAGAAAGCTGCTAGGGTGTTTTTACCCATATTGTTGTTGATTGTGGACAGGGACACAAAACAACAGCAGCAGCAACAACAACAACAAAATGAAACGCTCTCTAATCATCTCGCTGGATGTAGAGCTAAAGCCTAGGTGTACGGAATAAAACTAACAAAATATATATGCGTTGTACAGAGCTTTGGTTTCGTCGTCATTGTCGGTACGCACGGTACGCCGAGACCTGAGCCTTCTACAATACGCCAAAAGCCCGCTAGAAAAGAAGCCGGTAGTCTGAGAGCCGGTGGAAAGCATACTGCACCTGAGCCTCTGTTCCAAGTCACATTGACTTCATATAGAGGTTTTTCTCTTCAGAAAAGAACAGACACTGTGCACCGGCTGTTTGATACTGTAAAGCGGCTTAGTTAGCGTACTTAATGAGCGAACCCTTATTATCTATTTAGCCTTCCGTCTATGTAGACCTATCAGCTGTCTGCCCCGTAAGCGGCATGCGGATACACTTCTTTCATATCGGATCTCCGGACTACCGTTGATCAACGAGAGAGATGCGGCTCAACAGAGAAGAAATTGTTCGGAGAACTCGCAGTACACTCAGCCTAGCCGGCCTCTGCCGACCACGACCTCCACCAACCAACCAATCAACCGCAGTCAAACGTACGTATCTGGAGAGCGTTTTCATTTGAGGCTGGTTTTCTATCTATCTGTCTTTCCTTGTTTTTCTGCATGCGGGTATATTGCCCTTTTGAGCTGACGTTTTCACTCCCGCGCTTTTCTCTTCGGTAATCTTTTCAGCCACGTTTCTTTTTGTCGCTTCTGGCCGCTTCATCTTCACGTATATATATATATATATATATATATATCTTTTTCATCTGTTGAGCTGCCAACGACAGCAATACGGTGGCAGCTCCTCTACTGAACTGACTTGCTAAAGACGCTCAATGTCGTCATAGCCATCTGATCGCCGACAATCGAACTGGGTCCCTGGGTTCATTCGTTGGCTCACGGGCTCCCTCCCTCCCTCGCTGATCGCTGGTCGCTTGTCGCTTGCTTCATTTTCACTCGCAGTAACGTCGTCGACGCAGGCTTAGCGTTGACTTCGACGCCGGTCGGGGGGTGAAGGTCCGGATTCCATGACCTCGCGCAAAGGTCGCGCGGGAGTTCGAATCCCGGACGCATCTCAAATCAAATTGCTCCGCTCTGGGTGGCAGTAGCTCTGCCAGGGTGAGTGCGTGTGAGTGTGTGTGTGTGTGTTTCATCTCTACAATCTGTAGCACGCAGCATACAGACATATCGATAGACACTGATATATATATATATATATATATATATATATATATATATATATCTGTTTAATCGCGACAGAAACATTAAGACAAACGGATCATGAACTCTTCTGCGACGAAGACAACCAAAACCACGAGCGCTACAACAACAACAACGACAAGCCTGTCCTACTAAAGACGCCTAAAGCTGTCTGTCGCTGTGTGTGCGACACGTGTTAACTACCATTATTACTGCTGCCGCTGATCTATAACCACAACAACAACAACAACAACAAGAACTACTGGTGCGGCTGGTATTAGTTACAATTGCTAATACCTCCACTTCTTCTACTACGTCAACCTCTTTGACCACGATGATCTATCGTACTCCACTAAACTGCAGCAGAAGAGAGAGGGGGCAGAGTATGTCAGTCCGATGAGAAGATGAAAGTCAGCCTGATACTATATACAGCAGTCGTAGGCGGAGGAGTGAGTGAGTCGAATCGTAGAGGGCAAATGGTGGAACACAGACAGAATCGACACGCGGAGACGACCGACCCGCAGGCCCGATCAATCGTCAACGATTCTCGGCCTGAATCGACGACACCCTGCGGTGGCGTGTAAAGAGTTAGCGACCGAGAGCAGGCCCATCTGAAAGCACGCAGCGACCGACCAAGAGAACAAATAAACGGCGAATTTCACCGGGCGGCTGAACCACCGACCTAGATGGCAGTGACTTGAGCATGACAACAACTAGACAACAAGAGCAGCAACAACAACAACAACAACAACAACAACATCAACAACAACATCAACAACAACAGCAACATCAACAACAACAACAAAACCTAACGACACCAATAACAACAATGATAACTATGACAAGAAAACTAAACGACACCAGTAACAAAAAGGGGTAACAGTAAACAACAACGACAACAACACTGCCAACGCTAGCAATGACAACAACGCCAACGACAACAGAAACAATACCAACGCTAACAATAAAAATGCAAACAACAATAACAACAACATGGCAATGATAGTCCTAACTGTAGAATAGCATCAGCTAAGGAGAACGTAGTTCGTGTTCTGCTTTCTTGTCCTGCAAAGACCCATCGAAAGCACTGCGAGTTCTAACCAGGACAACAGTCACGATGGTATGCTGTAAGTGTACAAGTTGTCCTCTTAACACAATAATAGTTAGAATAGTTAACTTAACAGCCCAACAAATCCCAACAGCAGTCATAGCAACAATGTACGTGGTCCAGTAACAACTGTTTGGCCACCGAACCGCTTTTCTATCCCTTGACTTCTTGTCTCCCGTCTCTCGTTTTCATTCTTAATTTTTACTGCGTCAACTTTTCCCTTTGGCCGTGTTACTCTTTGATTGTCGTCGCTTATTACATTCTAGTTTCACCTAGAGATCTTTCCCCTCATCATCTTAGCCGGTTGTTGTTGCTGTTGTTGTTGTTGTTGTTGTTGTTGTGGTTGTTGTCATTTTCATCTTCGTCACCGCCATCGCATCTCCATCGTGTAGGTGAGAGCACCTCTCCTACCCTCTCATAGCATACTCTTGGCGATATTGGTCTTCTTCGCGATGCGAAGCTGCGCTGCCGGTTAAACACTGAGTGTGCGGCGAATCATGCTGTTATTAGCACCATCCAACGAGAGCCAGCAGGTGAGGAGAGAAGAAACATTTCACACCTGACTGCGGCTGCAGAAGAAGAGAACACAAATGCAAATGGGTTTGTATGCGTGTGTTGGTGTGTCTCTGTGCGTATGATCATTGCGCAGCTCACACCGATCGATATCAGCCAGCGTGATCATAATCGCCTTTTCCTGTGATCGGTAGCCCAGTTTGACTTAGATAGATTCCCGCTGCCCCGTAGACGTCAGCGACAGATCTGTAGCGACAGATATTTAGCTAGATAAGCTGTACCGGACTTACAACTGCACACAAGCACCCATCCGCCCACATACGCAGCGTAAATTAAATGTATGTGGAGACGCATTTATGTACGCAGATGTGTATTCATATGTATATATACACCAATACATATATGTGTACTTGTATATATATATATATATATATATATATATACCGACGGTATTTTGCAAATAGCAAGTGTGATATCAAATCAACGAGCTGTAAAACAACGACTGAAAGTGCTAGCATTTATTCTGGGTCCGTTTTTTCCGTGCACGTGAACAAGGCAAGTAGAAAAATCGCTCGCATTAAAAATTCTAAAGGATCATGCATCCCGCTTACATTGTAAAATAATTAATAATAATATCCTTTGTTATTAACAAAGTAGATCATATAAAGCTGATTCATCAAATGTGTCGCTACATTCTGGATCGGCATCATAAGCAGGACGTCAAAGGACTTGACCAGCGAGTTCAATGCATCGCGCTATCCATAGTCATGCAGACAGATGCATGTGACTTCCATACGTCTTTGAGTCTGGATCGAAGTCGAGTCGATTGGGCGATGTCTTTAGGGATAAGGCTACTAAACCCTAAGCTACTAAACCAGGCAGAAGATACATAAACATGGCACAATCTATGATATAGGCTGACGCCTCTGCTCTAGGTAGTGGGCGAGTGTGGCTAATATTTGCTACAGCAATTTACAAATCTTTAATATGAAAAAAAAGCAGATTTAACTGTGTATTGCAATATTTGTTTATTGATGCAAACATGCTGTTGCAATGGTAGTTATCATACAAATAGAAATGAAAGTATACAATAAATTTAAAAACTTTATATCTCGGATTGTCAGTTAACAACAAGCTAGAGGCAAACCCGGCTATATGTTTGTATGTATTGGACGAAGAAAGAATACGTATGGATTTGGCGAACTTCAAACGTAGCTCGAATTTCCTTATGTCCTGATCTAATTGTCCAGAAGTGCAGCATTGGAATTCTACTACGTGCCTATATAATGAGCAAACATATATTCTAACGGAGCACTAGCTATACAGCGTAGTACCGGTAATATTTATCTAAGTTACTAGCCTTTAGGAAATCATCGGAAAGTCATCAACAAAGCAACGTGGAAAGCTGGCAGCGAACGACGCAAGATAAGTGGTGACAGCTTTAAAAATATTTTTTTAACGCTCTGACAAACACATTTTAGACGCTCGTAATAGGGTAGGTTACCAGTGGCACTGTATCGTCTAAAGGCATCTATCGTTATCGCGTTCTCGTTGCTTGAAATAGGCTTTCCCTAGCAGATGCGCGTACCAGCAGTGCAATGGCAACTACGTCCAGCAGCAAGGCCGGGTCTCGAACTTGCCAGTGGTCAGTGTTTTGCTAACCATGGCTGTGGCAGCGGCCCGTTTCGGAAGGTGCGTTAGCCGCCTAAGCCACCGACGCTACAAATAAATAAAGAGCACTTTTCCTTTATAATAAGCTCGTTTTTTGTTCGCGCGCAACGTTCGATTCGATCTAAAAATATAGCAATTCACCATATAGCCATTTTCAGCAGACCACCATGCATATGCTAAGTAAGTCAGGCTTGAAGCGATCAAAGACTACAATGAGTCATCGGTCAAACTTTAGCGTTCGGGCAAAGTTTGGGACTGCCAATGTCCTGGTGCTTTAGCTATGCCCCGTGTCGTGTGTCTGACTTGGACTTGGTTGGCGTGCATCTTGAAGGCATGAGAGCTTGCGTAGTCGAAACTTCCATCTAGCACTGACTCACGCTTAAGCTTGCAGCGCAACTAGCGATACTGGATGATATGTGTAGCAAGGTGTCACGGATTCACTAAGGAACGATCGACGGCAAACAGTTGGAGGTCGCCTGAAGAGTTTTGCGACGCGCCCATGTGTGTAAAGAGTACAATGTGATTGCAACACCCTATTTTTCCAATAGAAGAGTCTTTGTTTTGTATTGTACTGCGCGTCGCTGTTGTCGTTTTTATCGGACGTGGCAGAAAGAGTGGCAGAAAAAGTTGCCACAGTACTCACGGACATAGTAACGACCATGGATGCAATATCCACGGACATACTCCTAGCAGACGGAGCAGAACCCAGTAACCCTTGTAGCAGTAGTAGTCCTAGTGGCAGTATCATTCCGTCCCACTGTAGCAACAACCGAGGGGAACAGCGGTCAGTTTCTCGGTGCCGAATGCAAGCCGGTCGCTAGAAGGAATAAACCGGTGAACTTACAAGCAAGCTTGCAACGCCAAAACGATTATACCAGTACAGTGGAAGCCTACGCGGGATACCATCACGGGCCTGTCTGTAGCCAGGCCCATATCATATATCATACCGGGGTCATATAACACAGCTCGTACTTTTCCTACTCAGAAACGGGATGAACCATTCTTAAATGAAAGGGATGCCTCTGAAATGGCACACACTGCTTGATCATGGTCTGGTCAATATGACATGCCATAACCGTAAGCAATCAGCATGTAGCTTTGTGTTGCCGCCTTCATAGTGCTCACACTTGTGTCTCTAATTGCCGTGCACATCTCCGATGGGTCAGACAAAAAGCTTATTAAATTAGAATTAAAACTCCCAGTACCGCATATATGTACTGAAACACCAATGTAAAGCGGTAACTGTAGGTGGAGGTAAAATCCACACTTATATATATATATATATATATATATATATATTTGTTTATATCCAGTACAGTAATGCAGTATACATATGTATATATACTGCATTGCTGTACTAGCGAAAAAAGAAAAAAATCTTTGGTTTACTTTATAAAGACAGTCAAATACTCAGATGTATATATATATATATATTTTTTTTTTACCTGTTTTGTTTCGTTTAATATCCACAATTGTACTGCACCTTTGTCAGTTATTTTTTTATGGCTACCCAGTAACTGAGATTTTGTTTTTGCAATTTATTTCAGTATTGCTGATAGAGTGTGGTTCATTTGCTCCCCCAACGGCTTTTGCTATCATCGTCTTATCGCGATGTTGTTTTGTATTATTGTCGCAACTGGTTTTGTTGTTATTGCCGTCATTTCTCGGCGTCATTCCTTGGCGTCTTTCTTTACATTTAACACTATTGTTGCTCTTGCCATTGTAGCTGCTGTTATCGCTACTCTCTATTGTGGTACGGCCTGTTTTCTAGAGGCATTGTATTTATCTATCTATCTATATGTCTGTCTGTCTTTAAACATATCTATACCATCCTATTGTTCGTCTTTCGCTGTTCTTGCGGCGACAACTAGCCGCTGTCAAAGCAGAAGCTGAGAAATAAGCGAGCCAAAGTCGAAGGCGGAGGAGGAGGAGCAGGAGCCGGAGAAGGAGGAACATAAGAAGATGCGACGGGAGCAGTACAAGAGCGCGAGCAAAAAAACGAGAGAAACAAAATAAAAAAAGGAACAGAAGAGAAGAACGAGAAGCAAACGACGGAAAAGCATCAACAAGAGGCATTTGAAACATTTAAATTGTTCCATGGCGTGTTTGGTGCTATGGCAGGTTTGGCAGGTGGCGGCGGCGGCGGCAGCGCGAGATCGCGCTGGTGGTGGCAGAGGTAGCCAGTGAGCCAGCCAATGATCTGGCGACACTCATAATGGACACTCACTCAGCGCCGCACCGCCCTACTTACTCTGGCCACGACCCACAATAGGCGCGCGAAGATCCAGAACCAGAACAAGAAGAACCATCGCCGGCGGTAGGCGAACGCAGAAGAGCCCAAGCTAACTGGACGTCGACGACGGCGACGATGAGGACGACGGCGACGATGAACGTCAGCCAACGGTAGTCGCTTTCGGTTAGACTTCGTAGCCTCGTCTTCGTCGTCGTCATCGTAATCGATGTCGTTGCAGCAGCAGCAGCAGTAGCAGCCGCTGCCGCCGCTGCCGAAGTCGCGGTAGCCTTCAGTAGCCTCAATCATGAGAGCAGGCACAAATTGAAGTCCGAGCATCTATCTATCTAACTATCGATCCATCGACGTGTATAGCGGCTCCCACCGACGACTTCGGACTCAAGTCGGCCGGGCGGCCGCCCGATCATCACCAGCCATGATTCGTCTCTCAGGCTGACACTCTCTGTCCGCCTGTATGTCCGTTTGTGTATATGACTGTATGTACAGTTGTCTGTCTGTCTGCTTGTCTATGCGTCCGTATATCTCTCAGTCTGTGTGAGTCTGTGTGACTGCCTGGCTGCCTATTGGGCCAATCCGGTGCGGCTTTCGGGAGCTGCCCCCAGGTCACGACTTTTGTGTACCTCTCATTCGTTTCGTGTGTCGTGGGCTGTGGCCTGCGAGCTGTAGCGGGAAGGGGGGAAGGGCCATGTTATGTACGGGCATGTTAGGTATCTATGTTTGTCGTCCGTGGCCGTCGTATCGATATATACGTGTATGTATGCGACTGGACACAGACACAGTTATGTGCGTACAAGTGTGTACACGTCTCACCATGTGCATGTGCACATGGGGTGGGTGTGCATAGCTACTAGCTAGTCTGGCATGATGAGAACACGGTCGGAGACTCAGCCGTCCAAACCGTCCGTCCACCGCGTAAACGAACGCGACGATGACATGAAGACGACCTTCTCGCTGACCTCTAGAATAGGAAGGAGTCCAGATATAGGCGTATTCCGCGAACGGGGTATGCTGAGAGAGAGTATGGGAGATAAGGACATAGAGGCTGGTATTCGAGATATTCGCCAATCGGTGAGCCAATGAAGAAGGACACACGACGGCAACAGCAACAACCAACAATAACAATAACGACGACACGCTTGAACTAGGGAGAATCTTCTTGCTACGCATCAAATTCCTCCACCCCCTCTCGCCTGTGTTGTTTTCTTTTTACTGTATCCTTCGTGCACTCGTGTAGTGGCAGTAGTATGTCGTCGAACATTTTTCGCATGCAGCAGTAATTTGACGTCGGCGCGAGTACGTTCGTATGTAGGACAAACGCGTTCGCCTATGCGTGACCGTGTGTTGGTGCAGGTTACTAAGGTAAGGGCGCGACGAGAAGATGCCCTCGTCGGGAGACTCGATCAGGCTCGGTCAGTCGGCGTAGGCCGAGAGCCTTGCTGCACTTAGCCGGCTATCAGCAAGCACAAGAAGGTCTGGGAGAGAAGAACGGCAAAAGGTTGGAATCTCAAAGGGCTCACTTAGGAAATGGGGGGGTGGGCAGAGGCCGTTTCCTAATGCACAACAAGTGTTCATCAAAATAAAACAACAACAATGACTACGACGACGCAGCCGCCGCCGACGACGACGGCAGAAACAACAATAAATGATTATACGTGACTTGTCCGCCATAATTCTAACGAAAAAAAAACACTTCCCCAAACCGGTCTATGCGGGCCTGATGTCAGAGTAATGCTGCGCCGTCTTCGCGCGTAATCGACGCTGGGAATGCTAAAAAAAAAAGACAACTTTTTCTGCGAAGTGGTATTCTCCTCCAAATTTTGACCGAAGTCCTTTCGACTTGTTGTGTGTAGCGTTCGTTTCATCAATTGGGATTATAGTATCGCCGACTAGAGATCCGAATTAATAATAAGGAGTAATGCATAGAGAAGACTAGTACGATCAGTGGGCCTCAATGAATGTATATATATATATATATATATATATATATATATATATATATATATATATATTACATAAATAGGTGTAATACGTAGAAGAAATTCCACACACGCCAATGCGCAACCCCGGTATCACACAGTACCTTGATAAGTGACATCTTCGCAGAGAACGGATTTATTACAGCTTAGTAGTAATGTCGTACTGCTTGTGGAAAGGCTTGCACCTAGCCGACCATTCACGAAAGCCAGCGAACGACGTTCGCCAGTAGTTCAAACTGCTCAAATAATTCACTGCTATGTGCCGGCTAACGAAAGGGCTGGTGAGACGGTAAGGAATGATGCTAGCTTTAAATGCATGTACAGCTGTAGGGACAAATCGAACATTGTCAAATTGTGCTTCTCCGCCGCCGCCACCACCACTACCATCATCATCGTCATCACCATCATCCTTCAATGGCGATAGAAGATTCACCGTGTACGACATGATTCCATGCGAGTCAATGATGTAGTTGTGCATGATGGATCGATTGAGTGAGCCGCCCGACGCCTTGTGGCCAGGCGGATGGTCGTTGAACGGCGACAACCCTCACGGGCTGTCTCCATTCTTCGATTCAACTCGAAATCGTTGCATTTTCCCTAGTCACTAGGAATGTCGTTTCTATTCATCTGATTGGGCACAACGATTGTTGCCGTTGTCCTTTTTTCTTTTCTTTTGCCCCTTTCCTCATCTTCCATGTTTTCTCGTAAGTTTTCGCCTATTTTTGTTGCCGGTTATACGAACGCGGGAGCTATTGCTCTGGTATAGTAGGGTTTGGAAGCCAAAGGCGCTACAATGTTGATGAATACTCAGCGCCGGACCGCTTTGTCCACCTCAGCGAAAGTATCAGCCAGAGCAGAAGCCGAAAGAAACTGGATGATGTTAGACTAAAATAGATGTTACGTTTCTTTCAATGTTGTTGTTATTGTTGGTGTTGGTGTTGTTTTCAGGATTGATGTAATTATTGTGCAGATATTTCAAATGCTGTTCGAAATGTTGGGTACATTTACATTTCAGCATTACTATTATTATGATTGATAACAGACATGTAAGAAAGCCAGCCAACGTACTCGACACGATAGCAGACACTGCATGCAGTACTTACTGCCCTGTGAATCGCCGTTTAAATTATTCGATACAGTACCCGATGCAATGCATAACCATTGTTATTTTTTTTTTTATTATATGCTTGTGCTATGCTTAGCAGGTTTAGTGAGCTTCTCCCTCTCTATTGGCTTGCGAAGTTGATGCAGTTTACAGGTAGTTCTACAAGTTCCTAAAATGAGCTTTTTAGAATTCGAATCGCGCTTTTACCGCTATTGGAAACGGCAACTTTTCGATTGCTAGCAATCAAAATATTATGGTGATTGGCCGTTGCGATTTCGTTTGATCGCTTTTCCCGTGCAACGATCGGCGTGATTTTGAAAAATTGAGAAAAAAAGAGTTTCGAGCGGTTATCAAGCGTTTTTATTTCAAACGTTGGAATGCCACCCAAGTGAAAACTGAGTTTAGACGAGGTGTACGGTGACTCTGCCGCCATATTTTGCCACTGTTCCAACTGGATTAATTAGTTAAAAAGAGGTCGCAGGAGCACCGAGGATTGAACTACGTTCAGGAGGCCCAAAAACGGCAACTGATGAGGAAAACGTGGAAAAGTGCGGAAAATCGTTGCCGATATAAGCGAGTGAACATTAAGGAGATATCGGAGGCCTTGGGGATCAGTTTGGGTAGTGTGCATTTCATCCTGCACGAGAACTTAAAGATGAAAAAACTCAGAGCAAAATGAGTGCCGCATTTGCTCAACCAAGGCCAAAAAGACGCGCGTGTTTCCGCTTCACAGCGAAATTTAGCCAAGATGTCGAAAAATCCGTCGGATTGTTGGCGCAGATTCGTGACCGTCGATGAAAGCTGGGTCCATCACTACACTCCCGAGACCCAAGAAGCATCTCGCCAATGGTGTGCACCTGGTGAAGGACCTCCTAAGAGGGTGCGGACAACGGCATCGGCCGGAAAGATGATGGCTACGGTTTTTTGGGACCAACGTGGAATAATTCTGGTCGACAACCTTGAGAGCGGTAAAACGATCTCAGGAGAATATTATGCAAGACTGTTGGACTGCCTGAAGCAAGAACTCATCGTGAAACGGTCCGCTTTGCAGAATAAGGTTGTCCTGTTTCACCAGGGAAATGCTCCTGCACACAAGTCGCGACAAGCATCGGCAAAACTGGCCCAACTGAGGTTCGAACTTATTGAACAACCTTCCTATTCTCCAGACCTGGCCCCCTCTGATTATTTCCTCTTCAGACATTTGAAGAATAGTCTCGGTGGAAAGCGTTTTTTCCAGCAATGAAGAGGTTACAACTGCTGTCAATGCCTATTTTCAGTCTAAAGACGCGGAATTTTACTCAAGAGGTATAAATGCTCTGAAATATCGGTGGGAAAAGTGCACTGAGCTTCTCGGGGAGTATATCGAATAAGAGCAAATTAAAAACAAGATTTGGAAAATTCTTGGTTTTCATTTTAAGAACTTGTAGAACTACCTGTACCTGCTGCGACTTAGTTGTCTCGATATGAAAGGTAAGCTGCTGCCGGTAGCATTTTAACTGAGGTCGCCTTTTTTGTTTAGCGGACATTCGTGCTGCACGGTCTGATCTAAATCTTCCCGTTCTTGCTTCAGTTCCTTCCGTGGCCCCTGACGGAGGTAAATGTTATCAACCGTTGTCGTCATCAGTATCTGCCGGCTTGGAGAGGTAGACCTTTTACAGAAGCACCGAGGGGTGGACACGGTAAGCCGGTTCACTTGGAAGGGTGCAGGTAAACGGGCCCATTGTCGAGCCCGGTCGAGGCGTGATTCATTCGCGTGCGCCTGGCGATCGGAAGAGACAGAGAGATGCGCGGGTTCGATCCCCGCTGTCGCACATTTGTATTTATAGAGTTCGTCTTACGAAGCAATGCAAACGCAACTCCGTAGACGTTAAATGTTGGCTGAGAGTCAACCTTAAGAAAAAGGGAAGATGGGAATTACATGAATGGCACCTCACGAGGTGCAGTGGAACCGTTAGTCGATCAGCGAAGCCGTTGTTTTTGTTGTAGTGCGTTGCCGATCACAATTTGTTTTCGTTAACGTATTTCATGTGGCTCTCGGCTACATTCTTGCTTATACAGTGTAACAAAGCGCATCTCATACGGTAATAACTTAAACATTTGTATTAGATCATTGTTAGTCAGTGGTAATTAAATATTTGACCTCGTTTAGCTTTGTTAGCGAACTTCAAGACGGCACTTTATACATCAGACTTGCAGTAAAGTCTGTTGCTACTAATTGTGATGCGAGAATTTGACGACGTGGTAACTGTTCGTCTCTGCAAACAAGAACCAAACGCCACGACTTATATAACATAGGTCTACATGGATGTGATTGGGTAGCGTTGTCTTGCGGCCACATTTCTGTACAGGAGAAGTACAGGAGTATTATATATGATAGTGTTCAGTATGAGAACGCTATTGATTTGTCAAAAAGTAGAGACACAACGCAAGACAATGCGTGCATACAGTAGTCCCTTACCCACCAGCAACTGAGAATAGGTAGGTTCAATTATCTTTTAAATCTCGCCTTTCTATACACCCGCCTACGCTTATATATATATATATATATATATATATATATATATATATATATATGTATATATATATATATATATCGTGTGTACATACTATGTGTAACCTTGCTCGTACGAGTACATCATCACGAAACGCAGTATCCTATTTTTCATTGATGCTTCATGTCAGAACGAGGTGCTGGTCGTCGCACCCGCGTCATCGCTACTACGACCTGTATGTATGCTGCATACCGTTTTATCGAGAAAAAAAACTGAATGCCCATGTATAAACCGAATACAGACAGTTGTTAGTCATTTCGTTGGCGATCAGCGATCTTTTTTTCTATCTAATCGTGCTGTTAATTTCTTCCAGTCTATTGTTGTTGTTGTTGTTGTTGCTGTTGCTGTCCGATGTTGTTATAATACTGCAACTGTATTAGTCATTGTTGTGGTTATAAGTATTATTGCTGCTGCTGCTGTTATTGTTGCTATAGGTGTCGTGGTGTTGTTGCTGCTGCTACTGTTGTTGTTGTCGTCGTCGTTGTTGTTGTCGTCGTCGTCATGACAAGTTGCATGAAGGCTGCGACGCATTCTCGACGCGACGAAATTCCAATGACGTCAGACCGACGGAAACTGAACACTTATTTGCTGCTGCTGCTCCTGCCGGCTGTTTTCCTTTGAATCTGGACTGATCGCTTCCGGCGTTGGAACGCTCTGGAAGAGTCTGTTGGCATGGCTGGTCGCTACGAGCTTGTTTTTCTCGAACCGATTTCCAGCCGTCAGCCATTGTATGCTGCGCCCTAGGCCAATTGCCTTTGACCAACGGCTTGATCCAATGCCGCATCGTCCAAACTCGTGGCAGCAACAGCAGCCGCCGTCACAATAACTGGTCGATTATGGACCAGTTTCAGGAACTCTACATACAGGCTAGCGTAGGCGTATCCTCGAAACGCAAATATTTGTCATGTGACTTTATATACATATATATATTTACATACGTGAGGAGGTTATTGCTCTTCGCACACGGCTTCCTCGAACGTTTTACGCAGTTTTGTAATGTTGCTGCTGCTGCAGCTATAAGGTCAGTACTCGCATTCCTAATGTATTGCAAACTTGCGGAAATTTCTATTTCATTCACCCGTTTGTTGTTGTTGTTATTATTATTATTGCTCATTTGTTGCTGCGGATTCTCTTCGTGTGTTAGTCTTGTCGTCGGCACAGCGTTTTTTCTCGCTGTTTCTGTTATGTGCATGGTTTGTTTTCGCTGTTATTGTTGTGGTTGTTGTTGTTCTCGTTTTCATTTTAATTAATACGGCTGGCTGTCTTTGCTGTCGTTGTAGTAGTTGTTGTTGTTGCGGCCATCGTCGTTGGTTGCTGTCGTTGTTGTGAATAGTTGTTGTTGTTGTTGCTGTTGCTGCTGCTGCTACTACTGTTGTTGTCCGCAATAATGTTGCGGTCGACTTCGATTAGTTCGTGTTATTCCGTTCTGCTACTTTTTGTCTATGTTCGGAGATTGATCTAGGCCGACCGTCGGGAGACACCATCCCATCGAATGGGCGTCCGGCAAAATCGCCACTGGACGTAGTCGAAGAGCCCTCTGTCTGTTGGCGGTGCTGCATTTGCTTTTGCTAGATGCCAATAGGGCAGGGCAGAAGGGGAACTGTAACAGCGACGGCGGGGGCGCCACTGGCCACACCAAAATAAAAAATACAACATATATATATATATATATATATATATATATATATATATACGTATATTTATTGTATGTGTTCATTTGTTATGTCGTGTTTTTGGTTTGTGGCCAGTTTGCTTGGCGGTGGGCTTCGCCGTGGGCGTATAGCGTTCCGAACGTTTGTCAAGTGAGGCGATGTTGCTGTGTCGTTGCCGTTGTAGAAACTAACTACCGACATCATCGATGGCGATCGCTGTCCGATTTGATCACGCACCCCGACAACGATACTAAAGACAACAACAACAACGACAACACCGGCAACAACAAACAACAACAATGCGATCGCAACACCAGTAACAGCAAAAGTAACGACAAAAATAACAACAACAACAACAACGACAACAACAATAACAACAACAACAACAACGTCATTAATGTTTGACTAATGGTGAAATGTGCGAGAGAACAAAGAGGAAAAAGTAAAAAAACAAAGAGTGAACGAGAAAAGGGTCGACTATGGCGACGCCAACGGCCGGTCGGGTAGCTGTTTTGTATAATAATAATCATCATCATAATACATAATTTAACGAGGTAACTGTTGTGTACGGTATTAAGTAGTGGGCGTCGTCGTTCTCCGAATATTGGCCTTGAAAACGACTCCCACGCAGGCAGCGCTCGGCGATCGTGCACGAAGCGTATCCGTCACCAGCCCGCAACAGGTATACACAAACATTCGCACTTGTATATTTTATATATAATATATATATATATATATATATATATTATATATTATATATATATTATATATATATATATATATATGCGCTCTGTTACGTCTTAATAATCAAGGTTACTCGGAACGATTGTAGCCATAGCCAGAATATAGTCCAGTTTATACGACTTTAATTGGTGATCCCCGTGCTCATGCGGAGCATGACAATGAGAGCGATGACATTTGTCGGTTGCTTCGTTGGAACCTATTACCTGTTGCTGCCAGATTGCCCCACTTAAGCCAATAACCAGACCCCTGTATTTATTATTTGAAGCAACGGCGCACTGTGTCGGATTTAATCTTGGTCTATACTGCGTAAGAGCAACGTGTGAACTCCAACAAAGCTAACTGTTTTAATAAAAACGTCTATAGCATCGTCTATAGCGATATTTTTCTGTATCATAAGTGCAGACCTTATGTTACGTATGTTGCTGTGAACCACTTTGAGCTTTCCTAGGAGTCGTATTTTTCAATATACCTGTAAACATTCTAGCAAGAACGCTAAAATTTGCTTATAGTTTTGTCACGAGTAGTACAACATCTTTAAACATAGCTATTTTGTTTTTCATTTTGTAACCTGATTTTCAACTACCGAGACTAAGAAGCAATTATTTCGAAGATCCAAAATATAGATGGTTTATATGAATATTGTTTTTGACATTGCCGCAATGGGAGGACTACTCATCATTTGACGATAAAGGGGCTGCTCATAAAAGTAGAGACAGGTTCGTTTAAACAAATAGGACAAATATCGTTGGTAAAGTGTTGCTCCAGCCAGCAGGTTGGACGATATACTCTAACATTCTGACATAGAGTAGGTGGTGCACTTATGTGCATAGATTGTTTGCAGACAGAGCAAGGCTTGCATTTTTTCTGTCTCTGCATGCTAGCGTAGCTCTGGACACGATGTCTTTATCGCGTACGCCGTCGCATACACAACTTCAATAATCACAATGAATAACAACAACGACAACAACAACAACAGCAGCAGCGAGACACACGACACCGACACCAGCATGTCACTTCGGCCTCTAATTCTTATCATTACTTCAACTCTCTTCTAGTTCCACAAATATAATATTACCGCTACTAGTACATGACTACTCATATAAATTTCGCGGGTGTTGGTGTTGGTGTTGGTTGTTGTTGTTGTTGTTGTTGCCGTTTTCTCAGTTGCCGCAGACGCCGTTGTTATTGTGGCTGCTCTATTATAGCTGTGGTTGTCGACGTTACTATCGACATTACCTAAGCTTTCCATCTACCTACCTACCTACCTATTTATCTATCTATTCCTCTCTCTCTCTATCTATCACTCTATTCATGCTGCCATCCGTTCGTCGCTTCTGGCCATCGCTTCTCTACGCGCTTCCCGCTACTTCAACTTCAACGAACAACGAGTGAAGGAACGAATGGCAACAACTTCGTCCGTCCGTCCGTCCGTTCGTCCGTTTGTCCATCCATCTATCGGCCAATCGGTCGGTCGCTGGGTCGGTGGGTCGAAGGAAGAAGATCGACAACAACAACCACCACCACGATCTGGCCCGGTAGCATCCGAAGCAGAAGCGGTAGCAGAACCACTACCATCACCATCACCACCTCCACCACCGGCAGCAACAGCCGCAGCAGAAGCAGAAGTCGTAGAAGTACCTGCGCGCCGCCATCGCCGCCACCGCAGCCACCGTCGTTTCTGCTGCTCGTGCTGCGGTGCCGTCCGCCACCGCACAAGTCGCTGTTGCTGACGCTGTCATCGGTAAACGCGGTCGGTCGGCCGGTCGATCTGCCAACTAGCCAACATCGCAGCAACAGCAGCAGCAACAGCAAAGGCAGCGGGCGAGAGCGAACCAGCGGGCGGGCTGGTAGGCAACCCCTGCCCAGGTAAACACAAGTAGCTACTACTGCTTCGGTTGCTGCTTCTGCTGCTGCTTCTGCTACTGCAGTAACCAGCCAGCCGCGGCAGAAGTCGCCGACGCATCGCGTCGGCCCTAGTGGAGAAGGGCTATTGGTGGTGGTGGTGGTGGTGGCGGTGGCAGAAGAAGCACGGCAGTTCGGCGTGGATGGCCAGGCAGAAGCTCGTATCTATCTACCTACCTGCACACTTACCTATCTACCTACCTGCCTGCCTACTTACCTATCTATCTACCTGCCTGCATACTTACCTATCTACCTACCTACCTGTCTGTCTGGCCGGCTAGTTTGCTACGGCTTTTGTGCTGGAGCTGTGAAGGGCCAGCCTCCTACCACTATTGACAATAACAACAACAGCAGCAACAACAGCGACAACAACAACAACAACAATACCGAAAAGTACAACAATAATACCGACAAGTACAACAACACAGACGACGACGACGACAACATCAAGAGTAGCAGCGTCTTTAGCAACTTCTGCAACGAAGTATTGCCTCTTTTTCCCTTCTTTCTCTCCCGCCATTTCCATCTCTCTCTCTCTCTCGCCCCTTTTTCTCCATTTCTGTGGCTCTTGCTCGAGCTGAAGTGCGCAAAGCTACAGACAGCCAGCCAACCAGCCATAGAGGCCGAATGGGTAGGTGGATGGGTAAGAAAGAGGGCAAGAGAGATCATAAAAGACATGAAGATGTACGAAGAGAGTCTTGGAAGAAGAAGAAGAAAAATCAGGAATGGCGAGATAGAAAGAAAGGTAGAGACAGAGAAAGTGGTGGAGGTAGAGAGAGGGAGAACGGTAGAGAACGAAAGAGAGAGAGAAAGAGAGCGCGAAACGGAGATGCATCTAAGCCAGCACAGCGAGTAGCAGTAAAATGGCAGCATCAGTTACCCCAGCGACGACTTCGGAATTGGCGGTAGCATCTGTAACATCATCATCGTCATCATCATCGTCATCATCATCATTATTATCTGCAGCGGCAGCAGCAGCAGTAATACCAGTGATATCGATAGTAACACCGCCAACGGCACCGCGAACGAAGCTGAAGCTTCGCCGTGCCAGCATGCCGTGGGAACATGCCGAAGTACTTTAGCCGAGCGGCCGACCGACTTCGGTCGCTCACTCACTCCTCACGACGTTATTGTCGTCGTCGTTGTTGTCTATCTGGTGTAGGAGGATAAGGACTTGGGGGAGGGCCACGAAGGCGGCGCGGGGGGGGGGGAGGGGGAAAGGGGCACAGAGGAGGAAGAAAGACGAACAAAACGCCGGCCGCCACTTTTTGCCAAACTCCACCGCTGCACCCTTACCGTATGTACGGTAAATGTACGTCCGTGTGTACGTAAATACGTATGTATATGTATACCTATATACAAATGCGCTAAGTACAGCTTCAATCAGTTAAGCAGTTTGTCTGCCAGCTTCTCCGTTTGTCTGTCTGTCTGTCCGTCCGTCCGTCTGTGGGTCTGTCAACCAAGCAGTCTTCTGTTAGCGCACTACGCGTCTACTGTCGCAAACTGTCGTTGTCATTGTTGTTGTTGTTGTTTTTGTTGTTAGTGTTATTGTTGTTGTTACTGTGGCTGTTAATTCTGCTATTGTTGCTCGGCGACTTGTCGACGAGTGTCCACCACTGCTGCGGTTTTCACGTCCACGTTCACCGACCGCACGGTCGACAGTCGGTGTCGTCTGGCACGGCAACGTCGGCGTCGTGGCGACACCGGCTGCTCGCTCGCCTACGATCGAAACAAACCGACCACAAACGAACGCTATTACCTCATCTTCCTTTTCTTCTTCTTCTTCTTGTTCTTGCTTGCTTGTCCTCCTCCACATCACGTTGTGCTCCTCCGCTTATCCTTGTCGTGCCATCAACGCAAACAACTATAACAACATCAGCAAAAGCAGCATCAAAAATCAAAAGCAACATTAACAACAACACCAATAGCAACAACACAACATCAACAACAACAACAAAACCAAACAATACCACCAACAACAACAACAACAAAAACAACAACAACAAACAACAAAACAACAAACACATCACCAACAACAACAAACACATCAACAACAACAACAAACACATCAACAACAACAACAAACAACCACACATACACCACAACAACAAACAACAGGAGTCGGAATACCTCGTCAACGTCGTTATACCGTTGTGCGCCCCGCCAATCACCACAAACAACACCACAACAACAACAACAACAACAACAACAAACAAATAAGATGAATCCCTGGTCGATTGTGGGTGAAGTCGATGCTTGCTGGTGGTGATGGCGCAACCGCGACGGATTAACGAGCGCAGAGAACCGTTGTCTCTGTTTGTTGCTGTTAATGCTGCTGCCGCTGCTGTTATTATTATTGTTGCTGTTGTTGTTGTTGTTGTTATGGTTGCTGTCGTTGATTGTGCTGTTGCTGGTTCGATCGCTTTTGCTATAGTTGTTGTTGTTGTCGCCGTCTTCATTGTACAACAGCGTAAAGGAAAAAGAGAAGATGAAGACGAAAAAGACGAGTTAGAGATAAAGAAAGATCGGGCCCGGCAAGAAAACAACCGAAGAAGAAGAAACTTTCTGTCTGCTTGCTTTCTGTCTGTCTGTCTGTCTATCTGGCTGTTGCAGTCGACGGTGCTCTCCGTAGACGTCACACACATCTCTCCTCAATCAAATCTCGCGTAGACGCATCGTAGAAGAAGAAAGCAGAGCAAACGCTGGCTACCTAGCCGGATCACCGGCCGATTGCCTGCCTGACGTTACTGATATACACTCGTATTTAATAGCGGGCAGATGTATCTACGTCTTCATCTCTTATCCACACACACATATATATATATATATATATATATATATATATATATATATATATATATATATATATATATGAGAAGCAGACCGCGTTCAGGGAACGGGCAAGGTACCGATCGCGATGGCACCAGAGACACAACAACAAACAGGCTCGAATCGATACCGTTCCCGTCAATTCGGGTGACCGCGAGTTGCAGAAATCACAACAACGATAGTAGCAAGCAAAAACAACAACAAAACAACAACAACAAGAGCCGCAGAAGTCGAAGCCGCTGAATCCAGAAGAATAGCTGCCTAAGCGAGTGGAATCCCCTTTGGCCCAGTCAGAAGTAGTGTGGGATCGGCTGCCAGAACTCATCGGCACCGAATGGATGGCAGGCAGAGATGGTTACGAGTACCATTGTAGCTCATAGTGTACCATACGTCTCTATCACAACCGGGAGCACAGCTCCAGTAAAAAAAAGAGTGCTGCTGACGGTGATGATGATTTTGTGCTACGCAAATAATGGTGATAACAATTAAGTCGAGATACAAAATGATTGCGTAAGGTGGCATGAAAAACAGGGTTTTTCGCACCCAAAGCTAAACCCGCAGCTAGTTCTAGACTCTACTTATACGCCACTCTCCGCGGCATAGCACCGGTGTCATTACTTCAAGGTTCGTCAGGGAGACTGGGGTGGAGGGGATGGGATTGCATGTATTATGAAGCTCATTTACTTGCCCTTACTAATTGGAAGGTTCACTCAGTCCGTTGCCAAAAATCTTTCTCAAAGGGGAGGGCTTTCTCAAACAGGGACTTTTTTCAACAGATCAATAGAGCATAGCGAGACAATTAGGGTTACTGCACTAACAGTTACCTGCAAGTAGAGTAACACTTGCCTAACTATGATGACGATGATTCTCTTGCATCGTGTTCCGGTTTTGATGGTGCATACTCTGGTATGCCATCAGAATACTGCAGAAGGTTTCTGCGACGGTACCAAGGAACCGGTGAAATATGGAGACTTGTTGCGTTATCTCCACTGAAGGAATTGTGCCGCATGGTAATATGCATACAAATTCGAAAACTATTCTATATGTTCTGACACCATCAATGCCTACTTTCACGTAATCTACCCACATATAGACTCTGACTTGACAATAAAAAACGGCGCCATCTGCATAAGGGACAATTTTGAGAGAACCGCCCTTTGGTGTGGTTCTTTGTATCAGTCGATGAGACAAAGGGAAGTGGGATGCCGACGTTGCCTTCCCGGGGTACGATTTCTCTTTGAACTCTCGCAGCTGAACTAAGCTACAACTTTAAGTAACCAGGAATTTATTTCCTACAAATCCTCCATTGGCTCTTAGAGAATGAACTTCCCTGGGAGCTTATCACAGTATTAATGTAAGGAATAAGGTCCCTCTCTGCTTCGGCGTCTTACTGATATCATCCACAACCATTCGCAGAAAGTCGTAAATCTTCTACGTTTACCGTACTCAGCAGAGATAAAGTCGACGCATTCGAACAGGAAGTTCTAACTGTCAGCGGGGATATATATATATATATATGTATATATATTGCCTGGGAGTCCCTGTTTAGGACAAAAAAAATTAAAGCATAGTTCATGGGTAACGGTGTCATGGTAGAGAGTGATTGTCTCTGTTGTGCTGCTCCCCATCCCCCCTGGCAGAACGTGGGGAGCTACTCTAACTGTCTCAAGCAGAAGTGCAGCCTGTTTAAAGTACTCGACTGACATAGAGTATATGCAATTGCTTTCTTCCAAGTACAATCGGCATGACATAAATAAGTTTTTCAGATTTATATGTATATCTATATATTCGTTTAAATGTTAACTGGTAAAATGCACACCGGCCATCGTCGTTAAAGCCATGATAGTTTGGGAAACAGTTTGCCCCTTGATGGAGGTGGCTCCAGTTCTGTCTTTTCAGATTTTCTTGCGTGGCCACTTTGTCTTGTATCAAGTTTGAGCGGCAGTTATTTTTGCCCCGGAGACAAATATTATTTTTTTTACTGTAAACTAGGATCCATTTTCACTGCAGAGGGCTTGCGGCATAAGGGAAGTCAGATTTATTACAACCGTGTAGGTATTGCTAAAAGCAGCCACCGTGCCCGTTTGCAATTATGCAAG
This sequence comes from Dermanyssus gallinae, assembly GCA_003439945.1. Taxonomy (NCBI): domain Eukaryota; kingdom Metazoa; phylum Arthropoda; class Arachnida; order Mesostigmata; family Dermanyssidae; genus Dermanyssus; species Dermanyssus gallinae. Next base: position 65,112 of record QVRM01002122.1, on the reverse strand, counting down.
TAGGTAGTTAAGCAAGTTGTGTTAAAGGCTATACCGTTTTCTGAAATTAGGAAGTATTGATTTTGTCCAGTATCCAGAATGGCTTGGCCGAATTGTTTCTGGCTTCATTTGCCTAGGGTGTCTGTTCTGCTAGTTAGTATTCCCGCCGTCCAGACGTTAATTAAGAGGCTTCTTGAAGCTTGTTCTTTAACTCTTAGGTCCTAAAAAATCTGTCTAGAGGGGCTTTGTAGAGAGCTGCTGTGGAAGCTGTGCGACTCGCCCGTGCGATGTTGAGCGCCATGGGTTTATGCAACTTTTGACAAGGAGGTATCTTGTAACGCTGGAAGTCGTACTGCACAGAGAACATGAAATGTTCCTTTAAAAGCCCTGTTTAGTAAATACGCCCAGCTACTTGACTATGGACGTGGGTGTTACTGGGTGCCCTTCCAGGCGTAGGCTTAGATTTTAAAGATTAGGCCGTTTTGAACGTTTTTTTTGGACACGACTCTGTTGGCTGTTCCTTCGAGCAGATCCTTGCCACGGACAGTAACAATCAGTGCCAGATTGTCTGCGTAGGCAACGGAATAAACTCCCGGAGGATGTGGGAGTCTTTGACTTGTACGTATATATATATATATATATATATATATATATATATATATTTATATTAGGACCTAGCAAAGTTTTTGAAATCTCTATAATAGAATACAGCTATAACGGAACGGACAAGTTTACATATTTTCGCATCTTGTTGAACTGATAGCTGCTATCTCTGCGCTCTGGTACTATATATACTGGTATATACTGCGCACTTATATATATATATATATATATATATATATGTGTTTCTTATTGACCCTCATATATTCCAGGTTTGCGTGAGCGACACCATTGGTGACGATGGTAAAACATTACCAACACCATGGAAAATCATCAGACTGATAGTAATCGTAATAACAATCATCGCAACAATAAAAGTAACACGACAACAACAACCACAACAGTGAAGATGGCTGAAATTGGATAGGGGTAGCTACGACTACAAGGATGTCAACAACAACAACAACTAAAACAACAGCAACAATAATAACACCAGGCACCACAACAGCACCAACAGCAACAACAAGAACAGAACCAGCAACAACCACATCAATAACCACAACAACAAGCACAATACCAATAACAGCAACAACAACAACAACAACAATACGAGCCGCCAACTGTCAAAAACATTAATGAGGTTGGCAAGTGCAGTTGGTCTAATCAGTAGTAATAGGTGGTGGCGGTGGAGGTGGGACCAGTCGTAGTAGTAGTAGAAGAAAAAGAAGAAGAGAAAGAAAATAATGAAGAAAAAGAGAAAAAAGATAGAAGCGAAGTCACATTGAATAGCAACGAGCAATGATTATTGAATCGCTGCTGATAGTCGCAGCCTTCGTTGTCGTTGAAGTAGTAAGAAGTAGTGAGTCGTAGTAATAGGTGTATCGAAATCGTCGGACTGAGTCGAAGAAGCCATCCTCGGGCGGCAGCAGCAGCGGCCGCAGAATCAGCGGTTGCGGCATCGACCAAAAAGTGATAGCCGTGGCTGACCACAATAATCATTATGACCACAATATTGTAACGAATCATCACCAGCCGCCATCATAGCCATGGCCGGCATCACGTAGCACGTCATCACGACCATCATCATCGTCATCATCACCAGCATCGCCATCATCATCATCATCATCATGTACAGGTAATCGGTAAGAAAAGCATTACACACAAACGAGAAAAACGGAACATCGAGCGTCTGTACCACACTGCCTACCTGCCTACCCAGCAAGCAGCAGCAGCAGCAACAATAACAACAGCATGCAACAAGGCAGTATGTCAGTCAGCTGGCCAAACGTAGCCGTAATGATCATGGTTGGTTGCAGCGAAGCCCAACGAAGGGTGACGACTGCTGACGGGCGGGAGAAAAGTAAGACAACCCGACCCGAGGAGACAAGACAAGACATGGCAACGCAACGCAGGACAAGACGAGTGCGAGGTCCAAGGTCCGAGTCGAGGCGACGAGATGAGGAGTCACAAGCAGAAGCAGCAGAAGATGAAGAAAACGAAGATAATGATGATAACAATGATGAAAAAAGAAGAGGAAGAAGGTAATGATGATGATGATGATGACGTTGAAGAACAAGGAGTCGAAATGATGATGATGATGACGTTGAAGAACAAGGAGTCGAAATGATGATGATGATGATGACGTTGAAGAACAAGGAGTCGAAATGATGATGATGATGATGCTACTGCAAATGAATGCTACAAGTCAATGTGGTCCTTTTCGCGATGGACGCGCGGCTACGCCGGTGGTGAAGGTGGCGATGATGGTGGTGGTGGTGGCGGCGCTGTTCTTCTGCAGCCCATGCTGATGCTGGGGTATTGGTGATGCGGATGGAAGCCGTGGACTTCAGCGTGGTCGTAGTCCTTGCATTCGCCTTCGACTTCGTTTACGTCTTCGGCATCATCTTCGTCAACGGCATCGTCGTCGTCATCGTCGTCGTTATCGTTGTTGTTGTTGTTGTTGTAGTTGTTGCTGTTATCGTCGTGGCTGCGGTGATGGTGGTTGGGGTGCTGGTGCTTCTGGTGGTTCTCGAGTCGGCACCTTTAGATGTCATGCTCGGAATGCGGTAAATGATGGGTGTCTGTCTGGCCGACCTGCTGCTCGTAGTTCTGTTTTTCCGCCACGGCCGTCGTCTATCGTCGTTGTCGTCGTTTTTGTTGTTGTTGTTATTATTGTTGTCGTTGTTGCCGTTATTTTTGTGGTTGTTGTCTTTTTCGTTGTATTCCATCGACTTTGTCCACTGTCGACGTCAGATCGTCGAAGGAAATCGACGGAAAGGGAGGAGTTCTTCCACGCTGGCCTGGTTACGGTGGTTGTGCGGGCGGTAACGGCGGTGACAGAAGAAGCGCCGCCGCGGTCAGTGAGAGACAACAAAGAGAAATATCGGAGAGCAATCTTGCACTTAACGCATCATCAACCACTGCCTGCACTCGAATTGCGGACGTCACTGGCTGAGCACTGAGCTACGTGAAGTACACGTCTATTCTATTGGGAATGGTGATGATGATCAAAGTAATTCAGGCTTGAACTTCGCTTCCCCTCTTCCTAAATGCTTGCTGAATACTCGAGACATGAGGGGTTTTCAGACACGTGATACTTGGCACAGTGTAGGAAGAAGACATTTGGCACCTGGCGTTTGCGGCGCACAGTTTCCGCCACGCTCTGTGTCGGATTGATGATGTCCGACAAGCCTCACGATAAGAGTATTTGTATAGGTGACGTCTCACGGTTGGCTCAACAGATGACTTGGCAAGACAAAAGCGCAACTCGGTAAAAGGTTTTCTAGGTTCTAAACACCTTGAGAAACACCTCCGGACTCTAGACAGAACCTACTAAAACCATTGTCGCTGCTATTGCTGCTATTCCTACAAACGGATAAAGCAACGCAAGGATCTGTGGATGACATGTAGCCATATGTTTTTAGACTTGTATGTGCCTGTACGTGCAAACGGGTCGGCAGGACGGTCCGGTAGAGACATCCTGTAACTTATATTGTGAGATGTGGCCTTGATTCCGCAACGACGCATAAATGATAGACGCCAAGGACGTGGTCCTTGGTATTAAGGAAACAAACAAGCTTAACTATTTCTTTCGGTAGGTTCTCTACAGGGAATACCTGCACAACAGCTTACTGGCGTCTAGAACTCTATACAATGCCGAGGTTAACGTCTGATCATTTTTGCGGTCAAATATCTGAAACTTGTGTTACCTGAAAACTAAACAGGTTTTGACTAAAAACCTGCATAACAATACAGCTGGAAAAACGAACGGCTATTGTTACGTGGATACCTTAATCAGGTACGATGGCGATCAAAGAGAAACTATCTAATATAGCGGCAGCTAAGGTTAATAACATAGCCATAGACTTTGAAATCAAGTCTTGAATCAATTTCAAAATTTAGGCGAGCTTAAGCAAGCCCTTTGAGAGCAGCAGGACACGGATTAATAAAGAAAGCGATATATATATATATATATATATATATATAGTATTATATTGAGAAATTGTCACAGTAATTATCAGCATCAGTAAAAGTAAATTCGACGAACAGCGGCGACACCCATGTGGATGATAGCTATGACTAGCGAACTAGCCCCCTGGGTCACGCCACCACTTCTCCGTAGGCCGTGGGCGACGTGGTGCGGCGGCTAATTGCCATAAACATGGAGCATGCCTTTAGAAAATCTCTCCACTCTATATACGTATATATAGACGTGCATAAGAATGCACGACAAATACATCTGATTCGTTCCTATGTATACCATATAACGATGGCAACGTTAATAGCGTATCATCATCAGTTCCAGCCAGTGAACGCGCTGAAATCGCTTGTTCGCACAATTTCACCTTGTTATTATTATAACTCTTAATTTTTTCGCTTTCCTCGATCTCCCATTACACTGTTCCTGTACTCGAGAAAAGTTTAAGATCCAATAGCACTGCGGACCGCATATAAAGCCCTGCCATTTGCGACGGTGTTGTTGGTGTGAAACAGCAACAGTAGCAGAAACGAATCTCTTGTCGTAAAGGAATCCGATCGTGCGAGTCCAGCCCTTCATTTTATAGATATTATCAGGCGTTACATAATGGAAACAGTTAACGAACAACGACAAGAAAAATACCAAATGACCGCAGCGTAGCAATAATTATCAGGGACTACGACAAATTCTACTACCAAAAGTGATAAAAGTAAATACACGAACCACAACAAGAACACCATTAATCCACGCAACTACTATACACATTTCGAACGAAGTCTATTATAAAATAATACAGCCGGTGGTTCAGTAATAGAACGCTCGCATGTGACCACACGTTGCTTCGAAGGCAATTGTTTACTTCAAAGTGTTTATAGGAATACACGTGGCCGTACATGATTGCTGTCTTAAACAACAATATAATACAACCGTTACTTTTATTGCAGAATCAACGGGGAAAAAGGGGTGCACTGTAAAGGAAAAACACGTTTGGTAGACCAACTAGAGTTACCGCAGCAGCAGCAAACAGTGGGAATATATAGATCACAATCATACGAGCTCCACCTCTACTAGAAGACTGCACAGAAAGTGTGAACAGAAGAATGAATAGAAGTCGTCTGCCGTGTCGTTAATAAATCGACTGATTTATCTGCGGGGTCCTGCCAACGAGTGCAACTATAAAAACAACAACCGCAATTGTAATATACGAAAAATAAACAATATATAATATGTGCTCTAAAAAAACAACAACCGCAATGACAACAGAACAAAACAAGAGTAGGTGACATCAACTACCACCACATCGATCATTCGTTGAGGGTTGTTTAGCATGAATGTTTCGCTTAAAACGCTCGGTGAGGTTACGGTGACAGTTGGTAACGTACAACGAATAGTTGAAGGGTAGACCTACTTGCTTTTAGCTCACTATAGCGCCAACTGTAGTCGACAATAATTAACGATAACATTAAGGTAATAACGTTACCAAATATATATATATATATATATATTGCGATGACAGAAACTGCAGCAACATTGTCAACGAATGACGACAATATAGCCTGCTATGTAAATCATTTCTAGACTATCCGTTAATCTGGCGGCTGATGTCTTACTAGAGCATTACGTTCGCATTTGAATAACGTACCTCGAATCGCTTCTTGATAACGCCTCGGGGCGTTGGCCTAGTAACTCTCCAGACGTAACTGTTAGTGACAGCCAGTGACAGCCAAAGAAATGTAATAGTCATTTTTGTCAAATTTATATTTCCACCAACTCAACGAATTGCACGACGGTATTTTTTTGATGCGAAGTCTGACACCCAACAAGTAGCGTAGATCGCACTGACGTTACCGATACGGCAGGTCCACTAGAGCTCAGCAAAATCCGCTTCATACGATCTGTTTTTGCCGGACGTAAGCACCAAGAAGCGATGAGAACACTACTGTTCTATTTAGGTTGGTTTTTGATGCGTTTTAATCGAGCTGCATCAAGGTGATGTCTGCCGTGACATCCGCTCAGCCGTATATTTCATTTTGGTACAATGTGTCTATAAAGTGATAAACAAACAACAATAAATTAATGAATATAAATCTTCATACATATATACTGAAAGGGTTTTGCTTCTATAGAAAAAGACAAGAAGTACACATTTGTTATATTAACTTTTTGCAAGAATGGGGTGAGTTGGCATTTTTTTCATGGAAGCAGGAGAAGTACAGGCGCTGCGGAAATATAAAAACAGAATTTTCATCAAATGGTTGAAAGTCAGTCACAATGTAGGCGCCGGTGCGTTGTCGTGATAGACAATCCAAGAGTTATGCTTCAGTTTATTTATACATTATACACAGCATAATTCTAATACGTAATCAGAGCAGACCCGGTAGACCACTGCCTGAAGGCAGCGAACCTAGCACCGCAGCCGCATTTCCACGTTGCACTTCAATTGATATTCTTTGTAGCAGAAATTCCCCTGCCCTTTTCTCATCCTTCTCACTTGCCGCTCTTTTCCCAATTTCTTTCAGAAATTCTACTGTTGATTCGCCTATGACTCCCAATGTTTCTATTGCAACTGGCTGCACTATAAAAGATGCCTCTAACTCGCGGTACTTCAAACTTTTCCGCTGCTCCGCTAAATTAGCAACAGCACCTGCTGATCTTGAAGCTCGGCTTCTATACGACGGCGCCAGCGTGTCCCACACGGTTGCGTCCCATACAAGGGCCTTTCCGGAGGACCACGGAACCAAGGTCATTCCGTCTGGACGTAAGGCTGAGTCCGCTGCTAGTCCGACTGGCTCCTTTCTGCAGGGTACGTTAGCGGATTGCAACGCTCTTGAAATCACTTCGTTGAGGGCGGCGTGGCGCGAATGTCTTCCGCAGCTCATAGGACAGCTGAGGCCGTGCTCTCCCGTCGGCGACACCGGTGTGTTGCACAGGGAGCAACTATGGGGCGCACACATTCCAAGAGTTGTTTGCTCAGAATTCAAATCTCTTGCGCCGGACGTTCTCGCGTAATTCTCTTAAAATTCCCTATTGACCGCAAAACCAAGTGGCACAAATTTGTCGAGGATGATAACTTTGTAGTCGAAAAAACTGTCGAACATGCATTGGTGTTGGATCTGCTCTGTCTGATTTTGTTCGATCAATTCTCTCCTTGGAAACACCACTGGAAAGACTGGCTTTGGTCTCGATGTGATAACCTTATGACCATGACCCGTCTCCTGAAATCACCCTCTAAGCAATCCAGGGTTTTCTTCTCTTGCCTAAAAGTTCAATTCCAACATTTTTTCCGACGGGCTATTATTTGCTGGGAATTCAACATTTTTGGAATGAAGTTTGCTGCCAGTCTTCGGACGCATAAAATAGCAGCCAATACTGTTACAACTGATCCGTAATATATCTTCAATTTCCTAGCAATCGCCGTCATAGTAATTCGGCAATTGTTGAGTACAATATCACAAACTTTGTCAACGTTGCTCCTCCATTTTCGGTTTCTTAAAAATGGCCGAATATCGTTTTCTCCACTTCTTTAAATCAAACTCAAACTGTGAGTGGCTAATGAATGAACCTTCTAGGCAAAAAAATGCTTGCTTACATTCCTCTAGAAGACTAATTTGTTATTGCAGGTTAGCGATCGGTCCAAGCACGAAGCTTGACGGTGGCGATTGAGGAGCAAACTGCAAGCGCGCATGTAATGTGTTGGCGTTACTAAGTTTTTTCAAAAAACACTTACAGAGATTAATATATTTTTATGGGACTGTCTTCTCCGGACGGCAAATTTATTTAAATTCAGTAATTTCTCATTAAGGTTAAAATTTCAATAATTACACATTTCAAACAATTGTAACCGTTCAGGGCATACAGAAAAGGCAATCGGTCGTGTTTGCGTGTATATATATATATATATATATGTATACATACATACGTGCAGCAATGGCTAGCACAACGCTAGAAGCTTGGCTTCCTCCGTAAGCCGTATTGCTTGTTGTGTATATGCCAATGAGCAACAACAGCCTAGTAAAATATGCCTGGGTTGTTCGAGCAACACACATGGTCGACACACGTTTGCTGAAAGTTGTTTTGGCGACGCAACGCGCGACTCGTCTATAATATATTACTCTCGTTCTCTATTGTTCGTAGTCGTGGTGCTAAAGGTGGTAGCTGTATGCAATGTATTCGTCCACCCCCGGCTACAATGAGTTTGCGTCAGCAACAAATTTCTGCACTCACTTAAACTGGAATGATGACCGACACGCTGGCGGCAATGATAATGAAGATGGTAATGGTAAACGCGAATTTGTTCGTGCCGGTCGTTTACAGTGGGGCAGGCTTAGGGTTTTGCTGTGGAAGAGAAGGCCGAGCTGCGGGCCCTGTACTGAGAACAATGGATGTTACCTGGGTAGCCACACACTGTTACCTGCTGTCTCTCGGTCTCTCTATCTCTCTCTCACACCCTGTTACCCTGTTTTCTTTTTAGCTGTCTATTTGTTGGTCTATCTTGAGTCGCCTGCTTGCTCTGTGGCAAATGTGTTAAGAATGTTAAAAATATTTTTAAAGACATTAGGCACAAATAGTGTAAAAGCACGCCATTATTGGTGGTAAACACCCACTAACAGACACTGGAACTTATATGTAAGTTCCTCACGGGCTATTTTGCCCTGCAGAGTTTTACTACAGAGAACCCTGTAAAAGTTTCGTTTCTTCATTTTGAAGAACCAGGATAGATAATTGTGACTAACACTCTGTATCCATTCTTTTCCGGATCAATGGCCAATACGCAGATCTTCTGCAAATATTAATAGTAAGAACTTAGTTAGACTTAAGTTGCTAAGCTATGTCTATTGAAAATTAAATTATTAAAAACCTTTGCCTTCAACCATATATATATATATATATATATATATATATATATATATATATATACATATATATATATATATATATATATATATATATATATATATGCCTAGGTCTACATATCATCAGACCAAAAACAACAAGGAAACTCTAGTCGTAATCGCTAGTCGCACGGTTGCGTTCGGATCATTTTTTGGCGAAAGTGGACAAATAGATACAAACATTATTTTTAAGTTGGGCTAACGATAGCGCCACATCGCCGCTTGAGTGGCCTCGGCTGTTGCTGTGCTTTGCTGCCGCGATTATTGTTGCTTCGGCTACTGTTGTTGTTGTTGTTGTTGTTGCTGCGTTGTTGCTGCTGCTGTTGTTGTTGTTGTTGTTGTTGTTGAGTCAATAACAGGCTGCTTCGTGTTCTTCTTGTCAATTCGTGCATTTTTTTTCATATAACGAGTGTTTGTATTTTCACACGCTTGTCGTTCTACTAGCTCTGTTAATTAAACGAGGTTACGCGAATGATAATGCAGGTAAGGTTGTCCACCCTATGCTCTAGCTGACATGCGTGATGGTTGTACTCGTCGTCGTTGTTGTTGTTGTTGTTGTTGTTGTTGTTGTTGTTGTTGTTGTTGTTGTTGTTGTTGTTGTTGTTGTTGTTGTTGTTGTTGTTGTTGTTGTTGTTGTTGTTGTTGTTGTTGTCGTCGTCGTCTCTCTCTCTCTAAGCTCTGCAGTTTTATCTGCTTTTTCTATGCAAACTGCAGATCTCTGTTAATGTCCTCTGCATCAGATGCGACAATTGTCTATAGGGTGGCAATTGTTGCGTTGCAGCACCCGTGATGGTAGTGGTTGTCTGGTAGTATTAGAAGTAGTCTTTCTTGGAAAAAATTCACACCCAGACTACTGGAACATCCGCATGCTCAGCACAAGCTTCTTACACTATGTGCGATTCTCTCTCTACGCGGTGCAGCCGTATAGGCCAATTCTTAACGGTTTATGTAGATTAACAGGAATATGGGACGCAAAGGTGGACCCAGTTGTTTGGAGCGTTAACGGATACGAAGAGGGCATACCTACTCTATGCCATCATAATTTCATCAATACCATTTTAGCCGCATTTAGAGTACTCACATAAAAGTGGCAGCAGTAACAGTTGTAGTATACTTATGGTACTAGGGGAAAGTTGTAAGAGATTCGCATTCAGTAATAGCATTGACTCATGACTAGCAGAGGGAAAAAAACCGGAGCGACAACAGTGAAAGTCGCAGGAACAGTCGCGTAGAGAAAACAAGGGAAAAATTGGATTTTGCGTTTGTTGTTTGAGCAAGTAAGAGAGAAAGAGAGAGAGAGAGAGAACTAGATTGAGGGAAGGAGAGAAAGAAAAGGGAAAAGGGAAAAAATTAGAGAGCTTGAGGGACAGCGGAAAAAAGTAATGAGAAAGCTGCAGTGAAAGCGAAATAGAGCTGCTACCGTAATAAACGTAGCGATCACAACAATAGTAACAACAACAACAGCAGCAGCAACCAAAACAGTGGTAGGGAGCACTTGTGCTGCGAAGGCGGACTTCGTCTCGCTTCGTTTGATTCGTTGAATGTGACGCCGACAGCTGATCTTACTTCAGCCGCTGCTGCCGCTGCTGCTGTTGCGGTCGTATCGTGTTTGAAGTGAGTGACGCACGGCACGCTCCAGGAAGCAGCCGGTCGACTTGATATAGATCTATGTGCATCTTGATTCCGCTTAAAGTGTTTGTTTGTCTCTCTCTCTCTCTCTCTCTCTCTCTCTCTCTATTATATATATATATATATAGATAGATAGATAGATAGATACTACGACGCAATGTAGTTGGCAACTACTTTCACTTGTTGTTGTTGCCGTGTGTTCCGATTTCTGCTTACACAGAGGTGGTGCTGAGGCCAATGGTACCGATGGCAGCAGCGACTGGATCGCTGCTAACAGAGTTTATTATCCAGCCACTTGTTGAATCCGCCCGTGGCCTGCCTTAACCACTACCCAACCCCTACTTCCCAGCGCTCCCACACCTACTGAACATTTTGTCGTCCTTACTGCTCACCGAGCGCACGATGATGGCCAATAATGGTGATCATAACTGTCATAATGTTCATTACGGATAGTCGTTACTCTATTGTTATTGTTGTTGTTGCTCTGCAGCTGCTGCTGCTGCTGTTGTCACGGTTAGTGTTGGGCTTACTGCGATGCATCAGGTTGCCCAGATGGCAAACCTCGGCGACGATGAAGGTGAGCGCGACCGCGGCGATGAAGATAAAAACGGCGATGAAGATGAAGACTGCGATGAAGATGAAGGCGACGATGCAGATGAAAACGACAATGAAGATGAAGACGACGATGAAGACAACCGTGAAGAAAAAGATGACGACGATGAGGTCAAATACGAATGTGGCCATTATGAAGAAATCGAGATGACGATAACAAATAGCAAACAATAACAACAACGCAAGCAACATCAATTGAATTATGACTTCAATGATAATTACGATGATGATAGTGATGATGATGCCGAGGACGATGATGATGATGACGGTGGTGATGATGATGGCAGTAGTGATGATTAACAGTAGTAGCTATTCTACGTCTTACTAGCTCGCTGGCCTTCGACTGACTGACGGATAGCTGAACGGACTGATTGTTTCGCTGCCTTGTTCGTGCTCTATGCCGGGCGGGCAAGACGCGTGGCAGAGAAAGTCTTCCCGTCGTCTGCCATTATGTGGCAACGGTTCCATCCCGGCATGAATGATTACACTGCTTACATAGCCGCCGACGCACGCGTCCACGCATCCGCTGGCCTCTTCCTGGCTGGGCCGCCACCGCTATGGCTACCGCCGCCGCCACCAGCATCACCGCTACGGCCACCGTTACGTCGGGCCGGGCTGGGGCGGCGTTCTGCACTCGTTCTGCATCGTTGCCGATCACAGCAAGTGGCGGCCAGGGCGGCGGCAACGGTGGAGGCGTCACTGGCGGCGACTGGTTGGTTGGTTGGTTTTTCTGCAGCTTTTGTATTCGCCTATGAATTCGCCTATGGATCCCGCCGCCGACGCTGCCGCAGCTACTTCTGCTGCTGCTTCTGCTGTTGGTATTCCTTCCTTGGCCGCCTTCATCACTGTCCGTTACCGCCCACGCCAGCCGGCAGAGAAATGGACAGATGAACAGACACGTAGACAGGCAGGCAGAAAAGCAAGCAAGACAGACAAACAGACGAACGGACGGACGGACAGACACCGGTACGCTATGAACCACCGGTGTGAAAGTCCGGTTAACGCCCGCCCACACGTCTTGTGCCGTGTGCAGAAGCCCAACAGCAGTGAAAAGGAACTGCCACTTCTACCGCAGCTGCAGCTGCTACAGCGACAGCAGTAGCATTAACTGTAGCGGCGGGAATGGCCGGCCATCGGTCGCTTGGCTTGGATTGGTGGTTGCTCGGTCATGCTTGGTAGCATTCGGTTGGTTGGCGGTTAGCATTCGACTCGATAGGATGGGATGGTAACCGAAGGCAATGAAGGGCAGGAGATGGCGGGATAATGACGAACGGTGCTGTAGTAGCATCAGCAGCATCAGCAGCAGCATAAACAACAACAAGAGCAAAAACAACAACAACGACAACAGTTTTGACAACAATGACGACCCCGCTGATGACCACAATGGCCATTGTCAACGCCTTGACCACCACCACCACACAG
>QVRM01002122.1:22500-47500 GCA_003439945.1 Dermanyssus gallinae | reverse complement strand
AACATAATCCACTCCGGAAATCACCTTGTCTAAATAGTAAACCATTGAAAACCATTTTAAGGATGGCCGGTCCAGGTCTCAAACACACGACCTCCCGAATGCAAGGCAATGGCTCAACCACTGCGCCACCTTGATTGGTAACTCGCGCACTAAACGGCATGATTTGAATCAAACAACTGTTTGGTTTAGTTATAGACAAATTACGGTTTCAGGGTCACGTCGGCACGTACCACCTACTGCAGTAGCAACAACAACGACAACAACAAAGGCAGCAACAACAACAAAACACAACAACAACAATAACAACGATGACAGGGTGCACTCTTCCATTTGTCGTCTTTGTTTCCGAGATGGATCTCCGCGAAGGATTGGTCCTAGATGCGCCCAGAACCGTCGAACTTGGCGCTTGCTGAATAAACAGAATATAGCAGATAGACATCGCCAGAAGTCGCCCGTGTAATCCTTCTATTTGTTTGCGTTGCGCCGGCGACCTCAATCGGAAACGATGCGGAGATGATCAAAACGAGAAGTCAAGAATGATGGTGACTAGATAGTTCTTCTCGGTCGAGACAGAACAGGGTGGGGGAGGCAGATGATCGTCGACTTACAGCGATCAACCAGAGCCGCGTGTTGTCAACGGGCGTCTTTCAGAAAGTATCGTTTTAATAAAAAAAAAAGCGGATTTCAAGTATTTAAGCGTTGTTATAAATAAGCAGCTTAACGTCTGTGCTCAGTAAGCACGCTATTTCCCTCGTTGCGCACCTCGTTGGCTCTTGTACGATTTTCGTCTCCTATGAGGTTATGAGGGGGGGGGGGGCGGTAACCCTTCTGCTGACACTGAACATGTCACTTCTACTAGCGCTATTAGAGCTGCTCCTGACAAAGTTTCCCATTAAAGCTGGCGAAAGTGATTGCTGCTCATTGGCGACGTTACGCAAGAACCAGACGCAACGAGAGAAGATACGGCTGAGAAGGCACATATGTGCATTCACATCGCGTGGATTTGAAACGAAGATCTTACTCATAATCGTTAGATTCTGGTTCTGCTCACAACATCAGAGCTCCAACATGCGTATATATATAAATATATATGTGTATATATATATATATATATATATATATATATATATATATATATATATATATATATATATATATGCATATGTGTGCGATTGTGTGTACCTAGATACATGTATTCTTGTTGCTGATCCCTGGCGCATGATTACTGGCGGGTGTCGGTTCTGCTCGCTAGCGCTAGCTCATCGTAGTGGAAGAGTATCTTTGGCGAGATAATCTTCTTGGTGGTGTTTTTCTTCTCTAGCTCTAGCCTGATCTTTTCGGCTGGAGCCACTTCGGCAATCCCCGCAACACAACCCCCGCTCCCGCTTCCCCCTCCCTCCCTCCGACTACCACCGTCACCGTCATGACTCCACTAACGGAATGGAATTGCCACAGCACGGCGACAGACATTGCTCAGCACAGTTGCTGTCATCATTGCGGTGGTGGCGGCGGTGGAGGTAGCGACTTCTTCTGCTGCTGCTGCGGCTGCTCCTACGTGTGCAGGTCTGTGTTCTGGCGCTGTTGCAGATGCCATATCTAATCTTCTGACCTCCTCGATCGTTCGTTGCCTTCGTCATCATTTTCCTTCTTTTCGTCTTCGTCGTCGTTGTCGTTTTCGTCGTCGTCTCGTTGCACTGCTGGTGGCGCTCAACGACCAGCGACTAAAGCAACAACGAATCACCACTACCCACCATCATCGCCATCAGCATCAGCAGAAGTAGCCGCCGCCGCATCAGCAGCAGCATCACCATGAGCCGCAGGAGCAGCGACCGAATGAACGGTCAAACAGACGTGGCATTTTTATCCGGATGCGTGATGCTTGGATGCTGGCTGTCGCCGGTTGCCAACGGCCAAAGTTTGTCGACTCCGCTTAGCGGGCTCTACGCCCCTCTCTGTCCCCCTCTCTCTTCTCCCTATTTCTCTCTCTCTATGTATATATTTATATATATATATATATCTACCCTACCTCGCTCTACCCTAGCCCTCCCAATCAGTTTTTCCTTATTTCTCTCTATAAATTTCTCTCTTTCTATTTCTCTCATTATCCACCTATCTATACTTTCTCCTTCTCCCTCTATCAATATATCGCTCAATCCTTCTCGTTATCGTTATCTCTATCCCTCTCTCTCTCTCTCTCTCTCTCTCTCTCCCTTCTCTCTCTCGCTGAGTCAGTTCGTCGCCTTGTCTGCTTGTCAACATCAGCACCAGCACCGGCACCAGCGCCAGCAGCAGCAAGGGCGGCTGCGGCGTAATCACGTGTCGTCCCAGCTTACGATCCAGCGACAGGACCACTGAGTTGGGGTGGCGATTAAACCACCACCTCGCCGCCACCACCTCGCGCTTGCTGATGATGATGATAATGATGCCCGAAGGCTTGCTCACTGCCTTCGTGGTGACGTCGAGGACGTTGAGGTGGTGGGGAATATGACGAGAATGACCACATGCACCACGCAAACCACGCCACGACAACTGAGAGATGCGACAACGGCAACAACGTTGTTGTTGTTGTTGTTTTTGTTGGCTGTCATTCATCGCCCTTTACGTTGTTGTCGTTGTCGCTTGTCTTCGATTCATCGACTTTGGCATCAATCACCATCTGTGGAGATCCACGACGACCACGACACCCTACACCCTATGCACGACTTCATTCATTTAACCAGTCAAGCTGCTAGTAATTGTAGTAGTAGTAGCAGTTAGCAGTTGGGCTTAGGATAATTTTGACGTGTAGACGAGACGGAGCTTGACATTTATATGTGTTTTTCTTGACTCACGCAAACTCCCAGAGGTGCTTGTGAAGCTCTATTTTAGAAGCGCTTCCAACAGTATAAGACACGGTCAATTGCTAAACATCGTTGCACCCTACCCCCACAACGTCGCATGACATAATCCTTCCTACCTGATTCCGCCTGAGCAAGTTATTTCGTCCGCCACAGGACTGCAGCAGGAGAATACCATAGCACCACCTCTGTTTTGTCTGAGCATCAAGGATCTGGCAGATTCCTTCAGGAGCCCGCTGGACCTCTAGTATCTTGACGATGGCCTATTAGGGGGAAAGTTTGCACTGTAGCCAAAATTATACGACGGTTCCTTGACTAAAGTGTAAGTTCCGGTTAGGAGTTAAATCCGGCCAAATACGGGATATACCTCTTTGGCTTTAGCCTCCTCCGATATCTAATCACTCCGAGACCTTCTGCCCCGCTGTAAGATGACCGCCAAAGGCAAGCTGGAGCTGCTAGGTGTTAAAATTTTTGCCCGAAGAGCTCACAGCAGCAATCAAAATCAAAGCTGTCCTGTCGCCAGTCTACCTCTTGTGGGAGCTTATCGGGGCCTATTTTACTCAAGTCCCTTTTCTCGTCTTTCATACTCACCCACCATCTTCGTGGGACTGACCTATCTAATCGAGCAGACGACTTGCAAACGCCCTTTTAAAAATATATCTGCCACCTAGCACACGGCAACAATCATTACTTATCCCCAGATGGGATGACATTTGCAGCCTTTGAGCAAAGCAAAATGCTTTGGCAAGCAACAGTTACCGACTCCCTAACTCCTTCTATCGGTGGTAGGGCATTCGAAGCTGGTTATGCAGCCCACCTTGCGAATGCAGGTAAGCTAAGAATCAATCGGGTATCCCCACAAACTCTGCCCTCTCGCGTTCGAAGCCTTGGGTGGTCCTGGCAGTCGAACCAAGCAGCTGATCCGCAATTTCGACATGTTGTTAAACCTGTCATCTGGTGATTGCAAATCGTCGTCTTTTTCAAACAACGCCTGAATTATATATATATATATATATATATATATATATATATATATATAATGGGCCTAGATGCGGTCACCTCGCAAGCAGTATGCCTCTCCTGCCTATCCAAAGCAGCTGAGGATATTATCAACGGAGGAATAGTAACAGAGCTAGAAGACAATAAGGCGCTGTCGGAAAACCAGCATGATTTTCGAGTCTGACATCCCACACATTGGGCTATTAGAAACGCTTTAAACATAGTTAGATGCGCCGATAGCAAACCGGTTGCATTGTCAAGCCACTACGCCCATGGCCAAATACCTGGATGTAATCCTTTATAGCGCTTTCACAGGTATACGCTATGTGCGGTACGCGCAGCAAAAAGCTGCCACAGCCTTAGCAGAGCTGCGAAAAATCTCGAAAAGACAGTACTGCGGCCACCCCCGGCACAGGGCGGAGCCGACAACTGGATTTGGTAGGTTTTTTGTGAGGTCCACACTACCGTGACTTTAACAACGACGCTCAATATGTACCATGATGGACCAAAAAGGAATTATACACATAAATTTAAAAAAGAATAATCGTTTGAGCCAGGTCCATCGAATAGGGAAATTACGGAAGCATAGAAATTTAATTGTTATTAAATATTCTGAAATCAGCAGTAACGACGTGTGCGCCAGTGCGTTGTCTTAATGGAGGATCAAGAGTTTTTTTCCCAGATTTATTGGAAATGAAAGCCCGCTGGGAAATGTATTCTGCTACCGCCTGAACGATCGATTCGGACATTTTCCGGCTGGCTTGCATTTCCAATAAATTCAATTTTTTTGGAACGAACTTTTCTATCAGTCTTCTGGCACATAAAATATCGGTCAAGACTGTTAACCAATCCATAAGATATTTCCAGTTATTAAGCTATTTGCCTGATAGTAGTTTGGCGATCGTTGAGTAGGATATCATAGACAGTTTCAACATTTTCTTTTGTTATAGGAGTTGAAGGTCTTCCCGAACGACGATCATCTTCAGTGTCTTTACGAAATCGACGGTACCAGGTATACACAGTGCTTCGGGACACTGCTAAATCGCCATAAGCACATCGTGACGTTTCCACTACTTTAGAACATATGATTTGTTTAGAACATATGATTTGTTACTTTAGAACATATGATTCGTTGCTCTTCAATTTCCGGTCGGCTCCTTAAAAAATCACCGAACCTCGTTTTATCCACTGCTTTAAAGCTTAACTCAAACAATAATTCGATCTGGCGACAAAACTCAAAATACATGAATTTGCCGATCCGCCCTTATATATATATATTTTTTTGTTCTCATAATTCTTTACTTTCAGGCGATAGAAGTAGTGCAACGATTCATGCTCCAGCGCTACGCATTTCACCGCATTTTACTTGGCACACCTCTGCAGGCAGAATCGGCACAAGCAGAACTCATACTCGTCCTGAAAGGCGACATTTAAACACACGTTTAAACATAGTGGGTATCCAAATGTAAAAAAACATAGCTAAATAGAACAATAATACATCAGCAGTTAGTAGCAGCGGCATAAACACGGCAGAGTACCAATTGTACGAACGGACGCACAGAGGATGGTGTGGTAGCCGTGGTTGTACGAATGCATAGAGACATACCAATATCAACGTAGCAACACTACGGATAATGCAGTGCTATAAAAAAAAAACGACTACAACAATTGCAAGATTTTACTGAATAATAAATATATAATGACAACAATAATTATAAGAACGAAAGCGATATCGGAAATGAAGAAATATAGCAGCAGCAGCATCAACAACGCCTGCAACGGCCGAGATTATCCACAGAGGAATTTCGTCGAGGCTACCGCCAGAAAGAGAGAGAGAGAGAGAGAGAGAGAGGGAGGGCTTCTTGGCGGGACATCATCTTCGCACGGCATCTTCTTGACGTTGGACCACCACAACGACATCAGCGAGGCTGACGAGGACAACGACAACAACAGCAACAACATGTGTTTGATGTGCAATGCAGTTGAATCAACTGACCGAACCGAGACGTCAAGTCGTAAGTAACCGTCAGGGCGCAACAACGAGAGCGGCTTTAAGCCTGCAACTGGCACTGCTTCATCAGCTCCCTTCTGGAGGCAGCCCGCGCGCGACTGTTGATAAGTAAGTTGCCTTATTCGAGGTGTCGCTTTACTGGCGCTGTTCTCGTACCTACACGCATATATATAATATATATATATATATATATATATATATATATATATATATATGCCAACAGCAGTAGAAGCAGCCGTCACAACAATAACAAAAACAACAACAACAGCTACATCGTCACATGTGCGATAGATACACTAAAGAAAGACGTTGTCGTTGGCGACAATTGTTGGGCCGTTGTACGTAAGAAATTGTCCCCGAGCATTCATCTATCTATCTATCTATATATATATATATATATATATATATATATATATATATATATCTACTCGTACGTGTGTGTAGCGTAGTTGTTGTCGCAATGGTGCTATCGGTGGTGCTTGGCGGCCTCTGGTGTTCTCCTGTCTGCCTGATTTTGCCTGTCTGACTGTCCGTCTGTCTCCGGGCGAGGAGCTTCGGTGGTGAAGCCACTCTCCTCTCTCTCGTTCGGATTGGCTCGATGGCGACAAAACAACGCCAGAACAGCAGCTGTACGCAGAAGCAGCAGCACCGATGAGAGCAGATGGAACTCGCAACGTCACGTGAGAGGCTGGAACGCTGGCGTAACGTACGCCAGCCACAGTGGCTGGTAACAACTGGCATCGTACACCATCAGCCAGTCCAGATGTCGGCGCGTTGTCCCGGAGTCGGACTTTGAAGCTTCGCGCGCCATCACCTCCTCCTAGAAGAGCGCAGCCCGGTACCTGCGGTGCCGCGCCGCAAGCAGTTCAGGCGCTACGAGGGATCCGATCTGTCCACGATTACTATGACCATGATGATGACAATGGTGGTGGTAATGATGATTATAATTATTGTTATTATTATCATTATTATTAGTACTGTTCCTTTGTCGTTTAGTCGTTTATTCTCTTTTTTGATTTGCCTTTAGCATGTGTCGTCGTCGCCGGTGTGATCGCCGTACGGTGTTGTACGCTGAGTGCTGAAGCCCGTTGAGCGCGTCGTCATTGAAGAGCCAATTCGCCAGACTCGGCTCGGATCAGGGTTTCGTGCGGTGATAGCAATAAGCGGACGAATTTATAACAACCACAACAACAACAATTACAACAACAACAACCTCAACAACAGCAACAGCAGTCGTAGAAACTTGAAAAATACGAACAAAATCAACAGTGACCAGAAAAACACGCGACGAAGACAATAAGCAACAAACAGTGTATCTGGCGCGCGCATTTGATCTCATGTTTATACGTTTCAATTCTGCTTTGTGTTATCCTGTGTCGCCTGGTCGTCATCGGCTATTCCTGTCGCTGAAAAGAACAACAACAACAACAGCAGCAAACACAACAGTTAGACCAGAAATAATAATATAATATATTTTTTACAGGAGGTTTATTATTGCTATTATGTACAACTGTTAGAGTTGCTAATATACGAATTGTATAGTATTTACAATATTGCTTGTATTATTTTTGCCTGAGTGTCGTTAACCACTCAACATCACCTTGGCATGCCTCTCTGTAGTTCCAGTGACACACTCTGTTGGAGAAGCGAGGCCAATCTTGGCTATGGCCTCAAAGAGCTCCTTCCCAAGATCTTTTGTCAGTTAGAGTGCATCCTTGCCCAAAACGCCAGATGACTCGAGACCGAACGCCATTACAACGTGGTCTTCGAGAAGATGCGCGTATAGGCGCCGTTTGTGCATCTCCCGTAGGCAAATCTCCCGGGGCCGACGCCCGCGCTGGCTTGGTTACGATAACCGAGCGCGTGTCGGAGACAGTGACGTCCCACGCCAGCCGCCGAATATGGTTCCAGTCCCGGCTGGTAAGGCCATCCGATCCACGCCTGGCGTCCTCTTTTTAGTCCACCAGGCTCCAGTTTAAAGCGGTAGCCGGCTTGATGTCATTGATAGCGTCGTGGCGGCCCTGCGCGAGCCCACCCAGCTTGATGCAGCTAAGCCGGTGAAGACCGTTCCACCGTATAGATATTCCTCTCTCGGTGCGATTATCCGAGTGACAGTCGGCGACGTCACAGCGAGGCGGCTGGCACCAACACAAAACTAACCGGAAAACGTTTATATTAATAATCATAACATTGTTATTATGTTCCACCGTATAGATATTCCTCTCTCTCTCTCTCTCTTTCTCAAACATGGCAATGCCAAGTCTGAGGCTCACTGGAGGCACGCAACCAACTTGCTGCCGACGAACTCGCACGGAGACATGTCGAGTCACGCTCCGGCGGCGTGCGATCAGACCGCTTTCAGTCTAATGTCGCCGACGTCTGACTCGCAGGCCGACAGAAGGTAAATAAATAGGTAGCCTAAGTGGAAATTTGGTCCCACCTCTTCTGCCTAGTGACCTGTTCCTCAGAAGGACAACCCAGAACCGCCAAACGGTGTCTTGTTGGTGGCTGATGAGTCCGCCAGCAGTAGCGGCCGCTGAGGAGGTGCAGCTATGTGATGAGCGAAGTAGGCGGGCAAGGCAAGGTAAGGTCCGTAGCCAAGCAAATGTCTCTTCCACCCAGCCTAACTGGTAGGCTTGCCTGCGCCTATGCCGTATCCTCGAGCCTCAAGTAAGAATGAGTTTTACAAGGCTCTGTTTACCTGCTCCTCGAAGGCCAACGTTTATGCCAGCAGAAGGAAAGCAGGTCCGCAATACGCATAAGACCGTTTGTACTTTTGTATTGTGAATCTTTATTGTAAAAATCACTATCATCGTATTCATATTTATTTTAATGCAGCCGGCAATTCACAGTCTATGACATCAAATCGACAAAAAAGATCATTAAGTGTCAAAGTGTTTTTGTTTGTACTCTTTTAATTACTTATATATTTATACTAAAATTGTGATGATGTGTTCTGGTAATCATTTTACCATAGACATGGCGCAGTGTGGATGTAAGTCCTGTACGTGCACCTTCATACCGCGTGCTGTGCAACGGCGGATCAAGTCAAACTCATATGCATAATATCGTGTATCGACGTTTCACGAAACATAGGCAACGTGTGTGTGACAAGCGGACTGCCTGTTTTTACTTAAGTGTGTCCCTTTTTGATCTATTCAACACACACATATACATGATTCGTTTTAATCTATTATTATTATTATTATTATTAAACCCCTGCTTAAAAATCATATAATATTAGTGAAACTGCTATTAGCACTACTGCAGCGTTTTTCTTTGACCGCAATTTTTTTGGAAAGTTGCATTGTTGTCTCACATATCTTCACATATCCGTGGACTTCAGGAAACGATGCAATTTTATTTCAATGGCAAGTGACAATCGTTCGTCGTGAGTCAAAGTGCGGTGCGATTATCCGAGTGACAGTCGGCGACGTCACAGCGAGGCGGCTGGCACCAACACAAAACTAACCGGAAAACGTTATATTAATAATCATAACATTGTTATTATGGGATTAACAGTACACCTTACGTACCGACTATTAGCCGACAACAGCGGCAACAATATTTGTGTATGTATTATTTACGTATTTTGATGTCACTGAACGATATGGTCTGTGACAGCACAATGCATGAATACACATGCATGTCTATCTAAAAAGAATTCTGTTAAAAATAGTGTTAGCATATTTATATATTATATAAGTTAATGCGATTTTCTTATATAATTAATAACGTATTAATCAATAAGAGGAACAAACAAGGTTTTTATTGCGTTAGCACGAGAAGCCGCCTAATTCTAGGTATTGGGCTATTTTGTTAGAGACAGCAGCGTTTCTAAGAGGGTTTATGCTTGCAGCGAGCCCAGTCAAATCGTTTGGTTGGATTTGGCATGAGCCTGTTTAATGTCTCGGGCTTGGTATTGGCTCGCGACGAGCTTATATATATATATATATATATATATATATATAAGCTTGTCGCGAGCCAATACCAAGCCCGAGACATTAAATAGGCTCATGCCAAATCCAGACAAATATATATATATATATATGAGCTCAACGAAGCGTACAATGAGAGACTGAGCCACTTGCCGCCAGTCAAACGCGACCGCGCTTCGTCTCGGTTCGATGAACGCGGTAGTACATTTAAATTTCATCGCACATTTAGCGCCTAAAGGTGACCCCCTCTTTCTCTCTATTCTCTTGTTATATACAATATGTATACATTTAAACATGTATGAGTGTTAAATAGACAACACATGTGTTTGTTTGTGTTTGCGGAATTTGTTTCGACAGGTGACATTGTGACAAGGTTAAGCTAATCGCTCTCATGCTGTACCCTACCGTTACGCTAGAATTAGATTGAGCGGACAAAGAGAGAGAGAGAGAGAGAGAGAGAGAGCGTTACAGATTAAACAGAAGTGGAATTGCGTGATGGCCAGTGTAGCACGTGCTACATGAAGGGCATTGTTCACGCTAAGTTGACCCATAATCTAGTTTGCTGAGGTACAAGCTTGTTACAAATAGCTTTGCTCTTATGGTAGCTGTTAGCAAATATATAGATGCGAACGTCCGGTCCAAATTTATATGAACTCGTGCATCTATCCAGACTACCAAGGGATGTTCGCCCGTCTAACACAAGTGTAGCCGTTGCACGCGCGATTTCTACATACCGAGCGGAGAACATAATAGATAATGCGCAGCGTACAACATGCATATATGTATATCACTCGGCACTCTGGCCTTTGCTGGTGGAGGGAAAGGGTGCCTGTCTTCTTGGAGAAGACACGGCGAGCAAAAGCGTTTGAGGAAGTGAACTACTGTAAAGGTTTTGTAGCGGAGGCTTTTTCAGATACGGTGAACTGAAGCCGGAAAGGTTATCGATACCAAATGGCAATCTCTCGCATCACGAGCAGATCAAATAGAAATATCTGTTTATTGTAGATGTTAATGTACAGATTGAATGCGTCAGTCGAGCCCGGTGGCGTGGTGGCATGCGTCTGCGCCTCGCGACCGGAGGAGACACATACGTGCGCGGGTTCGAGCCCCACTGTTGCACCGATTTGTATTTATTGAAGTCCGTCTATGAAGCAATGCGATAATGCAGTCTCATGGACGTTAAATCTTGGCTGAGAGTCCACCCCGAAAGGATTTTTTTCAGATTTAATGCGTCGGAGGCAGCCGTAAAATGCTCCTTCATCCGTCAAAGCGGACGGTTCAGAGATGCCATTGTGACAGTAGCCTGGAAGTCGTAAATATGAAAAAATTTATGTTATTTGGAATCATGCTCGGTAATAGCTCAGCAGTTGTTTGACATATGCACCAATGAGTATTGCTGATAAAAACCGCCTGCAGTCATCTGTTTCCATAAACAATAATTTAAAAAATAATTCAAAAATAGTCTAAAATACATGCAATTACTGCAGGTAATCAGTTGATTCAAACTTTATAACGAAATAGAAAAGGATCGAGGTACCAGGCCTGGCATAGGCAAGGCAGTAACAATCGTATCTGGAAGGGCTAAAAGTAATCCAGGAAGCCGACAAAGAGATGTAGCCATGGGCCCTGGGAATCCAGGTTAGCTAACTTTGTTAGCAGGTTCGCTAGAATATCGGTTAAGTAGATTTTCCGAGTCTCACACAAGTCATTGCTAGCTGCCAGGTGCGTCACGTATCTCCGAAATCTTCCAATACAAAAAAAATTCTTCCATTAGACCCTGGAGAAGACATATGGACCCTAGAATCCACTCTCAGTGTGCGAAGCACGACACGATCCAGGAGTGATCTTCAAATATACTAGTCTCCAAGTTAAGATATATATATATATATATATATGCATGGCAGTACACACGCGTTATATATATAAGTGTGCTATATAAATATAAAAATGTTTGCTTTACGTGGTTCATCATGACGAACCTGTTGCAAAGCATTATCGGCAGGTTTTGCAGGATAGCAGAAAGCGGTTGTTGTCACAATAAATTAAGCGATGATCTAGGCAAACTGAGGTTACATTTACTAAATGCGTCCGATAGGAATGCCGCCTACCGACCGGTGCAAAGGTTCTAATTTAAGCGATTGCTTTAATTTGGATACAACGTTTGAACTGAGCGGCATCGGTTGCACATTCCCGATATATGTACGCCGCCTGTATACAACCGCTCGGGAGGTCGCAATCGACAACCAGAAATCGAACCAACCAGCCTCTGTCTGCACTTTTCCGCCATCTGTCTTCCCTGCGGCCGCGTGCAGGGAAGACGCAGCTAGATCAAATGCCATGTGTGAAACTGCCGAAATTCAAGATGAGAGAAGTCGTGTGCCAGCAGCGTGTTTTTGCAGAAAATTCAGTATACTCATATACATATATATATATATATATATATATATATATATATATGTATATATACATATATATATATATATATATATATATATATATATATATATATATATATATATATATATATCTATAAGGAGAGATAGAGATAAATAAATAGATAGGTAGATAGGTGGGCACGCGCGACAAATGTTTCCCAGCATGTGGAATGATACACTTTGTCGCTTGGTGTGCGCTCCGCACACCCCACAGTATCAGCGGTGTCGATCGGAGAATCAGTGAGGGGAAAAATTCGATAATGCTAAGCGGCGTGTGCATTCGACGCCGCTGTTGTCGTTTTCGTCGTACCTCAAGCGTGAAGCTCCTCAATGTCAGCGGCGGCAGCAGCAGCGGCGGCGCCGGACAGAGCTGCCTGGACGAGGCTAGCGAGGGAGTGAGACGCTGGGACGATCTGACGCGGGTTTGCGTCGGATCATGCCGCCGGACTGCCACATCACAGTATCGGCCGCCGCCGCCGCCGCAGCCGTCACCACCGTGGCGGTTGATGTTGCGGCTGTTGTTGCTGTTGTTGTTGTGGTGGTTGTTGTTTTTATTGTTGTTGTTGTTGTTGTCGTTGTTAGTGTTGTTGTCGTTGTTGTTGTTGTCGTCGTCGTCGTCGACGTTGTTGTTATTTGTGTTGTTGCTGTCTTGTCGTTGTCATCTACTTACCTAACTCTGTCAACATCGGCCCGGTCGGTATCGGCGGAGAACCGAACGCTGCGAGCGAGCGGGCGGGCGGACGAAACAACGAACGAGACGAAACAAAACGAAACGAATAGGACACAGAAACGCGCGATATAGCAAACCAAAGCAGTACTGCAGCAAAAAGCCTCTCGTCACGAGCGTTTGGCCACTTCGCCACGACTCGCAACCGGT
Source organism: Dermanyssus gallinae (assembly GCA_003439945.1). Classification (NCBI taxonomy): domain Eukaryota; kingdom Metazoa; phylum Arthropoda; class Arachnida; order Mesostigmata; family Dermanyssidae; genus Dermanyssus; species Dermanyssus gallinae. The sequence goes on along the minus strand of QVRM01002122.1, from coordinate 34,403 downwards.
TGGCGTCGTCCGGGATTCGGATCATCAGTCAATGAAGCCCGCCCGCGTTCCTACCGAGTGAGTAGCTCGTTCGTGCCTCGATGACCACGTGAATTATGAATCTCGCATAATAGTGGCGGCGTAACAGTGTTGTTGTTGTTGTTTCGTAGTCGCTGTTGTTGTTTCGTAGTCGCTGTTGTTGTTTCGTAGTCGCTGTTGTTGTTTCGTAGTCGCTGTTGTTGTTTCGTAGTCGCTGTTGTTGTTTCGTAGTCGCTGTTGTTGTTTCGTAGTCGCTGTTGTTGTTTTGTAGTCACTGTTGTTTCGTAGTTGTGGTTGTTATTGCTGCTGTTGTCCTGGTTGTTCCGTCGTTGTAATTCGCATTTTTGCGATAGGTGCACGTGGCAGAGCTCGAACTCCTCGGCTGCCCATTGAGACAGAAGACATTTGCAGGTGTACTGGAATTCCGTGAGTAAAAACTGTGGGCTATGATCATTTTGTCGAAGTTCTCAGGGGCCCCTTCTTGCTTCGCTCATCCTTGTTTCTGGAGGGAAGAGACTGGCTTCACGCCTTCCCTTGTACCGCGGTAGGTAGCTGACTTAACGACACGTTTACGTGCATGTCTTTTAGTCTTAGACACGGAACCCCCACACGCAGTAGGACACACACCTGTAACTGCGGGAAACAAGTGGGGGCCGTTGGGCAACATGGGCTGTCCTGTGCGCGAAGCGCGGGTCGTGGGCATAGACACGCGGCCATCAACGATACCTTCACACGGGATTTACGGTCAGCGGGGGTTCCATGCATTCAGGAACTATCTGACTAACTGGCTAACCTTAGTTGATTTCGAGAAGGGCCATCACGACGGACGCCGACCGGGCGAACCTGAGGTCCCGTCGAGAAGGACCCGTGCCCTAAGGTTTGGAACGCACTGTGACTTACTCTCTCACATCCACACTTGTCGATCACGGGACGTCTCGTCCGGACTTTTTGCATTGTCTTTTTCGTCAATGCCGTTGTGGTGGTCGCTGCTGTTTAAAGAAACGTACGGTATCAAACATCGAGATGTATGAAAAACGAACAACATCAGCAACATACAGTAACGAGTACTATATGTTGCTGTACAGCAACCATCATCGCCATCAACATTGCCAGCATAACCTTGTGTGTCGCAACCCAATCGCCAGGCGGCTTAGCTTGCGTGAAAGGTGCATAATTTACTCTTGTGTGTGGTAAAGCACATGCATGCGTGCATAATTTGTCTGTCTGCGGACAACACTGGTAAACTCTAGGAGCAGGCACTAGGCTGCACTAGATTCACACTCCAAATCCACAGATTATGCGCAGGCTTTCTAGCTGATACTGCGGCTGGCCTTGCTTGAGTCGGTTGTTATCGAGTGCCGAGCTGTCCGCTGTCATTGGTATTACGCGTACTCCGATTTGTTCCCTGTTCGATTGTAGGATTCCACCGTCGTCATTCGTTATGTTTCCACAATCTTGATTATTGGTTGTCAAATGACTGGTTTACGGCCCTGAATACTACGCTCATCGCGTTGTTGTTGCCGTTATTTGTGTTTTTACTGGTACTGGAATTGTTGTTGCTTTAGTTGTTGTACTTGCGTATGTGTTTACAATTCGGACGATCAATCATCAAATGATTTCGGTCGGACTTTTTGGCTACGTTCGTTGCTCCCATCAATGTTTTTGTTGTTGCTATTGCTGTACAATTCGGCAGTTCACTCTTGTTGTTGACGTTGTTCGTAGGTTTAATTATTACGTTTGTAATATTGTTTTCTCCTATATTTGCTATTTTTTGTGACCAGTTGTTGTAATTACAAATCCCAACGTTCACGCTGTTGCTTTCGTCTCTGGTACTGTCGTTTTATAATGTCGCTTCAATAATAACATTCGCATTACTACTTTCTTGGTGAAAGGATTGGCTAGCGCAACGTATATATGCGCCCGTTAATGTACAAAACAATGTAAATTGCGCCCAGGGACCAATGTAAGTTGCAAATTCATAACGGTAAACTTCGGTTGACATCGCTCCTCTTTACCTCCACAATACCCCCATTTTTACCTCAACTTAACAATATTGAGTACCAGGTAGCTTTTAGAAGGCAACTTGTATCCATATAAATGATACCCTAAACTGCTACTAACGAAACCGACAGCCTTGACAACAGAACGAAGTATTCCGAAAAGGCGGCACTGTATCATCAAATAGGTTTTTCTTTGCGCGCTCCCCAACCGTGTTTTTGTTGCTGTTGTTGCTATAGTTGTCGTTGTTGTTGATTGACGCCAAAGCGGGCCACAGCACGCGTGTGCCACGGAGGCCGTATCGGGCCCCGTCTGTCAGCGTTGCCGAGTGCCATGGCTACGGTCCCTACCCAATCCGGTCATCCTCCTGCCACCTCTATTGTCGTTGTTGTTGTCAGCGACAGCTTGCGTCCTCACCTATTTCATTTATCTCGCTCTACATATGTACGCCAGGTTGCTTGCTAGCCATCCATCTGTTTGTGCGTTTATATCCGCCACCATTGCATGCCATCGTTGTTGTTGTCGTCATTGTCGTTGTCGTCGGTCTAAAGCTAGCTGCTAACATCGCTGCTGCTGCTGCGAAAACAACGCCAATAACAGCAGCTGCTACAACGATCTCGATTACAACAACAACTACTACAACTACGCTTATTACTATTATTATTACAACGGCTACGACCACAACTGACTATTTGACAGATGTCGGCAACTGCGAAGGGACCGTGGTAGCCACGACAAAATCAACAACAACAACGTCAATAGTAGCAACAACAGCAGCAGCAGCTACACCGAAGGCAACCAACACGAGGAGGACACTTCAGTCTGGCGTTTTGGCGCGCGCGTGGTCTGTAACGACCACAAGCCAGGTAGTGAGTAGCCAGTCGTGGAGATGTCGAGCACGCTGACACGGTGCATTGGGAGCCGTTGTTGTTGTTGTTGTTGCTGCTGTTGTTGTTGTTGCGTGTTGGTGTTGCCATTATTGTTTTGTTGTTGTCGTTGCGGCAACGACTAATGTATGTTCAGTTGTTGTTGTTGTTGTTGTTGTTGTTGTTGTTGTTGTTGTTGTTGTTTCTTCTTCTTCTTCTTCTTCTTCTGCTATTTTAGTTGTTGTTTTTGTTGTTGTTGTTGAGGTTGGTGCTATCGCTAAGCAGATGCTAGCCATCAGTGTTCTTCCAAGGTAATCTCGGGTTGAGACAGTTTGCAAACGATAGCCGTTTTTCGGTCATCTACGCAGTGATACAATCATAGGCAATCAAGCAGTGCTGTTGAGCAGTGCAGTTGAACAGCTTGTACTGTCTCGCCGCCGTCATTGTTCATATTACAGTAATTTACATACTTCTATAAGACCCCGCACGTATGGATACACTCCGTTTTGAAGATCGCACTCGCATCGTACATACCCCATAGAGCTGGTAATAATGCTGCCTACACTTGCAATAGTTGGAGCTAAATTAGTCGTTAATATTTTTGTTATGAAAAAAAATCCTTGAAGTTGCAACACCGACTTCAAAGTACAAGTCAGTAGTAGTGGGCCTCTACTATAGCAAAAAAACTCTACAGATACATGCCCTTAACTTTAACTTAATGTGCAGTATAATACAATAGACGAAAATAATCCGGTAGTTTAGAGAGAAAGAGAGACCGAGGAAGCGTTGAAAATCCGTTAGTTAATAAAAAAATGTTAGTTCGCCTAGGGTAGATACTAGCACAGCACTTGAGCTTCCTCCTCTATGGCAACACTGGTCAGGCAATGGAGGTCTGGCAATCAGGTGCGTCAAAGCTCAAAGCAAACGTAACCAAATGTCATACGTATATGTATGCAGTATCAGTATGTTTTTGGTAAACCTTCGACTAGATTCCAAGACGCAAATAATTGCAGAAAATATCGACTACTCTCAAGGTGCGAGGTCGAATTTTCGACTTGATGCGTGACTGCCCACGCCCGATCGACTTGATATCGACACAAACGGATATCGACACAAAACATTGACCGGATTGCCTGCCAGTTTCTGAGGGCCAAGTCAAGAAGGAGCAGCCAGTCCTCTACGTAACGGATCTAGCTACAACACTCCAAGCTGGGAACGCGGCGTTTGCACTCTATGCCGACGACCTCGTGATGATGACTCTATCACTAGGCAACGCCTTCAGCAACACATTCACGAGATCGCGGAATGGTGCAACATACACAGTCTGTCGGTAAACGTCGAAAAAACCATGATGATGAGGCTTAGTTGCAGAAATTCCTATGGTGCTGATATGGCCCTCATGGTAAGCGGGCAAAGAATAGAGCTCGAAAGCTGTATACCTCTATATTTGACTGTACATCTGACGCCAAAATTATGTTTCACCAGGAACATTAAAATTAAACATGGTCAAGTTGTAGCAGCAATTTCACTAGTCGGCGATCTTAAACTAGTTGACACTACGGCCATGGAAAATAATTGGAATGAATATGTCCGTGGTAAGATATTGTCGCAAACAAGTAGCCCCATATTTGACGCTGGAACCGGGAGTTATTAAAAGCAACTTGACACGACAAAATTATGGTTTTCTTCGGCTTGTCGAAAAGAACCTCAGCCACAACGGCGTATGAGCTTTTAAAAAATTACTTGCAAATTGCTTGATCACAAAGGGCCCATGCTTTAATGACGCAGCCTCATAGACCATTTCGTTTGTGGAAGGGGAGGAATGCATTTACGCACATTCAAACGGCCGTGGTCGCCTGTGGGTTCTCAAGCTCATCAGACACGCATTGCCCACTAACCTATAAACCCAGTCTTCTCTAAGCATGTCATCTTGCTGCCTGTCAAATGAGTCACCGAAGCCGTTCTGTTCCATTATTGGTCTTCTTTTTCAGTTTACTCTTCGTCAGTATCTCCCATTTTCCCACCTTTCGACCAATCCGCAAATAAAGCTTACGAAACCTTTCATGCCCTCTCGGAGTGCCTCATTCTTAAGTCTGCCAAACTACCTAAGTCGGCTGCGGTTCCTCGCGGGCGGCCAAACTGTGAAAGGTCGTCACTCCCATCCTGCAGTAGCCGCCGAATGTGCGGTTTGTATCTTATACAGGTACATCTAAAGTTGCCGTTTTCTGTCAAAAAATGCGTCATGTAGTACGTCAGTTTTTCTTTTTACTAAAAGGATGCTATATCTGACAACAACGCCTCTGACTCCGTCTTGGAATTTTTGTTTGGTCTGCTTCTTCTCAGGTTTTCTTCAGCAAACAAGCTAATATCGACTTTGTGAGGGAGATGCACACTAATCAGCACTGATATATGATTGAAATGAACACTCGCCTAACAAGGAATACAGGCCACAGTGTTCATCGCAGGGTATGCATGCCGGAGAACTACTTTGACATGCTACGTGAACAGATGTCGATAGATCGATACCACCACTACTGTAAAGATTTTTACGTCCTTACGAGATACCGTAGAAACCCTGTTTCAAACCCATCTATTACAAGTATATATGCGCTCAACTGTCAATACGTGACGGAAGCAAACTTCGAAAAAACACCTTCCAAATAATTGAGAGGACACGTGCAGTCGATGGTTTTTGCCGTGCAATAAACGAGACGATAGACATGTTCTTTTTTCTAAGAATGTCTAGTTGAAGATTGCGCTTATAATTAATTGCAAGCTATATCGAAGCATGGCGACCAGGTCTGGATACCCGTCGAGCCCGGTGGCGTGGTGCATTCGCCTGCGCTGCGCCTCGCGACCGGAGGAGACACATAAGTGCGCGGGTTCGAACCCCACCGTTGCACATTTGTATTTTTGGGGGTCTGTCTATGAAACAATGCGGAAGCAGCAGTACCGTGGACGTTAAATGTTGGCTGAGCGTCAGCCCGAAAAGTCAAGTTTTTAAGGTCTGGACACCCATACATGTAAACTAGTTTGATGTTGCATTACTAACCAGCGGCCCGGGTATTCAAACGGATAGCCTCAAAGAAGCCTCGTGATGTTACTTGTGTCACACACTAGAACGGCCTACTTATACATTAAGGTGGTGACGATGTAAAGGATCATCTAAGCAAACAGCAATTGCAGACGCCACATCTCGACTATGTACACATCATTACCTTGATGTTAAAACGTCGAATATCCTAAAGCAAGGGTGCACACTGACGCACTTAATTCGTCTACCGCTGGTATGCAACAAGACAAACATACATTTGTACGTACATGTTTGGCAAAGAGAACAACGTGACCGGAGGTGCATGCGATGGTATGATGATACAGTTGTTGTTTGCCTTTCCTGTTTCTCATTCGCTCTCTTAATTTGTGTTCTTCGCTCAGTGTGTGCAGTTCACCAGCAGGGTAGGACCAAATTGTGGCGCAAATAGCTGACAAAGTAAAAGAAAATAAAATGCGCTCGAATATGACAGGACAAGGCGGAATGGAACCGCATAGAACAAAACTCAACTGTAGAAAAGCCACTGCTCTTTTGCCTGTACGGCGCAGGTCGCTCTATCGATTGAAATTAAGAAGCTGCAGTAACAACAGCAAGAGGCCATTCCTGCTTTTGCAGCTGTTTATGTTGTTGCTGCTCTTGTTGTTGTTGTTGTTGTGTTGTTGTTGTTGTTGTTGCTGTTTATGTTGTTGTTGCTGCTCCTGGTGCTTCACGATGGCGACCGCAATCGTCGATAATTTGTTTGCCGGTGAACAACCTCTAGGTATAACGACAAAAACAACAGCAACAACGATAACAATATCAGCAGTAACAGCAACAACAATAAAAGCGGCAGCAGCAACAGCAGCAGCAGCAGCAACAACAACGACAACGCCAAGAATTGCAATACACCGTAAAGGATTGGCAAAACGCTTGCCGACAAAACGAGATGAGAACAGCAACACTTGCAGCAGCGGCGGCGACAACAACAACAACAGCAGCAGCTAACCAAGTAAGGCAAAACCAACACGGTATTCAAATAAAGACAGAAAGACTATTGTTGTTGTTGTTGTTGTTGTTATTGTTGTTAGTTTTGTTTGTTGTTGCTGCAACTAGTGTCATTTGTCGTTGTAGTAGTACTGATATCAGTAGTTCGAATTGTAGCAATTAGTATTGGAGGCATATGATCCAACAGCTTTAAACGAATTGCGACAGTTCGTTCGGACCTCACAGACTAAGTAAAATTGTTTAATGTGCAATCACACAAATATCAAACAACCATTTCCAGATTTCGGAAAGTGGTTCCGATGAAAATGGTTTTAGCATATATGTATTTAAGAACAAAAAAGCAAAATTGTAGCAGCAGTAGTAGTAGTAGTAGTGGCAGTTGTTGCTGTTTTTGTTGTCGCCGAGTTTCGTTTGCTGTTGTTGCTGTTGCTGTCGTTGTTGTTGTTGTTGTTGTTGTTGTTGTTGTTGCTGTCGTTGTTGCTGTTGTTGTTGTTGTTGTCGTTGTAGAAAAAGGAGGTGTCCTGCCTCCGGCGTAGCTCATTCGTCGTTGTCGTCCTCCCCGCGCGTTCCGTGTTGTCTCGTCGCAGCGAGCGACAGCAATGGAGTCCAATTACGCCGTTCGGTAGCTCGATGTCATTACGCTGCTGCTGTCGCTTCAGCTGCCGCTTCTGCTGCTGCTGTTTTTTGCCATCTGCAGCCGCGGGCGGACCGGCGGGCGGTTGGGATGTTGGCGATCGCCAACGTGATGGTAGCGATGGCGGCGGCGGTGGCGGCGGGCGCTATTCCATGTTGTCGCTAGTGCGGACACTCGGCTTTTTCGCTGGAATGCACCTTCATCTTCTTCTTCTTCGTCGTCGTCGGATTTTTCTTTCTGAGTGTCTGTCTTCTCTCTTCGTCCGTCGGTGTGTCAGTCTTTCCTCTTTTTCTTCCGTTCTTTTTCTTCTTCGTCGTCGTCTTCGTCTTCTTGGACTTGTTTTTCGTTCTTGTTTCGTCGTCATTGTCGTCGTCGTCGTCGTCGTCGTCGTCGCTGCTGCTCCTGCACCGACACCGCCGTCGCGTCCCGTCGCAACGCGAACGCAACAACAACAGCAGCAGCCGAGCAATCGAGAGGCGGCGAGCGGCAGCTCCAGCGACAGCAGCAGCAACAGCAGCAGCGAGTGACCGAGCGACGACATGGCTGTGCTGGCGGTTGCAGTTCCTGTCGTTCGCTACCCCTCCTACTGCTACTGTTGTTGTTGTTGTTGTTGTTGTTTTTGTTGTTGTTGTTGTCTTCGTTGTTGTTGTTCGTTTGGATATTGTCATGGTTGTTGTTTTTGTTGTTGTCATACCTGAAGTAACTGGTCTTCCCTCTGCTTCCAGCAGTTCCCGCCGTCGCTACCCCGTCGTTGTTGTTGATGTTGTTGTTGTTGATGTTGTTGTCGTTGTTGTTGTTGATGTTGTTGTTGTTGTTATTTTCATGGTTGTTGTTTTTGTTGTTGTTGTCATACCTGAAGTAACTGATACTCCCTCTGCTTCCAGCAGTTGCTGTTGATGACCGTTGGTCACTGTACCAATATCAACAACAACAACAGCAGCAGCAGCAGCAGCAACAACAACCACCATAACAACAACAGCCACAATAACAACAATAGCAACAACAACAACAACAACAACTGTAGCAGCAGCAACAACGGTAACGCCGACAACGGCGGAAGAGAATACAGCGAGGGCGCCATCACTGTCCACCCGACCGCCCGCCTTATGCCGAAACGACTTCTCAAGCCGTGGTCGCGCGCTGACACCGACATTCGGCAGTCGCTGTTGTCGTTGTCGTCGTCGTTGACGTCGTCGGTGATGTGATGCTCGTGTTGGCAGCGCCATTGGGGGCGGTGATGATGCAGAAAATGCGTCGAGCAGAAAGGCGGCGACGGAGATGACAACAACAACAGCAACAACAACAGCAACAGCAACAACAACAACAGCCACCACCCAGCAACAATGACAGGAATAATGACAACAACAGCAGCCCCCACAACAATCACAACAACAACAGCAACAGACGACAACAAACTAGAATGCTGACGATTACGACGAGGTGATGACCTGCATGTCGCTGCATGCTACTGTTGCTGCTGAATGTATCTGCGTTGCTGACAAACAATGGGGTGGTGCACCCTCCTATTGTTTGTCAGCGAATCATGACCACCCCCACCATCATCCATCCCCACGAGCATTATTATGATTATGATTATTACCACTACCACCCTCACCATTCTCAGCATCATCATCATCATCATCACCTTCATCAACAACATCAATATCATAAGCAGTATCAACATAACGCTTGCTATGTCGTTGACATAAGTGAAGTGAGTAGTAATGATAGCAGTTATCGTAACATCATCGTCGTCGTCGTAGTAGTAATAAACGTAGTAGTCGCAATAGCAGTAGAAGTAGTAGTATAAGAGGTGGCAGTGATAGTGCTGGCTATTCGGATGGCCGAAGTCCACGGTGAAGGGGAGGACCGTCGACTTTACCGTGGACTTCATCGTCGCCGTCAACGCCACCACCACCGCCGCCGCCGCCGCCGCCACTACCTCGCTGTTGCTCCTTCTGGTGCCACTGGCGATCATCGACTTCACCATCATCGATTCTATCGTCGCCGTCGTCGTCATCGTCGTCATTGTACCAGACGAAGACCTGGCAGCAGCCGTTTGCAGCAGCTTCTGCAGAAGTCACTTCAGCATCTGCTGTGCATTCTTCGTCGTGGACGTGTTGTAGTAGTAGCACGATGTAGTAGTTGATGGTGTTGGTGTTGGTGATGGTGATGAGGTGGTGGTGGTGGTGGCGTCGGTAGCGGTATCAGACCCGGTGGTAGCCGCCGGGCGACCGGTGCTCGGACGGTTGCGACAACGGCCCACATTGCTCGAATGGCGGCGGCGCCGTTGTCTTCTTCGCGTCGTCATCATCTTCGAACGACCGTCGTCCGACGAAGTCCAAGACGTTCACCACCACCACCGCCACCACCATCACCATCGCTGCCGTCGCCGCGAAGTTCATGATGATGGTGAAGTTCATGATGATGGTGAAGATGATGATGATAATGATGAGTATAATGAAGATCATAGTGAGGTGGTTGATGATGGCGTTCGTAACGCTGATGATGGCGTTTGTAATGCTGCTGCTGCTACAGATGATGCTGCTGCTGCTGTTGCTGGTCGGTCATGGTGCTGCTGACTGAAATTGTTCTTGTTGTTGCTGGTGTTGTTGTTGTTGTTGTTGTTGTTGTTGTTGCTGGGGTTGATGTTGATGATGGTAACGATCATGAGCGCCGCAACCACTTCGATAGGAAGTAGCTGGCAACAACGAACGAAACTACTGCCGAAGGCGACTGTCTGTCTGTCTGTACATATGTCTGTCTGCCTGTCAATTTATCCATCTATTCGTCGTTCCTCTCCAATGTATGTCCAAGGAACAGGCGGGCGGTCCTTTGGTTGGACCCTTCGGCCCCACATGCCAACACGAACAGAGTACGGGAGCAGCAATGGCTGGCCGGGGGGCGGGCGGGCGGGCGACCGAGTAAGCAAGCGATGATAATATAGGGACCCCAGCAATGAGGGCGGTAGCAACAGCAGCAGCAGCAGCCACAGCCGAAGTAACACCAATGGCGGCGACTAGGACGCCATTGGTGAAAACGCACATAGAATGATAGCCTGATAGATAGATAGATAGATAGATAGATGATGATCATGGGCGATCGTAGATTTTCTGGCTGTTGGCTAAAGCAAGCGAACCAAGCGGCCAGAGAGCGGCAAGAAGGTGACGGGAAGGACGAAAACGAACAAAAACACAAAGACAGGGCGGCCAAGTAGGAAAAATACGGAGACAGAGAGAGAGAGAGAGAGACGGGGAAAACATATCTGGAGTCAGGGAAAAGCAAAAAGGAAGATAAAAGCAGAGGGAGAAAGAGAGAGGGAGAAATCTATATATAGAAAGGGAGATAGAGCAAGATGGCATTGCAGCGCGATGTTGTCGAGATGCTGCGATGAGGTCGAAACATTGCCGTGCTGCTCGTCGATTGCTGCCAGCTTCTCGTCGTCGTCGTCGTCGTCATCGTGGTCCAGCTTCGTCTTCGTTATCGACTTCATCGTCGCTGACTTCGTTGACGATCGTCGTTCTGTGTGTGGTTGGTTCTGCATTTGTCTATTTGTCTCTCTGTCTGTCTGTATGTCGATCGATCGGCCGGCCATTCTTCATCCTTTCGTTCGAGGCTGACGAAGTTGCTGCTGCTGCTGTTGTTGCTGATGCTGCCCATGATGATGATGAGGATGATGGTAGTGTTGTTCATGATGATGACTTCACTGATGACGATGAGTATAATGATGAGGATGATGACGATGACGACAACGACGACGACGTCTTCAGCAATGCAACAAGCAGCACAACTTCAGACTTCAGAACCCGCGCAGAGGCAGTGACGAAATAGCCGTAGCGGAGGAACAGCAACAGCAGCCGTTTTCTGCCTCCATCAGCAGCAGCAGCAGCAGCAACAGCAACACTGCAGCCACCGAGGCAGCCGGCAGGGTTCGTGCCATCTCCCCCGTCAGAGGAGTGGAGGTGCTGCGGCGCCCGCTAGACGGCTTCGAGGGTCGAGTAATGCACACATAGGCACATAGGCACCAGGCATCATATGCAGACAGACCAATGGACCGACGGACGGACGGACAGAGAGATAGACAGGGAGATTGAGAGACTGACTTGCTGGCTGATTGAGACAGTCAATCAGAGTGAGCCGACCGACCAGCCAGCCAGCCAAGAAGGAGCGGCCGCTACAGATAGGCTGCTGCCCAACGGGAAATTGGGACGGGCAGGGAAGAAAGAGCTCGAGGGCCAGCCGCCGTAGTAGCCGTTGCGGTCACGGTTGTTGTTGTTGTTGCTGCTCGTGTTGTTGTTGGCGATGTTGCTGCTGTTGCTGTTGTTTCGGTGGTGGTGGTGGGGGGTAATGG
>QVRM01002122.1:0-20000 GCA_003439945.1 Dermanyssus gallinae | reverse complement strand
GGCTCAATGAGAATGAACTGAGGAGGTCTAGTACAAGCGTTGCCGCTCGGGCTTGCGTGAAGTCCGTAGCGCCATGCGTCTTGCGCTCCTTTCTTTCCGGCCCAGAAGATCATAGGGGAGCTGTGCTTGCTGTGCTGTACGTCCGGCAGACTTGAAAAAGCAACGTGCCAAGTGCCTGGTGCGGTGTGCTTTTCTCATTTTTTCCGAGTTTCTTCGTGGTTTTCAGCTGTTTTGGTGTTTCCGAACGCGCTGATGGACGGCGATGCGGATGCGGACGGCGAGAGCAGCTGTTCGTGCGGGTATCCACTCGAACTGGCGTCTGAAACACCGTCCCCGTCTGCTGCGCTGGCGGCGTTGTCTGCCATGGCGGCGGAGGGTTGCCGCACGATGCGGTCACGTTTAGAGTTGTTGTCCGATGCACCTAAGCCCGACGTGCGCTGCACGACGCCGGTAACACCGGCGCCCGTCTATGGTGCAGGCGATGACCCTGTTCGACCGATAGAACAAGAAGTCGGCTAGACGGGTGCTTAAAGCTTAAGCAGAACTCTCGCGATTCCGTGAATCGGTTGACAGTGGCGCCGGTCCAATTTATACAGTGCGATTTCTGCCACAGGATTTGACGGCTTTGTCGTCCGAAGCCCCCAGCAAGCAGCAGCCGAAGTTTTTGGCTGAACAACTGTTGAAAGGGTTCAAGGCGCTCCATGACCTTGTGCCGGCGGCAACGTTGGGAGGGGGTCCCAAAGGGATAACGGCCACGGTGTCCACGATCTCGGCCGCAGGTGATTTGGTGTCACTCAAGGTATTAGGAAACGTGACGGTCGTGAGACCATGTTCCTCAATGGATCAGTTTTGGGGCGTTATCAATGACGTCAGCCCGGCCTTCTCTGACGAGTGCCTTCTATCCGAGCTTGCCTCGAACGGCGCGGTAATAATAAAGAGGGACACGAGGTCTGGGTGGAAAGATAAGCAGAGCATCCGAGTGCCATCTAGCAGGATACACGTTCTGTTCAAAAGGACACGACCTACTAAGGTCTTTATTGTGTGGAGGGATCACGATGTAACGGTCGAAGCATCGTCGCCGATTGTTTGCTTCAATTGCCAACGTACTGGCCACACGGCAACTCGTTGCACTCGCGCCCGTGCGTGTAGAAAATGTGGTGCGCACGACCATCTTGCCGCATCATGTCGAAATCGCGCTTGCTGCGTTAACTGCAGGGGCCCTCACCCTAGAGGGGACTCGTTTTCGCGTTAGCTCGCGAGAAAAGCAAGGCCCTGCTTGGGTCGCGTATGCTCCAACATGCGCAGTTGTCGGCGCCGGCAGCCACCCTGGTCACCGCCCCGGACCCCGTACCCCCTAGACCACGCGAATAGGCACCTGGGACCTACGCGGCGGCAGTACGCCGTTTGGTGATTCCAGGCTCTTCGGGCGTGGCCCCGAAACCTTCGGCAGCGCCCGTTGAGGTCGTGCTCCCCCCCTTCCGGCCGATCCCTGCCCCCCGAAAGTCTTTGCTTCGATCGAAGACGCCGCCATCTATTGAAATGGAGCCCCCTAAACAAGTGGAACGAGTAATGGACGCTGCTCACCGCCCTCCCAAGCGCCGTCACTAATTGGTTACGAGTAGATCCGTCCCGCGCGGTCGCGCCGTCCCCCGCGTTCGGTCGCGCTTGCCTAAGTCAACAGACGACTTTGACCTTGGTTGTTTGTCCAAGGCCGCATCACTGCTCGCACGTACCAACCCGAAGCTAGCCGACACGCTTCGAGGCATCGTTAACGCACTGCGTCCGCTGCTAGCTCTGGCACCGTTGCTGCAAGGTGTCCCCCGCACCCACTTCCCAATGACGGACCCTGGCTCAGCTTCCTATCCCCCTCCCCAGAGCGCTCCAGTAGCAGATAACCCCTCTATAAGGGTTACTTGTCCCAGATGCGGCCGGGACTTCACCCGCCGCGGTCTCCCCATTCATCAAGCTAGATGCCGTTCCACGTCTGCGACTGCCGCACCGTCTCCGACTGTATCCTCCGCGCCAACACTCCCGTCGCAGCCGAGACAGCCGCTGGTCGACAGGCTCAGCATTGCGATCCAACAATCAAGGGTGATGCGCGTGGTTCCCCGGGCGGTGAGGCCTTTGGTTGCCGAGCTCCTTTGCGACGTCCTCGACCTTGTGGCGGCCAACAACGACCTCCCCTCGTGAGAGTCGCTCCTGTCATTCGCTTATGTGGTACTTCAACTGCCACTTCGCACCTTGTCATCAATCTCTTTGGCAGCGACTGTCCGATCGAACCTCCGTGCATTTCGCGATGGCTGGCGTTTTGAGTATCGCGTAGGAGGTATTAGAAGCGCCAGAACGGACCCGTGCGACTCGCCTGAGGACTCGGCACGCCGCGTTTCGAGCAAGCTATCTGAGGGAGACGTTTCCGGGGCGGCCCGACTATTATGCTCTACCGACTCATTTGCCTCGGGGGACGGAGTCCTAGCTTCGCTTGCCACCAAGCACCCACCTGCTCCGCCGCACTTGGCTTTTCCTGCTCCTCCTGACTCGATGTCGCAGCATCAAACCTCAGTCGATGACGTCTTGGGAGCTGTAGCCGGGGTTCCGGCCAGTTCGTCCGCTGGTCCTGACGGTCTCCGCCCGCGCCATCTAAAGGATCTCCTTTCCCCCGGGATCGGACCGGTGGCCGGGAGACTGGCCGCATCACTCGCCAGAGTGATGAACGTCCTGAGATGGGGCCGACTGCCGGCTGAGGTCAGGGCGATCGTGTTCGGCGCCAACCTATTCGCACTGCGCAAAAAAGACGCATCAATTCGCCCCATTCCCTGCTCTCTTACGTTACGGAAGATCGCAGCAAAAATAGCCTGCCGCGAGGCCAAAGAACTTATTATGGAACAACTTGGCCCGCACCAGCTGGGATTTGGCATGGCGGGCGGAACGGAGACTGTCGTACATGCAGCAAGAGCCTTTATGCAATCAAGTCCCCCCGGTACGGCACTCCTGAAGTTGGATTTTCGCAATGCATTCAACCATCCGATCCTTCGTGCGGTTCGGGATACAGTCCCGGAACTCTTCACCTTAGTAGAACACGCGTACAAAGAGCCATCCGTCCTGTTGTTTGGTGCCGAGACGTTATTTTCGGCATCGGGCATTCAGCAGGGGGACCCCTTGGGACCGGCCCTATTCAGCCTGGGGATACGTGAGCTGGTTAACTCCGTTCAAGTGCCATTCAACGCTTGGTACCTAGACGATGGCACACTTGGTGGACCGATGGTGGACTTGCTCGTTGAGGTGCGCAGAGTCCTTGCTTTCGAGACAGTCAGTGGTCTGGTGCTGAACACGGCCAAATGCGAGGTGTTCGCTCCGGGGACAGACCCAGACGACCCCCATTGAGGGCCTTGCTCGAGCTGCTATTGGGGTGTAGAGTCGTGGCTGACCACGAAATAAACCTTCTTGGCGCACCGGTTCTGCCCTCTGCGTTGCCGGGACAACTCGACCCCTTGATGGACAGATTGTGGGCGATGCAGGAGCGTCTTACGCTTGTTCGAGCCCACCAGGGACTCTACCTGCTTCGCTCGTCGTTCTCCGCGTGCCGCATCATACATATTTTATATGGACTGCTCAGGCGATTTGAACCATCTTCTCCAACCATTCGACGACCAGGTGGTGGAGGCCCTACAGACGGTGCTGAGTCTAAGCTTACGACCACGAGAGGTGCGCCAGGCGGCCCTCCCCACGTCCATGGGCGGCCTTGGTCTCCCCTCCTTCTCTGCGTTGTTCAAATGTATACTGTGGGATACGTTGTAAAAAAACCTATCACAAATATTTATTTACCCAATCCAGTGTGAATTGAAAAAGTGCATTAGTTGTTTGTTTGCACACTAGTGCTACAGCTTGTAGAGTAAATCTCGGATAAAGCGGGTTTGATTACATCCATAATGGGGAAAAATACTACGCAATTGAAATAGCGATGAAAGGCTATGCCCAATGAAGAGAACAACGTAAGGACAGTTTGTGCTCAGAGCAGCCAGAAATAGTGTTCTAGGGAAAACTACCCAATGCTTACATATATAAATGTTTCTACTATAACGCATTCTCTCGCAGAAGGTCCCGCTTGACCACGCAGGACACACACTGGTTGTAGGTCTACCATGTTCGGGCATACCATTTTGAGATCGGAACCGAGCAGAATGCAGAACGAGCGAATGTCGAAATGAACACAGGAAAGTCGTAGACAAAGGAGTAGGCAGACAACAGAGTTCGTTCGAAATCGGTAAACGATGTAGAGATAGATGGCACATGGGCAAAAGGTCACGGCAAACCGGAACAAAAGTCGTCCTCATAGTCAAAGAGGAGCATTGACTGAAAGAAATCATTGCCGAGTTGCCGATGTCGCTACGACTCTCTGCGGCTGCTATAACGGCTAAACCCTACCCACTATTAGTTAGTTGTTTGATGCGAAACACACTCGGGTAGCAGGAAGCCGCAGCAGCAACATCGAAATAAAGAACAAAAAACACAAAACCTCTACCGAACGGCTGTTTGAAAACGCAGCTTGGGTTTGCCTTACAAGTTCGACTTCATCATTTGGCAGGCAGTTCCTGTTGTGTGCTACTGTAGTAGTCGTCGTCGTCGTAGCAGCAGTAGTTGTTGTTGTTACTGTTGGTGGTGGTATTTTGTTGTTGCTGTCGTTATTGCAGCGCTGAGATCGCAGTCTATGGCCGTGTCTGGCCAATGGAAACCCTGCGCCGCCGAAAGAACCTACCACTGCCACTAAGCAACATCGAAGCAGCCACCTACTCCAAGATCTCGCCATCGTCATCATTATTATTATTATTGTTGTCTTCTTCTTCGCATCGTAAGTGGCGGCTCCGATAATCAAAGGCTTTGACGAAATTCTGGTCCGCACGACGCGAGAGACACCTATACATTCCATTTTTCTAGGCCTAGGCTAGTTCTCTAGCGCTCTCTGAATGCCTAAACATAATAAGATGCCACTATGTCTGTCTATTGACCTGTAGAGCGTGGCAGGGACTGTACGCGTGCACGCTTAAAATCGTTTATTTTCGTATATATATATATATATATATATATATATATATATATATATATATATATATATATATATATATATATATTCTTTCGCAATAACTTTGCATTTCAATGTAGTACATAATTCAAATACAGGCGTCATTATATACAATTTTAAGACATCAGCAACCGAAAAAGTGCAAAGACCGTCTGGCGTCTCGCTGCGTGGTGTTTAGCTCACATCTGCGAGCAGAACCGACAACGACACTGATCGCCAACTTGGTGAAATCCTTGGGTGGAACATACCAAGTGATGGTAGCCTTGCGCAATGTACTCTGTGTACACGAGCCGACTAGTGCATGCCATTTCATCTCAAAGCTCCCTGACGAGGTACACATCTACCTGCGCTACCTCTGCTAAGGCCTCGGTCACCTTTCCCTGCCACTTCAACAAAGGGTGGTCAAACAAAGTGGTCCTGCAATAGGTGACCTATGCCTGACTCCAGTTGTTTCCACTGCTGGTCCGCAACCCGCTAACAGGTACACGAAGCGGTTTCTTGCCGTCCGCGGTAGGAAAAGAACACGCCCTATAAATATTGTGAAGCATCCTCCTAGCTGCGCAAAATTTGCTGAAAGATGGCCCCACATCCTGCCAAGGCTGCAGCTCAACATTGGCACAATCTTAAGCTCAAGAAGACGCACTGCCGCACTCGGAGACAGCCGTAGAGGGTCTCTCACCACTGTGTGAATAGAGACAATAGACGCCCGACTTCTGTCGCCTATGTGCTGGTAAAGGTCGCTCTCATATCGCATAGTGTAGTCTCAGACCCAAATACGGGAAGGAGTTGACAAACTCCAGCGGTTGGCCACAACAGAATATTATGCCGCAGCCAATTGACTGCAGCCAATCGAACCCCACAATGAAACTTGATGGCTTTCGTCTTATTTGCAGGCTCTTTCTGTGAAGGTAACTTTCTACGTCGCCGACATTCGACGAATGACACCGCGATCCCGGTGGGCCGCTACTATGTCATTCGCATACCCAACGACGACGGCGTTTCTAAACTTTCCAGATCTATTAGGTTTGCAATAAGCAAGGAGACGGTCGCTATGAACGACGGTCCCTACTTTTTGACTCAGCTGCAAGGTGTCCTCACCCCTTACGTTAACCTCAAGCAGAAGAAGCTGGGGAGCACTCGTAGGTAAGAATCACCCGCCCCAGCATGTCGAAACAAAACGACTAGTAAGTAACGGGGGGCTTTGTCGAAGGCCTTGACGCAATGAATAAAGACGGCGTACAGGCGTACATATATGTATATATATATAGCTCATGTACATACTGTAATTAATGGCTATGGAACTTAAGTAGGTGCATGTTTTTGGGCTACGAGAAAGAGACACGATAAGATCATATTAAACAAATACGCTTCTATCTGTTTGCATCAACCCAAGATAGAAGCCGTTTTAGCAATGGCGAGAAGCATAATACTTTAATTGAGACTAAATATTTACTAGGCTAAAGTATTTATAAACCAGATTCTCACTATTTTTAAATTGTGGTCCTCTCATTCTTTTACAGTAGATTTTGAGAAATCTGAAAACATCATTTGCGGAATAGACCTTTACACCCCTTTGCAGACATCGTTGGTCATTGCTTCTACTAGCTTACTACTTCACTACGAAGACATCAGAGTCGATTTCCGCTCTTCTTAAATCAAATCAACGATGGAGTTTTCAATAAAGAGATATTGCCTAGTCGCTTTTCTTCTAAGTTTGCGCCTATGAACAGACACTTTCAGCGTAGTTTCTAAAGAATTACCTATAACTAGCTAGGGTTAGTTCGATGCGCGGTCTCGCTGGACTGGTTTAGTTCTGCTGAATCGAGTTGAGCGTTGTTCTCAAAAATGCTGCTATATTTATCCTGCTGGAGAACGCAATTGGGCGCAATTGATGCTAGCGATGCCAATACCAGTGTACCACGCGTATTTTACGAGCGCTTAAAGAAGCGTGTGTGTGTATGAAAGAATCGTATGAAAGAAAAGAAGAAGCGATACATCAACAAAAACAGCAACCCATATAGGGCAACAGTAGCGTTTAAGTGTCCAGTAGCTGCTCTTGCTGCATAGCCATCTGGCTTTCATTCGTTCGTTCGTTCGTTCGACTGACATGTATGGAGGAGTAAACGGACCCCCCCAACATACTAAGTGGTCTTTTCCATACAACAGCGAACAGAAAGCTAAAGGCGAGAGTTGCCAGCTGTCAAGCACCTTGTGAAGACAGAGCATCACACGCTGGCAAGACAACGCGAGTACATGCGATGATTTTAGTGGCATTTCATTGACGACGCGTGCGTTCTTGCGTACACACTACGCGCAAGCAGAGTAGAACACTTGAATTTAAACTCCGCTTCTTCTTCTTGTCACGTGAGCCTTTCTGAGACTCTTTTTTTCGTTCGTTCATTTTTCCTTTATAAAGAAGAAAGAAAAGAAGAAGAAATAGAACTGATCCATTCAGTTGAAGTCTGCACTGGCAACAGGTACGAATGGTGTGGAGGAGCAACACGCTTTCGGCTGCGCTAAATGGCGAAATCTTCGCTTCGAATCGGCTGTTTTTTTTGGCATAGCAAATAGTTCAAACGTTAAAGTCGCGTTGCGCAGTCACTCGCCGCGGGAGTGGTGGCGCATACGAAACGTGCCTAAAGTTTGCATGCGGCAGGCCGGTGTAAGTGCTTGTCGGGCTGTTTTTGTGCATAGACTCTAGGCACAGACAATGGCTGCACGTTGCACAGGTGGCGCTCAAATGCCACATACATATGACAGATCAATATATATATATATATATATATATATTATTGTATATCCTTAGGGTCCAATCCTCTTCTCTGTAGCCGCCATATATTCTGGCTTTTCTGAGTGATAGTCACTGCTCGCCCGGTCCTTCTACAGATCGATTTTTCTATTGATCGCGAACTACGCCTTGAGGCTCTCCTACGCAGAAGGTGCCAGCATCGTTTTGAACTATAGCTAGTATTGCCCATAGACGCCCGCAGTTACTTTAGCTATCATCATAGGGATAATTATTCGTGGGGAGGGGAGTTTCAACAAGATCGAACCTTAATTATTCGGCCAGTTATATCAATGCTAGCCGCGCGATTTGTGTGCAGGAGCATTTTGCTGGCGAAACAATACAAGCTTATTCTGCAAACCCGGCCGTTTATTAGTGAGTTCTTGCCACAGGCGTCCAACAGTTCTGCATAATATTCTTCTGTTATCGTTTGACCGTTCTCTTTTGGTTTTCAACCAAAAGTATTTCACATTGGTTCCAAAACCCCGTAGCCATTACCTTTCCGGCCGATGGCGTTGTTCACACCCACTTCGGAGCACGGAAAAATTCGACGGATTTTTTATATCTCGGCCAAATTTCGGTGGGAAGCGCGTCACTCGTCCATCTGCAATAAATATGTTCCGCATTTTTTACGTACACATTTTATCAGTAGCCGCTCTTGGGTGTCCTGAACGTGGTTCATTATCAGAGCTGGTTCATTCATTTAGTTGTGAACAGTACTTAAACATGGCGCAGAATCTCCGTGAACCTTGCCTAACTCAGTTCCCATTTAGGTCGCATTCCCACACTTGAAAGAAAAATGCCTGGTAGCATCTCGTAATTATGTTTTTCATTTTCTAAAATCATGCCGATGCGTGTTGCACTACCTAGAATCGCTGACTAATACTGACTGAGAATACTAGTTAATACTGCAAGCATGCACTGCGGCCGGCTGGGCTGTGCGGTGGTTCCTCTAAGGCGTTATGGCGGAGTTATATTATGCTACGGGAGTCGGTGTAACACAGCTCTCTACAGGGCCCCGGTGCTTCGCCGTGACCACCGCCACGGCTGCTTAGCGATGGACGGTGTTTCACGATCCCCGTCCTGGCGCGCGTAGCTCAATCAAGAATCAAAGAATAAACCAACAGTGCTGGCCTGGCTGAACCCGGCTTGGAGAAATTGGAGGAATTCGGGGCGCGATCAGGCTTTTTCAGACCCAAAAGATGGGCCAACAGGCAAATGATTGAGCGCTTGAGCTGTTGCTGATGCTCAATCTGCTACTGTTGCTGCTGATGTCGCAGATTTGAATGGCGTCTGTGATGTGATGCCTATGGTCTCGTTGCGTTTCTTTGTGTCTGTTGATTCCCCCCTCCTCTTCTTTTTCTTCTTGTGTGCTACGTGTTCTCTTTTTTCTTTCACTTTTTTTTCTCTTTCTTTCAAGACAGCTAGCTCGCGTTGACTTATCGTGTCATTTTATTCGTTTGCTCAATGTAGCACTACTGCCAGCACTAGCAAGATTATATATATATATATATATATATATATATATATATATATATATATATATATATATATATATATATATATATATATATATACATATATTTATATAAAACGTGGGTGTGCGTGTGTGCACAAACCTCTATGTGACTCCCCTACACGCAAATTTCAGCTACTGTTGGCATTGCTGCTGCTGCTGTTACTGCTATTGTGTGTTCGTGCTGTTATCATCGTCCAACTGTTTGCCCATCGATTTTTCGATGGTCATTTTGACGGCGACTCGCGTCTGTCCTTCCCTCCGCTGGCTGGCTGCCTTATTCTCCGATCATCGTTTTCTTCTCTGTCTGTATGCAACGACTTCACTGCAACGCTCACGGAAGCGATGGCGCCTGCGAACTGGCCGACGCCCGACGTCCGGCGCCACAATAACAATGCACATCAACGACACACAGCACAGCACAGCAACAATAACAGAAGCAGCAAGGGCAGCACGTTGACTTGTTGTCAGTGATGACGACCAGCGGCCGTTATTACGGCGGCCACCATTCGTCGGCCTGATCGTCGGCATCACCAGTCAGGATGTCGGTCACTGTACGTACTTCATCGTACCACCTCTATTTCTGTTCCCTCTTTCTGTTCTCGGCTCAACGATAGTCAATGCGAATATCTGAAATGCTTCTGTTTCTCTCCATTGCCTTTTCCAAGCATGTTGTTTTTTTTGCTGCTTGTTTTCTTCTTCATCATCATCATCATCATCATGATTATCACAATTTTTCATTTTTTGTTGTTGTTGTTGCTGCTGCTGTTGCTGTTTTGCAATTCGACAACGAGCTGATATGCTTGCTCTTATCGTTATTGCTGTGGTTGCGTTGGTTGTCCCCAACGTACAGCGGCGATAACGACAACAACAGTGACAGCCGCCTGCATCCAACCAGATACGGGCAATTCGTGAAAGGGTGGCACCTACAGGTCTTAAAGACAACCAAAGCCAGGCATTTGTAATAACGGATCAAGCACGAAGCGGCAAGGTCGCGCATTGAAAGCCTCCTGGGCGTACCCTGGGAACACCTGCTGCACGAGCGAGCCGACAAATATTGCAAGCCAAAAATCATACTAGTAAAGTGACTAAAAAGAAAGTCAGGCATGGAGCCCAGGCGCAAGGAGGTCGGAGGATGGACAAGTCAACCCATTCCAGATCTGCAAACTGGTTTCAGAATAACGCATGGACAGCTTAGGACCTAGCCTTGTACTACCTGACTTTGATAGTAGTCACAGGGCACGGATATTTTCTTAGCGTATCTGGTCACTAGAGAATATAGATCCTTTTTATTTTTCTTATAATAATAATAGCAGAGCTTGCCTCGTTGCGCTACGCTGCCTCTCTTATAGAGTTCTCGGGGCTCGCAGAGTCGTTGTTTGAACCGAATGTCCGTTCTGTTCTCCGCGGAACTTGGGACGAAGGTGAGTTGGAACCTAGGCAATCGATAGGCCCTGGCCCTGGGAGCAACACCCTACGCAGCATATGCTTGACGGCTACAGGTCTAATACGACCGCTCATAAGAAATTTGATGACATCCAACCTCCGACAGAGAGAATGGTATCTATAGCCGCCCGTGAGACCTTCAGCAGTCGCTTCCTAGGGGGCACTTCCTTTACCGCAACTGGGCACCATGTTTGACAACACCTCCTTGGCCGCCCTAAGGATAGGCGCTCCCATATGTGAGCCATATGAGTGCAGGGCCTGTAAAGAAGGGAGCTGAACCTGCTGATATCGCAAAAACGCAAATATTCTGACTTGGAAAGAAGATACCACTTCGTACCCGTCACCATGGAAATGATGGGCCCAATCAGCAAGAGCACAAGTATCTTCCTCAAAGACCAAAGAATCAAAATTCGTGCTAATACGGGTGACCAGCACGAGCGCGAGTTTCTGCGTCAGCAACTCTCGCTCGCATTGCGCAGGAGAAACTCCGCCGCTATCATCGGCTCAATGGATTGGGGAGTGGTGGTGAGCTTAGACGGGTACACGTTTGAGTCCCACAGTTGTAGGAAAATATTAATAATAATAAATACTCCAAAATTAGCACATTTTATATATATATATATATATATATATATATATATATATATATATATATATATATATATATATATATATATATATTCATAAAAGTTAATGCGTATCAACAATAGTGGGAATGAGTGATAAAAATACTTGGTGGTAATTGCAGAACAGCACCGACTAATCGGTTACTCATCTCAGCAACCTCTGACGGCTGGCTAGCTGGCTACTACCGTTACAATAACAACAACGACACAAATGACAAGGGCAACAAATCATCAGCTACAACAACAACAACAACAAGAACAGCAACCACTACTGCTACTGGTATTAGTACTACAGCTGCTACAAGCGCGGCGGCGGCGGAGGTAAGGGCGGCTTCGTCGTGAACTGCCAACAACAAGATCCGACGCTAGCGTCAAAGCCGCTCCACTGCACCATCACTTCGAACAGCAGCAGCAGACGACGACGACGGTGAAGATGCGGTGAAGATGAGCATACGAGGATGATGATGATGATGATGAGGGTAAGGATAAGACGACGACGACGATGAAGCGGAGGAGGATAAGGTGTCCGTGACGATGACGTTGATGATGTATCGAAGACAACAACATGAAGAAAAGGAAGCGCATGAAGAAGCACAGTGAAAGATCACCATCAGCATCATCATTATCATTATTGTGGCCGTTATTATCATTATTATTATTATTGTTATTCTTACCATCATTACCGCCATAATCAGGATCATCATCATCATCATCACTATTAGTTGAAGATGGGGAAGCAGCAAACAATAACAACAACAGTAGCAATAACAATAACCACAACAACAACAACAACAACAATATGAACAGCAGCAAAAGAACACGACGCTAAGCCGCACTATCCTTTTCTTCTACGTCAATCGAAGAAGCCAGCGCGGCCGTGGCTGCCTACAAAAGTCACAGCAGCATCAGCAGCAGAAGCAGAATTCAGCAGTCGCATGAACTCCTCCATCCTGGTCGTGAACTACCGATGAACAAGTGATGAAAGGCGCAATGCACTGACGAACCGCATGAGGTGGGAAGCTAGATATACACACACAATAGATAGAGATAGTATATATATATATATATATATATATATATATATATATATATATATATATATATATATATATATATATATATATATATATATATATATATATATATATATATATATATATATATATATATATATATACATATATGTATATATATATATATATATATACATATACGTGTGTGTGAGAGAGAAAGACAGGGAAGAAAAAGAGTGAACTTCACCGCTAGCAATAGTGGACAGAGACGCACGCAGGTAATGCGCGATTCGGACAAGAAGTCTGTCTGAGAAGAAGGCACACAACCAACCAGGCGATGATCGGAAAACGTGCGCTCATTTCATCTTCTTCTTCTTGTTCTTCTTCTTCTACTACGTCTGCTGCTGCTATCTCCTCCTGATCTATCTGTATACGTTCTTATACACCTACGAACGCGATCAGTTTAGCTGTTGTAGCTATGTGATAATACGGACGGGTCACGCTCCCACGACGGTTTCTACATTTTTCTGCCGCTTTAGACATCTTGGCTTCAGAAGTCGTCAGCAGCTGCCGCTGGTTCTGCTGCCGCTACGGCTGCTGGCACTGCAGTAAGTAGGAGATGTGGCTTTACGCCGCTCAACGCAACTCACGCGACTCAAACTCGTCGCGGGTTGGTGGGCGACGCTTGGTACGTGGGTCTGCCTTTCACTGCTCTGCTTAGCGCAGCATGCGAGCGAGGCAGGGAGCGACGCGAAGTACACGCGAGAATGAATGCTTATACTTCGCGACGACGTACCATGGACGACGTAGCACGGTACCGGGACGTACCCTGGGCGACGTACCATGGCACTATGACGTGCCATGAACGAAGTACCATAACGTACGTAGGCACCATGACGTGCCATGGACGAAGTACCATAACGTACGTACGCACCATGAAGTACCAGGTACGAGGTACCATGGTATCTTTGAGTACCAAGTACGAGGTACCATGGTACCATTGAGTACCAGGTAAGAGGTACCAAGTACCATTGTACTATAAAGTACCATTGAGTACGAGGTACCAAGTACTATTGTACTATAAAGTACCATTGAGTACTAGGTACGAGGTACCAAATACAATTGCACTATAAAGTACCATTGACGAGGTAGCATGTTATCATTGACCAAGTACCGTTGCACGATGGACGATGTATCATGGATGACGTACGACGGGAGACGTATCACGGTACCATCGACGAAAAACCATGGTACTATGACATACCACGGACGATGGAGTATGGAGGGCACACATAGCCTGATCGCTGCTAGCACGGCGTATCGTCAGCGCTATGGTGGTGGTTGTGGTAATGGTCGCCGCCCGGCGTCCCGCATAGACTGCGCAACATTAGCGATCTACTTTGACTTCGGCGAGTCGTACGTAACGTCGCTTCCCCTCCGTTATCGCCGACCGTTAGCGCAAAACTGTAACGGCTGTTGTTGCAGTGATTACTGCTACGCCATCTGCTGCTGCTGCTGATGTTGTTGCTGTTTTCTTTGCTTCTGAAGGCAAGAATCTTCGAGCTATTATGGATACTGCTACTCTCGAATGGGTGCATACATTCTAGTTGTTGGTATTGTTGCTGTTGCTGTTGTTTCGTTTGTGCAGGCTTCGTTCGTTAATCAGCGTATAGACGGCTCACAACGATGGTACGGGCCATAGCGACGGTTGGCTGCAAAATCAGCAACAGTCCCAACACCATCAGCAGTAGCAGAAGCAGCATCAACGGCGGCAGCGTACGGCGGCTGTCAATGTCCAAAACCACGACGACGACGACGGGAGCTCTCGATCTAACAGCAACAAGAACAACGACAACAACAACAACAACCACAAGGGCAACAACAAGCACAGTAACAGTAGCAACAACAGCTTTAACAGGAGTAACAGTGGCAACAACGACAACAACAACAACAACAACAACAACAACAACAACGACGGCCAAACAAAGCGGCCAACTTTAACGCCAACGCTGACCGCCACAGCGCAGCAGCAGCAAGCCGGAACAGGGGTCCTCCGTGACGGGAGGGGATCAGCGGGGTCCGGAGGGAGCGGCGGCTGCTGCTGCTGCTGCATGTAGTGATGATGGTGGTGATCGGGGGCCACCACCGGGGGCTGTCGTGTTGCCGCCAACAACAGGGATTGCCTTCAGCTCCCGACTGTTGTTGCTGGTTAGTCGTCGATGATGTCGAGGCGGCGGTACCGTTGAAAGGTTTGCCGCTGCCGCCGCCGCCTCAGCAAGGAGCAGGAGGCTCATCTTTGTCGAGTCAAGTCGTGTCGTAGACCACGAAGTTGTCGTCGTCATGGCGGCAGCCACCACCACCACCAGCACCGTCGTCGTCGTCGTTTGTTCGCATAGAGACGACGTCGCGGTCGTGTTCGCAATTTTCGTCCATTCGTGCGGCCGGCCGGCCGGCCCGTCGATAGCTGACTGGCTACTGAGCAGTGGCTGTTTGATTGCGTTGAAGTGGGGCTGGTGGTGGTGGTGGTGGTGGCGGTGGAGGAGGCGGCGGCGGTGGCATCGTCTACGAACCGAATGCTGACCATGTGTGCTTCGTATGATATGTTACGTTATATATTATGTGTGTATGTGTGTGTGTGTGCGGAGAGTTGAGCTGGTCGAGTTGAGTCCTCAAGTAGTCTTCCTCGAGTGAAGAACATGAGCTATAGACACAGCTCGCTCGCACACACAGACAGACAGACTGCAGACATACAGACGAACGGACAGACAGACAGACAAACGGACAGACAGATAGACGGACAGACAGACAGCCAATTGGACATTCGACCACAAAACAAGCGCGTGCGTAGTGTCTGTCTACGAGTCACGACGGTGGCGCCGGTGAAGACGCAACGGTCGATGATGACAACAGCAGCAATAAGAACAACGTCAGCAACAACAACAACAACGTCAGAAACAACAACAACATCAACAGCGGCGACAACAACAACAGCGACAACAACACTAACGACAACAATAACATCAGCAGCGACAACAACACCAACAATACCGTTAAAAACAATACGTAGCCACAGCAGAAAGATCACTACGCAGACAATGCGCAAACAATTTACACAAACGCGTTCGTTGTTGTGGACTTGAGACCACACCAAACCGCCGCATTGAGCTTCGCGTATGCTACAGTGTTTATGTAGGAGCCATTTTCACGAGGGTTCAGTAAAGTCACCTCAACACGAGGTTTCAGTAAAGTCACCTCAATACGAGTACGTGTACACTAAAACTTGGCAACGTTTTTGCAATTTGTATGACAGAGTACAGATGTGTTTATAAATTAGACGTATTTTCCTGCAATTTCCATACATTTATTGAGGCGGTGGATTCATGCATCGAAACAAACCACCTCAGCAATCTCTGGAACTTGAGTAGAAGGTCATAAAACGCACTCAAGTATCACCACCTGTAACGAGTCTCGAGATCGAGGAACACCAACTTTCATCGAATTGTATCCAAAATGTTCAAGCCACAAAGATCTGCATTGCTGTTTTGGACGTCCTTTACGGGGTTCTTCGTACAGGTTGAAAAGTCCAGTTCAAAATGTCCTTTACCGTTCATACACGCCTCCCACAGATGGGGCTCCATACTTTTTGGTCTATTGCAGCTTCTTAAAACACCTAGCCGCCAGTTGATTCGAAACTCACTGCCCGCTGCAAACAAAAAAGAAAATTAAAATGCAAAACTTTTCCCGCAGACTCCTGCGCACTAGTAGTATTTGGTTGTCATCGTTGTGATCTGGTGTGTTGGTTGGTTATTGATTTTATTGCATGTCGCTACAGGCGCGGACACACACCTGTTGGACAAGAAGTTCTTTTTCGGTACGAACTGAGTCAAAGTTTCGTTGAGGTCAGCATGATCAGCATCATGTGATCACGTTAGCTACTATAAGCTTGTCGCGATCGATAGATGAACTCGCAGATTAAGATGTTTATGATGATGATGATGATGATGGTGACGCTGGCACTAATATTCGATGATATTGAAGTGTTCGTGAACGCCAACCGTGCGTGTGCGTAGGAGAAAGAGAGGGGGGGGGAGAAAAGCTCTTTCTTTTCAGAAGACAAGAAGAACAACAGAGAAGAAAAGTCCGAACTATATGATGAGTGAAAGATTGACGAGGCTTCCAACCTCGAAGCGGTTGCGCATAACGTTTCCAACGTCGTTCGGGTCGTTCACAAATACGCTGACGACCACCCCCGTAGGGCGATGCGTGCGTTCGTGGTACGGTGCTGCTGCTGCTGCTGCAGTTGCTACTAGGCATTTTGTTGTTGTTGTTGTTGTTAAATCAATGTTCATTTGTCGTGTTGGCGGTCTGCCGTCCTACAGTTGTCGTCACCACCGCCGTAATAATCGAATTATCGATTCGCCAGAATAAGTTGCGTCTTGCCCCTCTCCACTTCGATTGACTGATGGGTTCTGGCTTGGACGGACGGACGGGGGGCGGCAAGGCGGACGAGTGAGCCGACCATCGGTCAGGTAGACGATCACAACCACCACAACAACAACAACAACAACGACGACGACGACAAAGACGACGACGACGATTATATTTCACACAACTTCAGCATCTTCTGGCCATCGACCGCGGGTGACAACGACTACCACAACAACATCCTCATCATCATCATCAACATCAGCAGTATCTACGACGACGACGACGACGAAAACAACAACAGCAGCAATAACAATATCGACAACAATTTTAGCTTTACCTGGCACACCTTTTGCATCTGCTGCCAAGCCACTGCGCCGACTGGCCCCACCGCAGTCTACTGCTGCCCCTGCAACTTTACTTAAACGTTGCTTTCTGCCGATTTTGCTGCGAAGAAAAGGTGACGACGACGACGGCGATGACGATACAGAAGTCAACGAAGAAAAACAGACGACGAAGCGTGGCGGCTAGCGGTGCAAATATTGCTGTGCAGACGAGAGCTTTCATCACTCACTGTTGTTGTTGTCGTTGTCTTTGTTGTTGTCGTCGTCGCTCGTTGTCGTTGTTGTTGTTGTTATCGTTGTTGTTGTTGTTGCTGTTGTTGTTGTCGTTGTCCTTGTTGTTATCGTCGTCGCTCGTTGTCGTTGTTGTGGTTGTTGTTATCGTTGTTGTTGTTGTTGTTATCGTTGTTGTTATCGTTGTTGTTGTTGTCGTTGTTGTTGTTATCATCGTCATCATCTGGATGGCCATGGTCTTTGTGGTGTTTTCTTGTTGTTCCTTCGACCCCCCCCCCCC
This sequence comes from Dermanyssus gallinae, assembly GCA_003439945.1. Taxonomy (NCBI): domain Eukaryota; kingdom Metazoa; phylum Arthropoda; class Arachnida; order Mesostigmata; family Dermanyssidae; genus Dermanyssus; species Dermanyssus gallinae. The sequence goes on along the minus strand of QVRM01002122.1, from coordinate 2,257 downwards.
CCCCCGCCGTCGGCAATTGCCGTGTCTCGCACACTTTGGTAGACAGACACACGTTGTGATGTACCAGTACAAGTATACACAAATAAACACACAGATAGATATACTTACGTACAAACACACACAAACACATACGAATATATATATATATATATATATATATATACACATGTGCATATAGGTACATGCACATACATACACGCATATGGGTATATACACATGCGGACACATATGCACACGTTTACATGCACGTGCATATACATACTATACATATTTAAGTGCGTATACACAAACACGTGTATACACATACTCACAAACATGCATATATAATACATGCACATACTCATGCACACATACAGATCCATATGAACATAGTAGGCCGTAGCGTTCGATTCGAAGCCACCCACCATGAGGCGACGCTTCACAGGCACCAAATGAGAATCAAACAGCGGCGTCAACAGCAGCAGCAGCAACAAAAGCCAGAGGGGGAGAAACTACGCTACACTGCAGCATTCAACCCCCCCCCCCCCGCGCCCCACAACCACAACCGACCGGAATCAGGGGTAACAGAACTCCGCAAAACACCAAAAGACACTCGCACACCATTAGACAACAAACATCAAATACACAACGATTGATGGGTGGTGGATGGAGGATCATCTACATTCTGCGATTAAGACAGACAGATGTACGTACATACACACTGATATATATAAAGATTAAGCAGAGGGGGAGACATACCGACAGAGAGTGAGAGGGATTTAATATGTATATATATATATATATATATATATATATATATATATATATATACGGAGTAAGAGAGGAAGAGAGAGATTAGGGGTCACGGAGACGTTTCGGTGCCACAATGCCACACAAGTATACAGATGGCAATGACAACAAATGTTGATGACGATATTAATTACAAACACAACAACAACAACTACGTGGTGGCGGCAGGATGCAGAAATGTGGCTGCTGCCGATTAGTAGCAGCAAGAGCTGCTAATAGCATCACAATCCCTCGTATACTCGTACATTGCGGCTGCCGTAGAACTGTTTCGTGGTGGGAACATTGAAGTCAGCACAGTATAAATACCACAGCATGCTTGCACTTGAACAGACATATATATATATATATATATATATATATATACGACACTGAGATTCTACATTGTAAGGGTGGCAAAAACTCAGTCAAGGTGATCACAGCTGATGTCCGTACCTGTCGTTTGGCCACTTGGAAGACCTCCTCTTCTAGAGCGGTGAGGTATTTGTCTGGCATGGGGCGCACCAGGATCTTCCACGTTTTATATTAGCGTTAAAGACGCGGTTTATCACGAGTAGGTCTAATTCAGCCACCAAGTAGAGTTGGGTTCTGGCCCGTCGTGTGACGGTCCCAAGGCTTCGCTGGCTGCATTGAAGTCGTCAATGCGACAAGTCTTAAAATAAAATTATCGAACTCACACAGAGGTCTGTTTGAGGAAAAAAAGCCGCTGCAAAATACAATGATCCTAGTGAGCTCCACTAAGATAAAACTAAGGTAGAACCCATGTTTGGAGATAGCGGCATTTTAAGCATAACCAGTCCACCAGATCGGGAATCGAGTCAGAATCTAGTAGTATGGTTTATGATATCGAAACGACACTACGCACTGGCCTGAGAAGAGATGAGAGGAGATCTCGACGAACTGTGATAAACGCCTCTTCGTAACTCTAAATGAACGTATAAGAACGGTCAATAGTTGTGCCGAGCAGGCGTTAAGAAAAGGCCCCATATCGCTGGGTTTCCGGAACTTCGACTGGTGAGGTCCTAGGAAATCTACGATGGCCTGGTAGTTTTCGTTTCTGCAAGACTCCGTGCCAAGCTCGCATTGGTGGGCCGGAGACGCTGCCCCACTCTTCATCTACGCCTGGACAACTAAGAGATTACGGCAAGTATTAGCCGAATAAACACGCCAGTGTACGCCGGGGTCATTCTTGACTGAGGGACAACTCGAGAGCCGACAGGTAAATGCAGCCACTTACTTTGCTCGTTTCACGTTCTTTGAGTTTGAGCCCCGACAGTTCAGACGGTGCAGTTTCATGGTCGTGGTCCAGTCAATTGCATCGTACGATTCCTTGCGAGGAGCGCCACCTGTGAGAGAGGATTAAGCTCGCAGAGATGACGAGAAGTGTTAGCACACTGATATTGTTGTTCGTCTTCTTCTTTTCTTCTTACTGGGTTTTGTTTATGTTTACAATGTTCGAGTTTCAATGTTC
>QVRM01002121.1:0-35366 GCA_003439945.1 Dermanyssus gallinae | reverse complement strand
TTGCAGCTCGATAGTCTCTTCAACGTCCAGGCTGTGCACGGCGTGAATGAACTCTTCCACCTGTTGGCGTGCATTAGCAAGGCGACTGCGAAAAGTACAGCCACCGGCTACGCGGTGAGGTGCTCGGCTTCGACGAGAATCGCCGAACGGCGGCTAACCCGGCAGACGTGTGGCCTGGCGTCCTCGAGATGTTCTTTAGCGCGCAGCTGGACCACTATCGCGAGCGATCGCCGCCCGCTATGCGACGCCGGTTGCGTTGCGTGACGAACTGCTACGAAGGTGTGTAACTGCTACGACGGAGAAGTGCTGTTCGCTTGTTGTTTACAGTATTTAAAAATAATAATAATAATATAATAATAATAATAATAATCATTATCGTCGTGTCGCCGTTGAGGCGGAACGGGTGTTTTTCCTGTTTTGGGACACTATTGAGAATCCACATTCTTGTCTGGGCATTATTGCGTGTAATCGAACATAATAGTCACACTGGCAGGCACTTGTATCATTAGATTCGGAAACTATTTAACTAAGTAAATGCCCAACGGATCGGTTCCGGCTACTAGTCATGTTAATTCTTTTTTTTTGTTTTGTTAATAATAGCGACAGAAATGTTCGCCTTCTTATATACTAGCAGAAGGATCATAGGTCACTCGCTCTCTGAGTTGCCTCTCCTAAAAATTACCAAGAAATAAACAATCTGATTGTTTCCGTCTTGATTGAGTGCATTTGCTGCTTATTGTGCATAAATTACTATATATATATATATATATATATATATATATATATATATATATAATATATATATATATATATATATCTATTATATATATATATCTATATGTGTATATATATATATATATATATATTGTATATATATATATGTGATACATATGAGCACCTCTTTTCGTTATGGTTCGGTGTGACCAAAGCTATGACTTTCTATTACAAATTATGTTTTTTTTTTATTGACATACTTGAAAACTAAATATTTTACTTAAACAAGCATCGATTGACGTTGATTAAATTGACTGCTTGTTCTGTTGTGTGGCCAATATATCTTCAATATCTGCCAATATAGGATCAAACAGCGCACTAAAGCTCTGTTCCTTAACGCTGATTTCGTAGTTGATTCAGACTACCCAGCTGAATATGACGCAACGGTCTTATAATTTAACTCGAATACCTAATTTTGCACTGCTGACTAGTAGGTGACAGACACGCACACTCCATTAGATCGTTTTGAGCTTACGGCTCATAAGATATCGCCATTCGCCTGGCGTGTGGCTCTAAATGACAGTGAATTGGTCTCGTGGTTTGCAGACCCGCCGTTGAGGTGTTCGAGGGCATCACGGCAACCGTGGGGGAACCGCCTCTACAACGGACGTTCAAGATTGGCCCCGAGACGGCAAAATCGGCTCTATCATTTCTTTACCCAAGATGATGCCAGTCTACTCATCTGATCATGCCGACCGATGGCGTGAGACGATATCGACAACAATCCTATACTCGTTGCGCTAAAACGCCGCCATCTTGCACTGTTGGCACTGCTGGTCGTCAAACTGTCGCCACTAGAGACCACCTGCTGCCCTTTGTCATTGCAGCCCGGTAGGTTGTCAAGAAATCGAATAACCGTCTGGTTGCAACATGCAGACATTGTATGTGGGCCACTTTCCGCGATCAGCTCTGTATATGTTACTACTATCTGAGAAACAATGCGAAAACATTGAATATTTATCTTAACGCCAAGTGTATATATATAAACAAATGTAAATATAATGCCATGCAAATGTCAATGCATGTTCATGTTCAATGCATGTTTTCGCTGCTTTATTTGTCTATCTAGCTGGTTCGTAAATGTTTATTCCCTCTCGCTCATCTCGTCGACATGCGAGCACAATAGTTTGTTCTTAAACCAACAGTTTTATCCCATTGTATAGCTGCATTTTTATCCCAACCGCCACAAGCTGGCGAAGAGATAGAAATCGATAAGTCAACTCAATTAGGCTCGATTAAAGATGACTACGGTTAGGATGAAAAGCGGACGGGCGCATACCGAAGAGGTCACAAATGTCGCTTATCTTCATCATACACTGAGGCAGAAGCGGGGAAGTATATCTACTTGTACACACACATATTTTAGATGTAGCGCCGCCTGGCTACGATTAGTGCCATATTTACTTACTTGGCAACGACTCGAACAAGGTTGTACACTGCTTCGAGCGGCGCGGTGGTTTTGAGCGGACGCAGAAACTCGATTGCTTGACAGGCTGCTAGCAGCTCGATGGCTAATACGTGCTCGACATTCTCAACCACCTGTAGATATCCGAGACCGATCGAAATGTGCATTGGGTAAGCTAATTGTATAGAATCATTGGAATACGATTCAGCCCTCTAATGGCTACGCCGCGCCCCTGATGGTGATGCGAAAATCAAACTACTTCTATGTGGTCCGAACCTACGAAAATAGCATCGCAATTATTTTATGTATAGTAATCCCGATAAAGTACATGGTGTTTTAAATCGTGTTTAGTGGTGCACACTTTCTTTTTGATTTCGGCTTTTTAGCCTGCTTTGCTTATAAAGACTCCCAACAACTACATTCTTAATTTGCTAATGTTATGTCAACTTTGACTAGATAACTGTGGCTTTCACCGAGCACAGAGGTTTGAATTTGAAATATTGTGCCTTATACATGGATCCATTAGCTTTCTAAAATTTGGCAAACTTGCGCTAAATGTACAGGATATCCGTTTCTACTATTACATTTTTGTCATATGCAGGCAAAATAGATTTCGATATTCTAGAGCGTAATTAACTCTCATCATCGGAAAGGATTTCGCCAGAATTCATTCAAGGTAAGATGAATACGGCTATTTTATAATAATTGATTCTAAAATTAAATTTTCACGCGACAGGTGCTTAAGAAAAGCATGACGCGCAAATGAATTAGTCAAGGTGCTCTAGTATTGTGTTCAATAAATCCTGTTATAATTACATTATTATTAAAAATAAACTGTACAACTTATACGATAGTTTGCCAGTTAATTTGATTCGTCATTAAAGCTGTTTCGCATAATTCGGATGCTAGCTTTTAGCGCCTACGCAAGGAACACCCCGCAACAGCTCATGCGGGCTCGAACAGAATTAACATTGCGCAGTAGCGGCACTAAAGCGATCGTAACTAAGTGCGAGTTATTGCGAACATCATTTTCTGCGTTTCTTGGCGTACGTTACCTTGAGCGCCTTGCGGGCGGCCATTCCTCCCATAGAGACGTGGTCCTCTGTTCCGGCACTTGTCGGTATCGAGTCGATCGAGGCCGGATGACACAGTACTTTGTTTTCGGCAACTATAACAGCACAATAGTTAGGCTTGAATCTAAATATAATACGTTGCCAAAATAACACATTTTCCACCATCACACGACACAAATTTAAGCGAGCTCCGTTTGCTTCTTCGGCTGCTGGCGTACTAAACTACTGCGCAAACTACATACTACTAAAAGAACAGCACATTTCCAAAGTTAGGCTGCAAGCAAGTCTTTGACGAAACCTGACGAAAAGCAGACGATAGATTGTATCCATAACGACTTTGATAAATTTGCCGACTCATTCGAATATTCCGAATGGCTACACCGGACACCCGACATCACAGCGGTCAAGACTCCCAGGCATAATGCTCTACTTACCAAGCGAGGCTGCGGTGACAATGGGCGAATCATGAAGCCTGAGTTCAGGCCGCCATCTTCGACGAGGAACGCGGGCAGCTTCTGATACCGACGGGTTGATAAGACGTTCGATACGGCGCTCCGACATTGACGCCAGCTCATGTATGGCTATGGCCAGGTAATCCAAAGCCTGTGACAGTCGACAATAAATTGTGATTGGTCAGGACAGTGTTTAGATATATATAGATATTTATATATATATATATATATTTGCAGACACGGGCGATAGCCGTTTCTGCAAAATTACCTGAATAGTTATAATTGTTTGCATTTATGTTATAATGGAAATTTCAAGCCTAATGAAGAGTTACTAAACTTAAATAAATTTGCCGTCCGGAGAAGACGGTCTCATAATATATATAATATATATATATATATATATAAGTTGCCATAGGCATGCAGGTATAAACCGTGTTCATTTGCGAAGCATTTATATACAACTCTTTTGACGAAATTTGACCGAAAAGAGGTATTCTCCTACTGAAATAACCAGCAGCGATGATCACGGGCTAGTCTCCTTACTTACTTTGCTGGGTACTCGCCGTGGAAGTTTCCGCCGGAGATAATTTCGTTACGTTCAACGAATACGAGCTGAAAGGCGTGCCACACAGAAAGATAAAAATAAATAATATAATAACTACCTGTTGAAAAATAAAGAATAAATAACTACCTGTTACCTGTATGTACATAGATGTATGTACACATGTATATGCCGAAGATGAATATGTGTATATAAACAACGTCAAACGACTAACCTACTGTCAATACCATCAATTTATTATGTCTCAATGTGATTTACATTATACATACATAACTAGATATGTTATTCACATTCATTTGAGGACAGATAACATTGAGACCAAAACAGATTAAATAAGTAAAAATCAAGAAGAGCCTAGTGGTTAAATCTAAAGCAATGTAGTGAATCCACGTACGGGGTTATCGGTGGCACTGTTCATTTCAGTGGTGATGATTCTTCGGACAAAGTCCAGCGTGTCGTGCACTATGCCATGTACCTGCAAAAGGGGAATAGTATAGATGATTGGGTTACAATTGGTCGCGTGAGAAGTTGCTATTGGCTGTCCGCTGGCTGAAAACAATTATATGAAGTTCTTTTCCCCCCGTTGGTGATTAATTACAATGAATAAAAAAAATATATATATATATTTATATATAAATATATAATCAAGCTTTAATGAAGTTAATTTAACTGTACCGATGTCTGACTTCTATACAGCTATTCGATTTTTGTTAAATATCCTTATTTGGGATAGCATCGCTTCACGAAATATACTGAGACATATTTAATTATCGTCAAGATCTGTTTGCTATTCTAGATTTGACGGGGGCAATTGAAGTTGAAATCTGGCGGGTAACAAATCTATGTGTAGAAGAAAAGGCAGTTGAAAGTGAATGGAAAGTTGTTGGGCATCCATTGTAGGTGAAGTCAGTTTATGGACTGCTATGCGAAAATATGAATGAGGCGGAAAAACACGTGTAGATCTAAAGTCACCGTCTTGGACGTTCTGCCAGAGCCACATCGGGACCTGGGAAGCTTTTTGAAAATTCTCTCGTAGTGGAGAGCAAGAAAACGGCAGTGGTCGCCAAAAAAATAAATATATATATATATATATATATATATATACGAAACATACCTGAGGACAACAGCGCAACGTGTAGGCATCTTGCACGCGATTGCAGAAACGGTGGGACTGGGCTATATCCGACGAGTGCACATCAGAGTGGCAAAGTGCGCGAAGTCGTTTGGGCCACCAACGCCTGGCCCCAATGCGGCCGGATTTTCTGAATATCTACAACATGATCGAATATTTACCGAATACAACGACATTCAGCCTACAGACGCATTGCGTGCCCCATCAATTGAATATCGTATGCGCTCTCATTGGCAAGTCGTCCAATACCAAATATATGTATATATATAGTTCACTTTTATCTTGTGTATTAGCACGTCAAAGCTCCTAAGCTTACCATGCAACTTTGAACACACACATATACATATATACATGCAGTGCAGCTCATGGTTAAGGAGTTTGAAAGGACGACGACGACGTTCTGAGAACCCAGAGTTGTCCCAAGGCATCCCTCCATCAAGGGACAACTCTGGGCTCTCAGGAAGCTCTTGAAAATCTTAATCTTCTGGGACAAACCATTGCATTGACCACACAACGCCCTGTTTGTTTGTGAGACTATACGTTAGCCCCTCAAGCCACAGCTAGCTCCTGTTTTAGCTCACATTGTCGTGAACAAGACAACGTCGGCAAATGACATCGCCATCGAAAACTTCAACCAAACCGAATGCAGAGTAACGTTTCGCATCATTCGCAGTTAGAAATGTACCTTCATTATTCTCCTTTCCTTTTTTCCAAGATGTCGAGCTCAACTCTTTAAGAGGCAGTTGTTAACAAGTAAAGTAGAAAACTATCCTGCTCAACCCTATAAGAGGCAGTTGGTAACGGCTGAGTACACCAGCGCCTAGCAAAGCCTGCCACCACACGGTTATACTTAGCCGAATAGCCTAACAAGGTCAACCCGACTGTAGTGTTACCCAATTTTACTAATACTACTTAAGGCTCAAGTTCAACAATAGTCAATTATGAATAATCGGACACTCAATATTCTGTGTTAAAAAAAGCTGGCTTGAAAATGAGAATAATTACGGCACTGGTTAGCGAAACATTAAGAAAAAGTCCCCCACTCACTGTCCTTCTATCACCTTTGTATGTATGTACTGTACAGTGGTATGGTAGGGTAATAAGTCCGTAAACGATTGCAACTACTAGCAGAATTAATCCGCGGCAAACTTACGGACCAGACCGGAGACCCTAACTGGAAGAAGCTGGCTGATCACTACTCTCCTAGAATAGAATAGTAATAATTGCTTTAAAACGTTTACAGCAGAAGTAAACAATATGAACACAACACGGGCGACAACAACAACCAGAATACGTCAAGCTTGTAACCTGCGCGGCGAGTTGAATTGGTCTAGAAGTTAGCCTACACACAGTGAGTATATGTACCGTTGTGCCGTAGAGAGGCAAACGTAATTGACTTTAGAAAAATACAAAAAAACAGGAAGAGTAATTTTATACGTGGCGAAGTTGCTTACCTCCATCAAATGCTCGCGTCGTCCCCTTTAGAACTTCGAGTGTGAGTGCGCAAATGACGTCAGCCTGTCTACAAATATTCGTCGCGCGTTCCAAGGCTGTAATAAGGTGGTTCATATGGTTTAGTAATATATATATATATATATATATATATATATATAATATATATATATATATATATACATATAATTTAGAAATTACATTTTTTATTACAAAGGGTTTCTACTAAGCAAACTAGAGTAGCGTTTTAAAGAGAAAAATTCACCTAAAGTCGCGTATGAGCTCTTGCGCCCGCTCTAATAAGCATACAGAGTTATATATGACTTGTTTCCTCTATCTGTTCCGATATTTGTTTACAACGAAGTGCACACAAGAATAGATTCCCACACCCAGGATCGAACCTGCTATCGACCACACCGGAAGCACCCAAGGTGACTGTCCTAAGTTAGTAGCACCTCTTTTTGGATGTGGTTTTGAAGCCATTACTCACCTTCGGCTCCAATGGAGGTAATTAGTTGCGTGCCGTTCAACATACAGATACCCTAGAATCAAATGTAAACAAAGTCGTATGTAATATATATATATAATTGAGTTATTTTCAGTATAAAACAATATGTATATGTTGCACATATCACGAAGGATTAGCTAAGTGCTAGTGTACCTAGTGGGCATGAGGATATATATATATATATATATATATCATGTGAAACGCAACGTCAAAACTAAAAGTGCCAGCGTCAGTTCACAATAGTGAAGGTTCACGACTACATTCATAAGCGCGCAGGGTAAAAGCAACGTACTGGAAACAATCCCGACGCCGAGAATGGGGCGTAGCTATTATTACGAAGACGGTATAATGATTGCACTTTTCACGTAGAGAAGGACGAAGAACCGTCCAACATATAGGAAGAATCATGGGGACACCTCAAATATCAGGACCAAATAAGATAAGACTCAGTCTAGCAGGTTTTTTTTCAGATGTGTCTGACCAGCATATTTTGACGTACGTAAGAGCCTCTGTTGGCTCCAAAGGCTTCAATGCCAAACAAGTCTCAGCTGGTATGGCACGCCTTCGTTACATTGTGAAAAAGAATGAGTAAAATGTTGTCCGCCTTTTCTGTGGAAGATTTCTACCGAAGACGTCATTGGAACGTCGTGTCCAATGCAGCAAGATGGCGAAACAGACGTACGTACCTCTTTCGCTTTAAGTTCAATCGGCTTCAGGTTGTGCGCCTCGAGCACCTGTAAGAATATTAATAAACCAGATGCAATTTTAAGACTAACATTAAGACCAGATGCAGAGCACATTGTTGAGATAAAACGGACTCTAGAAGCTCGCTCACCGTTAGCCTGTCGAACGAGGACTATCTTGTATAAAAGCCATTGCCTTCATTTCTACTATTAGTCAGTATTACAACCCGTGCATACTGTAAATTTGCACACACACACTACCTCTCAACTCCCGACAGCTTGGAATTGCCTCGCTTTCAGATAGAGAGTCGTTGTCGATTTACTGGATGGGCTGATAATGTACCTTATCAAGGAGACCTGCGGTCATCGGTTCAGGGCCTTCCGAGATTTCGAATGCCCAGCGAAACGGCGTAAAAGAATCATCGACCGCGACGTATTTAAGGAGCTTATTTTATTTAGCTGCAGTATTAATGAAACCACATCTTACCTAGGACAGATATAGAGTTTCAGCAACTATACTTGAGCATATTAGATCCGCGCTTGCGAAAACCTGTGAAAACTTGCGAAAAGTAAATTTATTGCATAGAGAAGCCTATTCCTGCGTTCGTTCTGTGCGACATCTCGCCGTGTTTCGCAGCACTTTCGTTCAGAAGAAGGTTCGCGTGTGCCATGGACCTTCCGCTAAACGTTTCCTATCTGACCCAGTTTCGTCATAAGGGCTAGCCATCTTTTTCAGGCGCCAGGCAGGGACACGTCCTACCTTCTAGGAATTTATTGTCGTTTGGTAGCGAACATTGCCGATTCTAGAATAAACCGGCCCGCCTACTTACGCAGTGACTGTTTGTGGGTGCTAATACTGTAAATTTGACCCTTAGAGTTGTTTTGCTAGCTGCACTGTTGTTGTTGGTGTCGTCGTTTGTTGTTGTTGTTGTTGTCGTTATTGTTGCTGTTTGTTGTTGTCGCGTTCATCCTTAGTGTTAATACATGCATTCAGTTTGTGTGCGTTTCTCATTATTTTCAGCTGTTGCCGGTACTGCTCCGGCAGTTGCAAAGCTGTGTGTCGTTGATCTTGGCGTTGCATTAGGGGCAAAAATCACGTCGTTATTCGCATTGTCGGGACAGTGTGTGACGCACTACCCATACTACTCCTTTCCTGAATTCGAATCGGTCGAATTTGGAACTCGGACTATTAGAAGGCCGGCGCAAAGTCACAGGGGCAATACTTACGTATTTCGCCTCACCCCAACCGGTCTCCGGACTCCACATGCGGCCTTCACCGATGAGACCGAGCGCGAGGTGTGCAAGCGGTGCCAAATCGCCACTGGCACCCACCGTGCCCTGTTCGGGCACCCACGAGAGGCAGCTAGCTGTGAAGGACCAACCGTAGATAGTAATTAATTGTCTTATTGCATAACTACAATAGTTGCCGTTGTCGCAGTCAAAGTCGATTGATTGATTGAACAAAAAAGTCGTTACGCCTGCATGTAGCCCCATGATGACGGCTAATAAGAGCATCCTAGTTTGGACAGCCCGTGACTTCTAACACGGAACGCAGTGACGCGTATGGCAGCCATTTCAAAGCTGCTTTTTCGCAACATTTCACTTCACTCAAAATAAATTGACTAAAATCAGATACGAAATTGATATATATATATATATATATATATATATATATAAATATAAATATTTTTTGTGCTATGTGCACCGGATGGTGGGCAATCCACATCACCGGCGTCAACAAAAGTAATATATATATATATATATATATATATATATATATATATATATATATATATGTATATATATATATATACATGCGTCTATATTTGGTCATTTACCGGTAAAGTTTATTTTTATTGACGCGGTGATGTAGATTGCTCGCCGCCCGGTGCATATATGAAAATATAAAGATGACCTAATATATATATATATATATATATATATACATATATTGTTTACACCCCAGTATGAGTTAAATAAACATATGCTATTATCTATATAGAGAATGAAATGAAGACCGACCATTAAACGCAATCGACGAGCTGCTGCAGAGTGCCAGCAGAGACACCAGAATAACCCTTAGCCAGTACGTTTATCCGGAGCGCCAGAAGCATACGAGTCTTCTCTGGCGAGAGCGGCTGTCCTACTCCCGCCGCATGCGATCGAACCAGATTCAGCTGTAACTCCCTAGGTAGGAAAATGCATTCTTATTGTTATGATTACTATTTCATTGTTCGGTAGCCCATTCTATGGAGTTTACAATGGGGGCCGCCCCATTCCTCTACAGCGGGCAGCCAACAACAGCATCTGCTTGAAAAACTGTGCCTCGGGTCGATCTCCTGTGATCTCTTGGATGTGTATAGACATGTCTTTGAGAAACAAGTCAACCTCTTGCGCAACCTCAAGCGTCTCCATTGCGATGGAGTGATCTACCAGCAAGTTCAAAATGTGTATGTATTATTATGATTATTATTATTTTTAATCCTGATTGTTACTATCATTTTAATAATGTTGACTAATGATTTGCACTCAATCATATATATATATATATATATATATATTTATATGATTCTTCTTTGACCACGCTCTCAGTGTTTATAAACAAATTTTATATAATCCCTGAATCTGGCTAGGGTTAGAAGGTCATCTCACACGCGTCACACCCGTCACTGACGGTTGCAAACATTTAGAATGTACTGTACAGAATTTGCATACATAAATGCAGAACGTTGACTCAGCCGTGACTGTAACGAGAGGCGTCTTTATCAGGAATAAAACCGCAGATGTTCAGGCTGAGCGTCATGTCGTTTTCGACAAAGCTGATATCATACGTATCAGTACGTCTCACGTAGTTACTGGTAGTTAAGTTAAGTTAAGTTTGATTAATGGCTTCACACAGGCGATGCGTTCGTTCGTCGTGTGTGCGATCCCATCGACTACAATGAAATGTGCAGTACAATTTACGCAGTTAGCTGCATTTAGTGACTGCAGCGTACCAAGGTAGATCTATCCACACTCTTGTTTTAGGTGACGCCTGTTGACAGGAAATACCTCGTTTGACACGCCCGCTGCGTTCGTTCGCGTTCACAATCCGCACACATGGTGGAGCTCGCAAACCTAATTAAGCGATGGTCATGGCACAAATCATAATGAAGTTAGGTGCTTTACGAAATACTCACACAAGTTTGTCCTCAGGGATGACTACTCTGGCAAACTTGCCGAACCCCGTATTGATGCCGTAGGCGACCTGGTTCTCGTCAAGGATCTGCTCGAGCATCTTTCGTGCCTCGGTGACTCTGACAATGGAGTCATGCGACAGCTGCATTCACAAAGTATAGATAATGTACGTGAGATCAACAAACTGGTAACTTCTATGACGAAATTGAACAAACGCCTAAGTCAAGTATATGGACTGTATTGGAAGTGGTCAAAGGTATACGTGATATGTGGCAGTTCGATCAACATGACAAAACGACCAGTCAGACGATTCCTGTTATTATAAATGGGAGTCACAGAGTATAAGTTCTTAGGTAAAACCAAAAAACTTAAGGTTTAACTGCGTTAAATAGTAAATGTTGAGAACGTAGTTAAGCCCTACGTAGAACAGTTATTCAAATTACTCTTCAAAAAAAACCACTCACCCGTATCTTGTATTTTCCCTTTCCAAGATCTAAAAGCTCCTCGGGCGAGAGGTTATTGCCGTCAATACTGAGCTCCTGTGTTGGTGGCTTAAACTCTCCAGGTCTGAAACGCAGCAGCAGCAGACTCTCTTTAAGTCTATGCGGAATATTTTTCAGTTAGACCTGAGTCTTTTTCCTCCCAAGCGTCCCATCTCTTCGACACGAAGATGTTCGACCTTCTTCTAGGCGAATAGCAGTACGACAAATCATCAAATATACTATACAAGTTCAAATCTTAGTTTAAAAATACAATTCTCAGGCTTTTCTAGTTTTATATCGACCGAAATGTGAGCCGACTTAGGCCACCTTTCTTTCTACCGTAATCCATATTCAAATGTATGCTCTAAAACTTCGATATGGATTTGCCTTAAAAGTTGAACTAAAATTGACTATCTAAGGACATAACATAAAATAACTTCAAATAGAGCCGCGTTTAAGCACATTTTCTAGAGGCATAGCTAGACGACGACATCATATGCTCATGATAAAACGCGCACATAAAAAAACTAGGTAAGTTCGAGCAATCGAAACTGCAATTAAATTGATACACCAGTTAATTAGTTAACTATGCCTAGCCAGAACACACGCGACCAGTATCTTAGGTAGATGTATATAAGCCTTACAATAGATGCGTGCGTATATAAGCCTTACAATAGATGCGTGCGTATATAAGCCTTACAATAGATGTGAAAATCAAGTAAGGCTTTGGCACATAGTTACGAAAACTCTGTAATGTGCAGTGTTATGTCCCCTTAACTTACACCATTTCGGGAACGTAGTTTAGTTCCTGGGGTCCGGTGACCGGAGATGGGCGGTCCGATTCTAATACTGTAACGAAAAAACATAGTTGTTGTAGTCACTAGCCGTATTGTCAAACGCAGACAGATTGAACAAAAACTGCAAATCTCTAATGCATTTCAGATATCTACTAAAAAGAACGGTCTAACGATAATAGCTCAAATCGTTCCCGAAACTCTCTCGCTTATATTCGATATCGGTATTGTATTGTACTGTAGTTACCGTCCAAGCAGATAGATAGATAGATAGGTTTTATTATCCTAATTAGTAGTTTACATTTGAACAGAGGTACACAAGCCACCTAAGAGCACAAACGTCTGTTTCGACCACATGATTAGCTCGTAGACGATGCGGGGAAGGTCGGAAGGTGGTGGTGGTGGTAAACTCACCCACAGATACAAAGTCGTTATCATCGAGAATATTCTGTAATTGATCCTCTCCGTCCAAAATTGCGCCTCCACGCGTCTTCCGTATCTCGAACACCTGCGACAGTGGTCAGTGACTCGGATTTATTCAGCCACTCTCTCACCCCGTAGTTGAATACGCCGCCAACAGGCGACCATTCGTACCAATATCTAATATAGAGCCGTTAGTGCTACGATGGCCACCCATATACTTTCTGGGCTGACTCTCAGCCAAGATTTAACGTCCATGGGACTGCCTGTCGCATTGCTTCATAGACGGACAACCCCCATAAATATAAATGTGCAAACGAGGGGGTTCGAACCCGCGCAACGATGTGTCTCCTCCGGTCGCGAGGCGCAGACAAATGCACCCACCACGCCAACGGGCTTGCTACAACTGCTACCTACTAGAGGTATACTGTGTTGATACACAATATGACTGACGTAGGTGGCTAATGGCTGCAAACGACAAATTGACATACCTTCTTAGCGAATCGAATCGTTGCCAATATAGCAAAGGAAACATTTGGTGCTTCCGAAGACGAGATAGGCAAATGACAGTATTATTATTATTTTGAAAAAAACATTGTACATTGAAAACACACCAATAACGTGTTCATATGGGCTTTTTTGCTAAATAATATTGGCTCCGCACTTCAACGTTTGTTCAGTTTGCTACTTAGACAATACATTATATGTTCCTAATGCGATGTTTCTTAGGTATAAAATAACACGTATTATATATATATATATATATATATATATATATATATATATATACAGAGACAGAGAGAGCAAACTGTTTAGGATATTTGCATCGTGGGCCGATAAAATCAAGTTTTTTTTTTTCACACGGAAACACTTTCTTTATTTGATACCCGACATATGCATCGGATAAACAAATATTTTTATTTTTCATACTGGGTTCTGACAGGCCGATAGTATCTCTACAGATAACTGCTAATCTTAATATGCTTTAAATCCCCTTTCAACTGTGCATTATGGTTAGCCGTAACGTAAGGCGTAACTTAGCGACCAAATGGTTCGAGATACCCGATTTTTATGACTTTCGTTTGCAAGCATTTTTATGACTTTCGTTTGCTGAGCAGCTTTGGATTTGGCGTTTATGAGCTAATGCAAAACATTATAGACACTAGTTAGTGGCATTTTTAGCTTGTCAGCATATTGGACAAAACGCTTGCTCTAAAACGGCATTTTTTAGAGTCGAGAACAGAATAGGTTAGAATCGAATAGTGATATTGGGGAATGGCCATGCGGGTTAAGGAAGTGATACGAGTAAAATGTTCATATGTTTTGTATTATCTAAAATAATTAAAATAGCTAGGATGCGAGGACAGGGTTGTTTTGTTTGCGATGATAAGAAGACACAGCGGGCTGTCAGCAGCTGCGAGAGCAGGTGTGCTAGACATGGGGACGCAGCGGACAAGACATGAGGAGTTAGAAACAACGGTTTGTCGGGTTTTTGGGAAGGAAGAGGAATCAATAAATCATTTAGGGGTGTGCATGATTAAGTGTAACTAGGAATTCAGAACTGGAGAAAGCCTTAGGATTAGAAGGGGAGCACGATCATTTTATCGTCAAAAAAGAACCTGTGTTTCACAAATTTTCTGTGTGAAACATACCAGGCAACAGGTAGAAAAATCTGCCTTTGCTATGACACACATGCTATGAACATACACAACGTCGCATATACCCTGTTTATGGACATATGTACAGATATACAGCTGTGCACTTTCTATGTGCTCTACGAACCTTTTCATCCTTGCCATTGTAGGTTACTGGTTGAAGCTTGATGTACCTTCTTAAGGCTTCCTGAGCAAGCCAAGACACCGTTCGCTTTGGTTCACACGGAACGGCTAGCCATTCACCCCGAACTCGTACAGATACCTTCATCTTGACCCGGCGTGCCTCAGCTGCTGCTGTTGCTCCGGCTTGAGGTACAATCCGATTCGTTAAGACTCACGCGCTTCAACGTGTAATCCTTTCACTCTCAAGGTCAAGCTGCTGACGTCAACGAACAACCCGACATAAACGACACTTAGTAACTCGCATGGCGACAATAGATCCGTGATACATCCGCATATCAGTCTCCCTCTCTCTCGTTTCAATCTTATCACTTCACTCAACCATAAGGGAAACACTCATCCCAGCCAGCGCTGAACGAATTGAAGTGCTGATCTCTGTGTAGTTGCACTAATCGATCGTACAGGTTATGTAAGACTATAAACTTCCTTCAAAACTCTCGGCTAGAACACAAAATCAAAGGTAACCGAGCATCACTGAGCCGACGTGAGCATTAGTGACAAAAAAAAGCATTATTACATGAATCATAGCTCTGCTGCAGCACAAGCTGCTAAGAGAAGAGCATAATTGCCATCAAGATCACCGATCGCGTATAGTACTGATTAAGAATCTAACTACGCTAGTATGACGACAACAACCTATTCCGCCGAATATTCCGCAACAGAGTTTAGCGTCCACAGAAATCCACGTCAAAGGCGTTTTTCTCTTTGCCGACTCCGTGCTGTACGCATCCGTGACCCTAATCCAACGAACGTTGCCCCGCACCCAATGGAAACAATAGATGAATTCCCGTTCACGTCGCGCTAACACATTACGGGAGAAAAGACGTTTTCGCGCGTCGTCCACGTGGTCTGTTTCCTCCCCCTTGTCCTTGACAAACTTGGACCACTAAGCGTAGCATTCCACTCTATAGGACGTTTTTTTTCGCTGCCGACTCCATGAAGTACGCATCGTGACACTAACCCACGAATGCTGCCCCGCACCAACTCGAAACAATGAATCAATTCTCATTCACGTGGCGCTAACACAGTACGGAGGGAGGGACGTTTTCGCGCGTCATACACGTGGTCTGTTTCCTCCCCGTTGTCCTTGACGAATCGGGACTAGCATTCCACTCTATGGCACTATTTTCTCGCCTACGCTATTCCTCTATTCGGCGACGTGTAACGGCCAAGATCTCTGACCTCTCAGCGACCTCTCGGCCGGTCGGTGTACAAGTACATCGTCCCCGGTCAAGTTCGCCGTCGGACAGTTCTTCAGCCGGACGCCATCCGGCACTCCACATCAAAGCAACACCGAGTCACGGTCACGGCCGTCACATGCGATACGTTACCGTCGCCAGCCAGACGCACGAGATACTGTGTCTGTAGGCCCGCGAGCAGCAACATCAGCGTTAGCATTTGCATCACGAGTCTTTCTCGTCGCAATCGTAAATCAGGCTGACATGAACTAGTTGTGCTAGGTTTACTAACCAGTAAGGATACTAAAAACTAGAACCGCTACGACGAGACACTACCACGACGAGAACCAGCCACCAAGAACAAGAGCAGCCACTGCAAATGGTACCTTACCAGCAGGTGATGCAGCCTGACAGAGGGATCCTCCTAGCAAGAGTGTGCTGAGTTCGACGCACGGGCCGAGGACCACGGTCGTACCCTCTCACGGACACAAGCCCGCCTGCAGGATCGTCCACGATGAACAGTCATGCAGTTCCTGACCACGTTGCCGTTGTTGCCCCCACGTCCCCCACGCTGCGGCTGGTGAGAGCAATTCAGCTCCATCTGCAGCTTCGCACCTTATTCCTCTCTCTCCCCTCCTCTATATATATATATATATAGAAGGATATCACTCAAAATGTCTCCTCACTCTCTCAACCTCTCTTGCGGTCTGCATTTCTCTCCGCTTCTGTCTGCCCACCTAGCTTCGACGCGCGACCTTCTCTTCCAGGGTTTATCATCTCTGTTGTCTGGACGCACGCTTTCTTGTTCCACTTCTCTTTCACACCCGTACGAGAGACGCGTTTGCCTATGCGCGGCACGATTCGACTAATTTTTCGCCGATTCGCAGCGTGGAGCGCCGTATTATCTACCTATCTATCTACGTGTCTCTATATCTATCTATCTATCTAACTATCGCGTGGCCAGCCTGGCCTTGCCCTCTGTGTTTCGGCAGCCAGAAGACGAGAAATAGAGAGCCGTGGATTGCCTTATCCGTGCGGCTGTCCATCCGGTTGTCGTTGCTTGCTTGCATATGTTCCCTTGTAATTTTTCATACATGTGTGTGTATATAAATATATATATATATATATATATATATATATATATATATATATATAAATGGGGATCTGTATATATGCAGAATAACGTATGTGTCCATGTTGCCAGTTGGGCCCTTCGGTGGGCAAACCAACAACAACAACAGCTACAGTGACAGTAGCCAATAGCTATCTCGTCTTGAGCTCCGGTTACGACAGGGTTGACCCCGGCGTCGCCAGCGCCCCCGCATCTTGATTACCAACAACAACAGCAACAACAAAAATAATAACAGCAACAACAATAACAACAACAACAATAAACATCACATCCCTTTCCATTGTATCACAAACCTCTCCCCTTCAAATGCAGAGCCACATCAAAGTGTGCAACTGGACATACGGCAGGCGGTGTCCCCCCCCCCCCCCCCCATCCCTCTCCGGGTATCTCACCTGCCCGAATTAAAGATTGTCACCTCTGGAAACGCCCTTCGTATATTTCTCCCTCTCCCTATCTCGTTATACGTAGGTATACCGTTCTCTTTGCGTTCTTCTCGGCGGAATTCTCTTGCGCTCTCCGCTACGGCGCGCGGCTCCTGGACTCCGCTTCGAGCTCGGCGATAACACGTCGAGCAAATACGGTAGCGAATAAAGACGCAGCGAGACATAGGCGCAACACAGACAGTGTCTTCGACGCTGAAGAAGACATAGATAAGATAAGCATGCGTCCATGACGAAAGGGCGCCTTTGCTTGCTGCGCGCCAGACGTAATTATTAGTAGCGCCTCTTAAAACGGATCAAACCTCGGCAAACTAAATCGTACGACGTCTGACTGCCTCGAAAGCTATCTTACTGGTTTTTAATTAGCTGAGCGTAAGAATAGCTCTAAAAAGTTCCCACATTTAGTTCAGCGGTGTTTCTTAAACCGTCGAAACGGTAGAAAGTCTTAAAGCAAATAAAATCCTACCTCCAGGGAATAGCCCTTGTATGTAAACAGGCCATAAATTGTATTTATATATTTTTTATGTTAGTTTTTGTATATATATATATACATATAGTGGGGTCCTAGGCCTACTTACCAATTGTAATCATAAGGGTTTTTTCAATATATATACTACCGACTGTGTCTCCTTATATCTATGTAATAAACAATGTGTGACCTTTGGACCTTGTATGTAAACAGGCCACATATTTTATTTATATATTTTTTTATGTTAGTTTTTGTATATATATATATACATATAGTGGAGTCCTAGGCCTACTTACCAATTGTAATCATAAGGGTTTTTTTCAATATATATACTACTGACTGTGTCTCCTTATATCTATTTAATAAACAATGTGTGACCTTTGGACCTGTATACATGGCGTATGAAATATCCACCCATAAATGCAAAAATGCGCAAAATAGTCTGAGATGATAAGGGTAAAACAAAAACAAGTGTGTTTAGAATATTTAAAAAATATTATTTTGTTATATAATGTTATATGTAATTTCTGATGAAGTGCAACAAAGGCGACCTTTTTTGGTTTTTACAAGCTGTATACAGGGCACCCAATCTTTTTCAGCATGTTTTTACATAAATCAGACACAATTACCTTTATGCACTTTTCAATGTTAACCCATTAGTTCGCTGATAGTTGTAAGGCCATCAGCGTACACTTGACTCTTTCAAAAACAGCACAGAAAAGAGTCTAGCGACGTTAAATCTTGAAGGCCTGTGAAGGCCAGTGATACTATGTACTCGTCATGCAAGCCCATCTGTCCGGGACACTTGATCCTCAAAAGCTCAGTTATCATACCGGCTGTGTGGCTTGTGGCGCCATCTTACCAGTTTACTCGCAGTGATTTCGTTCAAATTCGGCCAAAGACAAATAACGACCACGCTGCAATAACGTTCGCCATTCACCGTAGAGTGGAAAAAATAAGATCTAGTGATTCCATTGGACGAGAGATCACATCCTCTGTGCCATATGGCACGTGTGCACGCTTGTTCTTCTGTTGTCCGTTCTCGGCTGTCTAGATGCCAGTTAGTTTTGTTTATTTACACTTCCATTCAAATAGAAATGGGCTTCGTTGTTAAAGATCATTTTATTCACAAAATTGGCCTCATTCTGCATAGCCTTGCGGAAATCCTCGCTGCATGATCCCAATATGCAACAAAGTTTAGCCGCACCTTATAGTTAATAGGCTTGAGATCCTGTGTCACCTTTGTCTTATGTGGATATATTGCTAGGTCTGACCTCAAAATACACTAGGTTTAGTTTCGCGAATAACTCAGTTGCTTGACACGTGACCGAGCCAATGTTTCCGGACATTGTTACGCACTGTTAGTCACGGCGGCGATATTGTCAACCGTACAAGCGTTCCCCGCTTGTTCTTTTACGGCTTGGCACATCCCGCACTGTTCCTGTTTTATGAAAGTTTGCAAAGGTTGACGAATCGTGCTCTCACAAGGCCGATTGCACGAAGAGCTCGCCAGTATATCTGTACAGAGTTTCCCCTTTTTTGATAATTTTTTCTGATCTACGATCGCCCGCATATATATATAATATATATATATATATATATATATATATATATATAATATAATACAATATATATATATATATATATATATATATATATATATATACATAGTGTGTTCAATCGTTATCGCGACTTTTGTGTTTTTTTCAAAAATTATTCATTTATTCATGAATATCTATTTTGTCCCCTTCAAAGTAATCCCCATGAGATATTATACACTTGTGCCAACGGTTTTTCCAATCTTCGAAGCACTTCAAAAAACCATTTTTTTTAACCTTGTTCAGCTCCTCCTTCGATGCCGTCTTTATCTCGTCAAGCGTAGCGTAACGTCGTCCTTTCATGGGCCTCTTCAGTTTAGGGAACAAGAAAAAGTCACAGGGGGCCAGATCTGGGGAATACGGTGGCTGCGGCATCATTAGTGTGTTGTTTTTGGCCAAAAACTCGCGCACAAGCAACGATGTGTGAGCAGGGGCGTTATCGTGGTGCAAAAGCCAATTTTTGTTCTTCCACAAATCCGGGCGTTTCTGGCGGATTGCTTCGCGCAAATTGCGCATAACTTGCAGGTAATATTCCTTATTGACCGTTCTACCCTGTGGCAAGAACTCATGATGCACCACGCCCCTGCAATCGAAGAAAACTGTCAGCAAAACTTTCACATTCGACCGAACTTGGCGCGCTTTTTTCGGTCTTGGTTCGTGCGGCAGCTTCCATTGAGATGATTGAGCTTTGGTTTCCACGTCATAACCATAAACCCACGATTCGTCACCAGTTATGACCCTCTGGAGCAAATTTGGGTCGTCGCGGACAGAGTCCAACATCTCATTAGCAATGTTCATGCGATGCTGTTTTTGGTCGCAATTGAGCAATTTTGGTACGAATTTCGCGCCGACCCGTCTTATGCCCAAATCATTGATAAAAATCGAATGGCACGAGCCAATCGATATGTTTAGGTCCTCAGCAACTTCTCTAACGGTGATTCGACGATTGGCCAATACCATTTTCTCCACTTCATTAATTTTTTCGTCTGTTGTTGAAGTGCTCGGGCGTCCGGCACGCTCTCCGTCGTTCACATCTTCTCGGCCTTCTGAGAACATTTTGTACCACCGATAAACGTTGCTTCGGTCCAAGGTAGCTTCTCCGTATGCCACAGTCAACATTCGGAATGCATCCGCGCACTTAATTTTGTTTTTCACACAAAATTTGATACAGGTTCTTTGATCCATTTTTTTGAATAGGTAAAAATCGAAGACGATCCAAAACACGTGCAAGCAAAGCAGCTGTCAACAATTAAGTGAACATTCAAAATGGCCGAGCTTGTCGGCATAAGTGAGAGACATGAGTACCAACATAACGCCACAAAAAATCGAAATTCGAATATACGTAACCCGCGAAAATTCAAAAGTCGCGATAACGATTGAACACACCTCGTATATATATATATATATATATATATATATATATATATATATATATATTGTACAAAGTTCTTACGAAACAATACAGAGTCACTTCTACTAACGGTATTTTGTAACGAATGCAATTTGTCTGAATGTGAATATAACGTTTCACAGGACAGGATCAGTGCGGGATGTGCCTAGCCGTGGAAGAACACATTTTTTTTTGTAATTGTGGTGAGAGAGAAAAATGCTTTTGCGCACACCAGAAGCGGGTAATGTGGGAGTCGATGTCGATGTTTTTGGCATAATACCCACAAAAAACCTCTCACCTAAATGGCTTCAGGAAGATGCGAGGAGCTAAAACCGTAATACTACTTCAACGGCCGTGGAAGAGCATGCGGAGAACGCTCGTACGGTTGAAAATACCGCCGCTGTGACCGACAATGTGGAATAATGTCCGGAAACATCGGTTCGGCCACGTGTCAAGCAGCTGGGTTTTTCGCGAAACAAAACCTGGTATATTTTAAAGTCAGACCTAGCAATATATCCACATAAAACTAAGGTGACAAAAGAGCTCAAGCCTACAAACTATAAGGTGCGGCTAAATAAATGCTGTTGCTTGGGAGTATGCAGCGAGGATTTCCGCAAGATTATGCAGTGATGATGATGCCAATTGTATGAATAAAATTATCTTTAACAACGAAGCACATTTCTATTTGAATGGAAGTGGGAATAAACAAAACTCTCGCATCTAGACACAGCTTTAATATATTATATAAGGTGCTTCGTTAAAATTGGCGCGCTCTTAGCTTGCAAATTTCCTTGGTGTCAGTCTACGGGCAGTTCAGTTGATCGAAGCCTATTACACTGCATTGAAGGTATACCTCGGTGTAAGGTCCAAGCCCGTAGGGGACGGAGCATGGACTAGAAGCCTATTACACTGTTGCAAAAGAAACAGCATCACGTTCATACACAGTAAGGATGAAGATTCACGAGAGTGCGCACAGCAAGAACTCAAAAGCTGATCGAAACCAGATTCCAACTACAAATTCTGAGAATCCTTCGATCTCGATCCGAATTCTTTCACATTTATCTAGCATGGCCATAACAGCCATGGACGAGCTTGTTCGTGAAGACCTCGGGTACAATTCCTATGTGGCACACGTTAGGCGAAATTGTCGAGCCTGGTGGCGTGCTGCATTCGCGTGCGCCTCGCGGCCAGAGGAGACACAGAGGTGCGGGGGTTCGATTCCCATCGTTGCACATTTGTATTTATGGGGGTCCGTCTTAGGAGGTGCATGGACTTATGACCGCCGAGCAGCCCCGATTGAAATCCGTTGAACTGCTATGTATGGGGTGTGATTGAGCGAGATTCTAACAAGTCTCGTTGGCTTAGGGGGCATCTATGCGTTTTGGACTATCTGTTTTCATTCGGGTACGAACTCAAAAGGCGGCGATAAAGTGCGCGCCAATTTAGACGGAACACCCTGTGCATATATTTATATTTGCATGTGTAAGCATCTAGAGTTTTAGATCAATTGTTTTCTTTTCATAATATATGTTTTATGCGAACTATGCAAATATGTGTGTGTACATAGAAGCGTGCCCTGGACTACATCAATTCCTCCGGGTCATATTGTATAAAGCCGCACGAGCATTCCTTACCCTCGCAGGGCATCCCCTACGCTGTGGCGCGGTGTACACGTGTTAGCCCTGGTGTCTTTTTCACGATTTTAGCCGCGTAGCTGAGAAGCTGCTCGTATCGGAATACACCCAAATGTGAGGTCACGAGCGGCAGCGGCGGCGTGTGGGTGTATTTGGCGTCCCGCTCTATTTTGTCACGCGACAAACCGTTGATAGAAAGATCTTGGTTGAATTGCTTTATCAGGCGTTGGGACGATGCTAGCTTCCCTCTCGGGCTTGCTTGACCCAAAGTACTGCCAGCCGAGCAACATTAATATCAACAACAACAACAACAGCAACAACAACAACAACAGCAACAGCAACAACAACGCCAGCAACAACAGGTAGGGCGAATATGATGGTGATGTATGATCGTTCTATCCCCGAAAGCTTCTACGGCTTACGAACGCGTAGCAGTATATATAGATATATATATATATATATATATATAAAGAGAGAGAGAGAGAGGGGGGAGAGACTGCGTGCGTCAATCCCCCGCTAACAGCTACAGCGAATCTGTCTCTGTGCTATCTTCGTCTGATAGGATAATTTTCACTGTGTGAATACGCGCCCGCTACCGCTTCTACCGGCAACCGCTCAACGATGTTCAGCATGCTTGCTTACTGGACATGCAGAAAGAAAAAGGAGAAGAAGACGACAATCGTCTTCTACGGGTCAACAACGCATCACTGCCGCATCTTCTCTAATACTAGAGAATGTCTTGAAATGTAGTTTTTTTTGCTCAGCAGCAACGCGTGGGTGTCATTGGCTAATCTCTGTT
This sequence comes from Dermanyssus gallinae, assembly GCA_003439945.1. Lineage (NCBI taxonomy): Eukaryota > Metazoa > Arthropoda > Arachnida > Mesostigmata > Dermanyssidae > Dermanyssus > Dermanyssus gallinae. The sequence continues at coordinate 11,977 of QVRM01002121.1, read as the reverse complement.
TGAAGACGTATCTAGTGGCTCGCTAGGGCGTTTGCCACGAGACCAACCGACCATTCAAGACTGTGGCAAGCGACTTGAGTTGGCTTATGCAGGATAATGTTATAGGCGCGGAAATGGCACGCAATTCTGAAAGCCTGTGGGAGCAGGGCAGGGCTGAGGAACACACAGGTTTAGTGGGCTTGTGAGCTCGCTGGCAGCTGCCTTCGAGTGCACAAGTGCACTGCCGCAGTGCATGCCGAAACCTTCCCTAAAGCAGGATAGGGTTACGGTTACGATCGGACTGCCGGGGTCAACTGAAGGGTATAGGTTAGGCTTCAAAGAGATGCTTACCTGTGCTTATCTGCCAAAACGAAGCTGGCAAGAACATGACAAAATGCTACTGTACGCATATTTGTATGCAGCATGTTGGGATATTGTCACCTCTATAAAAACTTAGATCGACTTTTAATGACACGGGTCATTACCATATATAAAAATGTTTGGTTTCTTCTAGGTTGAAGATGGTGACTTTAGAGGCAGATAAAGAAAAGCAACTAAGTAGAGTTCTAGTCTAGGCGTGAGCGGTGAAACGTTTTGTCGTATCACATACCTTAAAACCACACTTGGTATCAAACGTACATTCATTTAGAATCACGGGACTACAGAAAAAGCAAGTCAGTGGCATTCTACCCATTATGCGTCGTGTCGGGATCAAACTCACAACTTACGGCTTCAGAGCGTTTGAAAGAAAAAAAATGTAGAAAAACATATTCGTATAGAAAATTTGTTTGATAGGCGAATATGAAAAGACTGTAGCCTTTAATTACACGGATACCTTATCTAAAAGTTACTTGTCATAACAAAATTTTTCCTCAAGTCAGAAAGGGAAGAAAGAGATCGCTCACCGCTGTTGTATATATATATATATATATATACACATTTCAAGATGGCACATAATTATAATATAATTGTCATTAAATATAATTTGAACATTTCAACAGCGACCGACCCGCTGGGCGGGGAAAAATTCAGACACCGCAGATGCGTCTGGCAGCTTGTTGCGTGGTATTTAGCGTACGTCTCCGAGCATCGATTGCCAATTTGGTGAAATGTTTGGGTCGAACATACCAACAAGTCGACTAGTGCATGCCATTCCATCCCAAAGCTCCCTGGCGAGGTACACATCCAACTGTGCTACCTCTGCCGAGGCCTCGGTCACTTTTCCCTGCCACTCCAACAAAAATTGTTGAAGTGGTCCAGTAATAGGTGACCTAAACCTGACTCTGATTGTTTCCACCGCCGGTTCACAACCTACTAGCAAGTACACAGGGGGTTCCTTGCCATCCGCAGCAACCATATAGTATGCTGCTAGCTCGGCAAAATCTGTTGCTAAAATATGGCCACACGCCCTGCTGACGCTGTGCCTACAACCGTTGATAAATTTATAGCATGGAACAGTGTTAGTTAGTCTTTATACGTAAAGTTATCTATCTACATACAGTGAGGCGTGATTTTAATATGACGCCGTAAGCAATCCACTTCGAAATGCTGGTAAAATCCGGCTCGGTGCATGGGTTTCACAACAAACTTTGTTACACAAACGGATCCCACCTGTCAAGAGATAACTGAATCTGTAAATCCTGTTAAACGACGTACCCGTTGAATGTTACTCTATAATGATTAGATGGAATTAGATAAGTGCTTGTAGCCCGCAGCCGTGTCTACGGGAACTAGCAAATTAGGTTATGGATGTCGATAATGTGATGAAAATATTGTCTCATATAGAGGCTCATCTGTAATTTAGCTAACTTTGCATGCGCTGGAACGTTTAGATGCTAAAATACTTATATGCACCAGTTAAATCAAGATAAACTGTGGCCCCTAGCAAATTTGGAATAGTTTGCGCTTGTTGGAAACTTGCTCAAATACGCTCCACACAAAAAAGCCGGAGGATTAAAATCTGGACTGTTTGATGGCCAAAATTGTTTCAGCCAGAGCATGTTCAAATTGTCGTTTAGACAATTTTGCACAAAATGGCTCTGTGTAAGCGGGCGCGCCGTCTCACTGAAATACGCATGGCCTTTAATTCAATACGCGGCCAGTACACGGTTTTACAACGGTCATTTTTATCAGATAGTTGAAGAGGGACATCATCTCGTACACGCCCCTACCGGCCTAAGCGGTTGTTTGCTCCCTTTGCTTAAATTCTGGCTTAAAATAGGTGCTTCGGCTATTGCAGTTGCGCCGAATGTGATCTGCAGGTTCCGACGAGCACAACAATACCAAACACAGGGCGAACACCACTTTGTCGTCTACGACATTTGGTGAAAAACTCTAACATTTCATCACTTTGCACTGCCATTTTGTTAGCATTTAAGAAATTATTTCGGGACACGGTCCAACGGGCTTACGCACGGTTTTGGCCGTGCGTAAGCCCGTTGGACCGTGGCTCCGGTGCACTCTGGAGCACATACTCTTAAACCCAACGAAGAGTGGCAGTTATATAATCGCCTTGCGCCTCGCGCAGAAGCGTGGAAGGGATCCATTTTTTTCTTTAGGTATTCGAGAAGCGCTGTCTATGGCATTGCCAAGAGACACAACAACACACAAAAGTCCAAGGATGCACTTGGGAGTGACTCGCCTTGGAAGCTGGCTGACGATTTTGTGCAACATGCCAAGAGGTGCTGATTTCTGATGATCCCGAAACTTCGCCAAAAAACACGCGGATCTACTAGGCTCGAGTACCGGCACAATGCGTTCGATTGCAAAGGAGAATTTACAGTACTTGTTGCATGCACGAAAAGTTCGACAAATTCTGCCTGACGAGGCCAAAGCCACCAGAGGAGCGCACTCTGAGTTTCCCCTGTGTTCGCCAAAACGGAAACATTGAATAAACATGCGCGCGCGAAGAGTTGCTAAACACTAAGAGTCGAAAGTCATTAACTTTAACTAATATTAAAACGAATTATGGCGCTTTAAATCAGATTTAGCTGGCGCATCTGGCAATATATATATATATATATATATATATATATATATATATATATATATATATATATATATATTGATGAATGACAGTATACATATATACATATTTGCGTACCTGTACAGATATACTCGTAAATATAACCATACAGTTAAAATTTCGCATTCGCCTTATTGCAAAATTAAGAAGCTACAACTTGCCTGCGACAAACATCACGTCTGTTGTCACCGTCATTGCGTTTAATGATGTAAATATAATGTATCATTTATGCTAAGGCTGTACACCGGTGATACGTATCCTTTTCATGCAGAGCTGCATGACTTCTAATTAGAACACGAATATAGACCGATCTTCCATGCTTTGTTTTATTTTTCGTTTTATTCCATCCGTTTTGGACAATTTCCTCACGTGTTGACCATTTGTCACCATTTACAGACTCAAACATGTCTTGCAAACGATCACGTAGTCATACGAATAAAAAATAAAAAGCACAAAGATGTAGTGATACGGTTAGGTGAATACAAATCGAAAAAAAAACAAATACAAAAAGGAAACAAACAATATATATATATATATATATATATATATATATATATATATATATATATATATCTCGAGCTGTATATACAAGGAGTGTATGCCCTTATGTCATATCAGGCAATGGCGCAACGACAGTGGAGCTGCGGCCTCGTCGTAGGCAGCCTCGTTGAGCACCGAAGGCGCATCAAACAATCAAAAAGCCTCACGATGACCGCGTGAGCCAACTGCGTCGGCCAAGCCCGCATCGAGGACGGTCACACTCGATCACCATCGTAGGAGCTCTAGTGGCGCCTGGTAGAGTTTATACATAAAGACCTGTCGTACAATCACGTCATTGTCATTAGAATCGTCTCCATTATTGCCAATATGTTTGTGTTTGGTCTCCTTGTTGTTCGAGTGAGTGGTCGTCGTCGTCGTTGTCGTCGTCGTCCTTATTATTGTTATTATTATTATTATTATTATTGTTATAAATTTTGTTGCTGTTGTCGTCGCCGATCGCCGCCCGACTTCGTACCCTGCATGCGTTGGTCAGCATTGACCGTAGGTGAGGCTGAATGACAGCGATCACTGGCAGACCACTTTGAAGTCCACGAGGCGAGGTCGTCACGCTTGTCGGGTTCTCATTTCTTGCCGTTGTTGTTGTTGTTGCCGTCGTCCCTCACTTCCATCGCCACTTCATTGTCATCTTGTTGGTGTCGTGCAGCTGCAATAGATGTGCGGGCATTGAGCTGGGCGGATCAGTACTGTTCAGCGACCAATCAATCAGCCTTCCAAAATGGAATGCCATCGCCACGCCGACACCCAACAACCACAATCCAACAAGTGTTGAGTTGACCTCTCGTTTGACCGTGGAATTGTCCGCCATTATACCGACATACAGGCAGACAGACAGACAAATATGCACGTAGATAACCGGTCCAAGCCCTGCTTCGGTTGGTAGATGCCGACAGCGCAGAACCAGTTACTTACCTACTACAACTATAGCAGCCGACCGACCAGCTGAGACAACGCCGGTAAACCGACGAATCAGCGTGGTCGTCTGCTGTTGTTATTGTCTGTTGTTGTTGTTGTTGTTGTTGTTTTTTTGGTATTGCCGTTGTTGTCGTCGTTAATCGGCTGCTAGATGAACGCTCTAGGCGGACGATGGGCGGGGGTCTTGATTCAGCAGCGAGGCCTAGCGGCGGCGGCGGCGACGACAGCGTTTACGACGTCGACGACGAAGCTGTCAGCGGCCTGTAGGCCGCTAACATCACCCACCTCGCCTTACGGTTTCTTTTGGTCACCGGCGGCGCCCGCTGCGGTCGGGGCAACTGCTCCCGCCGCCGCCGCCGCCGTTGGTTCTTTTGCCTTTTCGCCGCCGTTGTCCTTCTCCTGGGACGACGTGGCTTCGCCCGACCCCGCCACCGAAGCCGTCTGCTCGGCGGAGCTGTCAACCGGCACGACGTGACTGTTCACGTAGTAGTATTCGGGCGCCCGCGAACAGTCCAACGCCTCGGCCGGGTAGACGCACGTCAGCGACAGCTGATTGAACACCGTCTCGTTCGGGCACAGGTAGGCGGCGTGAAGGACGAACTGGTTTCTTCTCGGGGTCCGTGAACGGCTCGCAGTAGTGGAACAGCGAGCAGTTCTTCGTATCGCCATAGTATCTGCAGCAGCAGCAGCAGCAGCAACAGCATCGGCAGATTGACATACAGACAGACAAAGAGAAGACAGCCATTCATTTAATATTTATATATATATAACTTTTTATATATATATATATATATATATATATATATATGTACATATATATATATATATATGTATATATATATATATATATATATATATATATATATATTGTCACTCTGTTGCTTCACGGGCACCGATGCACGCTTGATAGAAGCTAGCTATCGAAGACGTGTGCATCATGCATATCAACTTTGAGGCAGTGAGATGCAGCAGCAACGGTTGCGGCGCTAGACGGCCGACCAACCGAACAAACAATGACATGTTGAAGTCGCACAATTATCACAGCATGCTTAATTACAAACTGACAAGCCAATGGTCGTCACAAAACGGGATGACGCCGGGAGCGTAAACGCGGTGTCACCTGCGGCGGAGACGGCCCTGGCTGTGGCGTATGTGACCAAGACAACCAAGGCGTTTTAAGCTGGCCAGCTGTTTCCAGACTGCCGAAACGCTACGGTAACAATAAGTAATCTGTGGTTGATGAGATAGATAAATGACAGGGGACGCTCGATTGACAAAAAGACAGGTGGAACGTCACGCGTCAAGCAGAACACGACACGTAATGATGACAATGATGCTCAGCTGAATAGCTTGATGAAAATAAGCTCATGTTGTTACTGTATTGTTATTTGCCGCCCCACGGCAAACTGGCCGCCGAATGAACAAATCATGTGTCAATCCAAGTTTAAACGATGTTAGTGTGTTAAACTAAGACGCAAGACACTCTTCTTTAAAGCGCAATAAAACTGAATAAGTTAACTTTGAACATTAGGCGATCGTTTCGAAATGATGACATTCGCCGCGAAAAGCGAGTGGTATCCAATGATGGCTCGCAAAACAAACAAAAGCCAGCGCCGATCAGAGTGGTGACAGCCGCAAAACTTCTAGCCGATCAACGTCGGAACGTTGATTGATTTGTGTATGATGTTCAGTGCCACATACCGGCTGGCAATAAATAGGTATCCTCTTTTGCTGCTCCTGGCATCCTGGGAAGCTTATAGGTGAAATATACATATTGTATGCATAGGTATACGAGTTAATATATTTTCGCATATGAGGAAATATGCGAACAGACAGGAAGAACAGGCGTCACTAATAGTGGTCGATAGGGACAGATCAAACGAATTTGTAGAATATTTTGTCATTCTCGTGGACATAATTCGTCAATGCAGCCCGGCATTTAATGTATATAAAAGTACGTGCATATCGTTACATATATATATATATATATATATATATATATATATATATATATGTAGAAGAAGGTCGCAGATGAGCAGCAAAAGTCATTGCGGTTATTATTGCTACTACGGCGGCAGCAGCAGCAGCTGTAAGCACCACAACGTCGAACAACCTACCCGAAGATTCTTCCTTCGCAGCTGAAGCCCGACCCGGACGCGGCCTCGGTCGAGTTGACGGCCTCCGACCCGCTGACGTTTTCCTTCTGGTCCGACGCCGATTTCGGCGGCTCGACGGTGGGCATACCGTGCGCCATCATGACCCAGATGACGCCGACGAGCACGACTATGGAAAATGTAAGACGAGCTACGTACTTACACGCTGGTCTACGGCGGGTGAGTTAGTTAGTTAGTTAAAAAGCGCTACATACGTGGAATACTACCAGGAACTACCAGGCAAAAAAAAAAACAGAAGACAAATAACAAAAAACGCGTAAAATATAGAGATAAATCAAACGTCCGGAACGGAAGAAAATAGCCACACAGCCATAGTCACTAGCGTGGCTAGAAAGAGACGTAACAGCTCGGAACAGCGGACAGCCGACAATCGCCAACGTTGTGATGTGGTGAAACTGCAAATCAAACTGAATGCAATTGCGTGCAGCTGCTATGCAATTTAGAAGATGTTGGCTGTGTTTGACGACTTTTCGGCAGAATCGTGACGAGGTCAAGACCGACCGTGTCTCCGATGTCACGATGTTGTTGTCTTCAGACGCAGAGTAGCGTGACGCAACTGTCCTCGGTCAAGGGCCTCAAGGTAGCCCCACAGCAACACAACGCAACTGGCATTACCCGATGTTGCGCTTGGATTACTGCCGATGAATGCTTGCTTCGGACCAAAAGTCTATGTGTACATATAAACTACCCTAAGATATCTATATATATATATATCGAAATCACCTTGCATATCGGCAAACAGAGAGATGTGTACGTACAATCAAGTGCATCCTGTCTAACAATGCTTACTTTCCCTTGAATAACATTGATTTTTTAATTGCAGATTTTCGAATAGAGCCACATTTTTGCTGCGTTCGTTTCCTTAAATAGTGGATGGAACTCAATGGATAATGATATTGCAAATTGTAGATTCATGACGTTTGAAGTGCGAATGGCATGTGCATTCACCATAATTTACACTCAGATAGTTAGTAACTAATTGTGTGCATTAATTGATGTGTGCATTGTGTGCGTTTTTGGCTGACTAAACACTATAGCGTGTCGTATCTATGTATACTTTGACGGGGCGTTGGCGTTGAAATATGGGATCCACTAGGCATATATGTATATGCGTTGCTAATGATTTATAAAAACAATGCTTTAAAGCCTAATGGATGCCATGGATTTCAACGCCAAAGACAGGCAGTACTAATGTATTCCACGCTCATCTAAGTCGTATACCGTATGGGTTGTGTCATAAATGTAGCGTCCGACAGACGGCACGTGAAGTACGACAGAGTATCGATCACTATAAATCTCCTCTCGTTGAGACGACACCGCTCACAGACACACAATTGCGTCAACACTCACAGGACAGCACGCGATGGGCAACATAGGCAAATTTGAACTTAAAAAAAACTTGCCAATCCATGGGGTCAGTGCACGGAAGGTACGGAAGACGTATATGAAAAGGTGAACATTCATGTAAATGTTCGACCATTGGAGAAAGTAACACATCGAGCGTCTTTTTGTTGTTGTTGTTGTTGTTGTTGTTGTTTGTATCGCCGACATCGCTTAGACGGCAAAACTGCGTGCGTGAGGTTGTACGAGTAGATAAAAAGAACGGCGTAAGCTGTCAATGAACGCGTTGAATCCCTAGAGCAGGGAAACAACAACAATAACAGCAACAACAACAAACAACAACAACAGCAACGGAAACCGAGTGCTGAGTGATCTTACCGGCCAACGTGACTCCCTGATGATAGCTGGCCATGATTGCTGCTTCGTAAGGGGGGGAGTTGGCTCCTTGGTGCAGTTGCAAGCAGTTCTCAAGCAGTCAATAGCAACAGAGCTACTACTACTACTACTACTAACACTACTGCTAGTACTATTTGTCGATTTGTAGGATCTGAACTTCGCCCCTCCCGGGCAAGGCAGACACAACCAGCGGTCGGCTTACGACGAACACAGAGCGAGACACCTGGTCAGTCCGCAGCTTGCGCTGCAACAGCTGCTTTTATAGACGGATCAATCGGTTTAAGAGGCAGGTGGGGGGGGGGAGGGGGGGGGGGATGGGGAGAAGGGGAACGTGCGGCGTGTCGGTGGGTGGCAACGTGGGGAGAGAATGAACAGGGGATGAACACACACACACACACAATAGACAGACATATTCTACACATGCACACACACACACACACACAGACACTACCTCTTATACGCCATAGCCAGCACACATTAAACACAGCACAACTACGTGCCACCGGAAGTCATGCCATGAATCGGGTCGGGTTGGCGCATTTCCAGCCAGCAGCAGCAGCATAGCGTTTTTTCGGCACCAGCCACCGCGACTCGACGGGACGCCCCCCCCGTCCGTCAGAAGCACTGCGGCGGCGGCGGCGACGCGGGCGCGCGCACCCCCACAGTGATCGACTGACCCGACCAGCTCCCGGTTCCCTCCCCACTTCTTCAGCAGTCCGCCCCGGGCTTTTACTCAGCCCCTTCACCGTCCCCTTTGTTCCCCGTTTTCTCCCCCTTCTCCGTCAGCGGCTTCTGCCTCTTCTCCCAGGGGTCTCCCCCTTATCCCCCGGGCTTTTACTCAGCCCCCTTGCCCGTCCCCTTTGTTCGCCGTTTTCTCCCCCTTCTCCGTCGGCGGCTTCTGCCCCTTCTCCCGAGGGGTCTCCCGGCTTCTCCCCGTCATCTCCCCATTTCCCCGGTTTCTTGTTTTCTCCTCTCTCCTTCCCCCGGCTTCTCCTGTTCCCCCCTCTCCTTCCCCCGGCTTCTCCTGTTCCCCCCTCTCCTTCCCCCCCGACTTCTCTCCTTTTCACTCCATCTTTCTCCTCCGACTTCTCCTCTTTTCGGCCCATCTTTCTCTCCTCACACTCAATCCGGCACGGACGGGCCGGGAGAAGCAGGAGGGGGACGACGACGGATGGTAGAGCTTCGCAATCCCGGTAGATGGCGCTCCGGGTGGCCGTCCGCTGATACGTTGCCAGGCTGTGTCAATCGTCCAGCTGCGCCACCTGGTGGCGGGTTGCGCGTAGATTAACGATGGCGTGCCGCCGCAACGAGGCGAGCGTTAACGTTCGCTTCGCTGTCGTTGAGGGCCCCGCTAGGCAAACTGACCCTGTGTGGGTGGTGGATGGGTGTCTGCCTCTATCTGTGTGTGTGTGTGTGTGTGTAAGTGTTGTATGCGTAAGTGTGTACTTAAAGCAATTGCCGCTGTCCCAGCAATATCTGCCGCCACCGACCAGCGCCGAAACTGCTACTGTGGTGGATCGGAATCGGCACGCTGTTGCTGACGCCACGAGGCGTAAGCCGCTGTCCCTGGCGGATGCTGGCTGCCATAGCGACTTGACTGAGTCAAATCTTCGCCATCGTCGTTGTTGCCGACTTTGTCGTCATTTCGCTGCCACTGTTGCTGCTGCTGTTGATGATGTTTGCTGCTGCTGCTGTGTTGTTGTTGTTGTTTGTTGTTTGTCGGTCATCACGCTGCAACAAATCCAGTACTGCTGGATGGAGACGCGGTGGTGCCGACACAACAACAACAACAACGACTACGGCCACTAAGCAATGATTATGATGATGACGCCGTTGACTGCGTGTGTTGTTGTTATCGTTGCTGCAGTTTTTGTTGCTGATGCTGTTGTTGTTTATTGTTGTTGTTGTTGTTGTTGTTATTGCTGCTGTGCTGTTGTTGTTGTTGTTGTGCTACAGAGCCGGCCAGCTAACCAGCCAAGCAAATAGCTGCCGCAGTAGTTGGCGGCTATTTATTTCCTGACCTGCGGCCGCGGGAGCGCGGAATTGACCACGGACGACGAACAGCTTGTTCCGTGGTGGGTGGGGGTTGCTTGTCTGGGTGGGTCGGCCCAACCGACCACCGGTGGTGGTGGGTCAGAGAGGCAGACACAGTGGATGAACAGACGGGGGATGGCACAGGCGTACCAGCGACGTCACCTCGTCACAGTTATTATTGTTGTTGTTGTTGTTTGTTGTTATGTTTGTTGTTGTTGTTATTTGTTGTTGTTGTTGTTGTAGTCGAGCCCGGTGGCGGGGTGGCTTAAGTCTGCGCCTCGCAACCAGAGGAGACACATAGGTGCGCAGGTTCGAGCCCCACCGTTGCACATCTGTATTTATGGGGGTAGTCCGTCTATGAAGCCATGCGAAAAGCAGTCCCGTGGACGTTAAATCTTGGCTGAGGGTCAGCCCGAAAACTTTACTAGTAGTAGTAGTAGTCGTTGTGTGTTGTTGTTGTTTGTTGTGTTTGTTTTGTAGTAGTCGAGCCGGTGGCGTGGGGGTGCGTTAGTCTGCGCCTCGCAGCCGGAGGAGACACATAGCAGGTGCGCGGGTTCGAGCCCACCGTTGCGCCTACGCTGTATTTATGGGGTGGTCCGTCTATGAAGCCATGCAAAAGCAGTCCCGTCGACGTTAAATCTTGGCTGAGGGTCAGCCCGAAAACTTTACTTTTAGTAGTAGTAGTAGTAGTAGGTGTTGTTGTATAGCAATGGTAGCAACGTCGAGCCCGGCGGTGGCGTGGCGTGGTGGATGCATTCGTCTGTCGCCTCACGACACTGGAGGAGGGAGGGTGCACATGGATAACGGTGCACATAGGGTTGATCCATCCCACCTACTGTCAGTTGCATATGTCTATTGTGTTGTCCGTCTTCTAAAGCAGCAATGCGACAGTAGTTCCATAGACGACGTTTGATGTCGTCGGCAGTTAAGAAGGGTCAGCCCGAAAAAAAATACCTTAGTGGGGGAGTAGTAGTAGTAATATTAGTCGTAGTAGCAATGGTGGTACCCCCCCCTCAGTAGTTTGTAGTAATGCTAACAGCACTTCCCTGGGGGGGGAAGGAGGACATGACTGGTTTTTAGTAGGTTGGAGCCCCACCCTACGGCCCACACTTGCAGGACAATCCTGCCGTGGTGCCCGCGTGTGCAATCCGCATTTCCCAGTTAGTCCTCTAAAAAAAAAAAAAAAAAAAAAAAAGTAGCAATGGTGGTAGTAGAAGTGGTAGTAGTAATCGTAGTGTCGAGTCCGGTGGCGTGGTACATTCGTCTGTGCCTCGCAACCGGAGGAGACACTTGGAGGTGCGCGGGGTTCGAGCCCCACCGTTGCCCCACATTTGTATTTATGAGGATCCGTCTATGAAGCAATGTGAAAGCGTTAAATATTGACTGAGGGTCAGCCGAAAACGTTACTTTTAGTAGTAGTAGTAGTGTCTAGCCCAGTGGCGTTGTGGATTAAGTCTCCGCCTCGCAACCGAAGGAGACATATAGGTGCGCGGGTTCAAGCCCCATCGTTGCACATTTGTATGTATGGGGGTCCGTCTACGTAGCAATGTAAAAA
>QVRM01002120.1:0-60408 GCA_003439945.1 Dermanyssus gallinae | reverse complement strand
GAAGGCGATGAAGTGCCTCACTCAGGTGGTCGAAGCCGACGGACATCTTGCGGCGGCCGAATGTGAAGTTCGCTGTGCATTCGCGCCTCCTCGATTCAGCCACGTCGGTCCGTGAGGCGCTGTTGACTTGCTAGGTAAGTTCCTATTGCAATCGCCCGAGTTGATCGACGTCTACTACGATATGCTCACGCAGCGGATTCTTGACCACGGGGTCGTATCGGTGCGCAAACGCGTCATCAAAATTCTCAAGGACATCTGTGTGGAGCACCCGACTTCGAGAAGGTGCCCGAAATCTGCGTTCGCATTATTCGACGTGTGAACGATGAGGAGGCGGTAAAGAAACTCGTCGGGGAGGTGTTCCAGTCGATGTGGTTCGTCCCCTGCAAGGAACGCGAGACGGAGCGGATCGAGCAAAAAGTGAAAAACATCTGTCACGTCGTGGCTGCGTGTCGGGGATACCGGCCTCCGAGTGGTTTTGAGCAGCTGCTATCGAACCTGCTTCGATCGAAAGAGCACGAACTGGCTTTGCCGCAGACAAAACCGCGTGCCGTCAGATTGTTGATTGCCTCGTCCAAAATGTTTTGGAGTTGGACGGCGATCAGCAGCAAAGTGCTCGGCCACATCTAATTGCCTGTCTTACCACGTTGAACATGTTTACCAAGATCGAGCCCTCCATGACGACGAAACATTATCAGGTTAGTACGGCGTAGATTCAATTTTCGCCAAAACGATATTGACATTGCAAATTCGTGAGGATAATTATCCAAGCAAAGTATAATTACATTAATATGCTTCAATTTTGCATTCTATCAATATATAATCAGCTTAATATGTATATACATTAACTAACACAAATATACGATCATATGTGTATGGATTGGTTTGTTTACAGGTTTTCCAGCCATACCTATTAGTCTCGTGTACAACGGTAGCAGAGCAAATGATCATTAAGTGCGTGGTGAATTGTCTTGAGTTGGTGGTACCCCTCGTTGATCACCCGTCCGAGGATTTCCTGGTACAAGTCGAAGAGGGCCTAACGAAGCTCATCCTTCGGGGCATTCTGCTGTTCTACCATCTGCGACCAGTTGTCTCGGCAAGGTTGTTAACCTGGTCACCAAGAATCACAAGTTGGTTCGTGATTGCTTCAAAAAGATTGTAAAAACCTTGGAGATCTGCAAAAATGAGCCCGATAAAGCGCTGAGACCAGTACTGATGCGCAATCTATTTACGGCAGGCTTGATCTGTAAGCACTTCGACTTTGAACATCTTCAAGATCCTGCAACTCCTGAAGTCAGCGAAAAGACGGCGGTGTTTGATTGCTTTGTGCATTTCAACAATCATTCAGACGAGGCAGTTCGCCTAAAAGCACTGCAGGGTCTCGGCTCGATGTTAAACCGGCACTACGATCTCATGTTGGGTGACGATGTGAAAAACTTGTATTATGACATCCTTGGCAACGCAGGAGTATCATCAACGTTTAAGGTGTCGGTACTGACCAACATCAAGACGTATCTTCATGAAGAGGAGCAAAAGATGATTGAAAGGGATCGCGAATGGGCGAAACAGACGAAGAAGGAGAACCTCAAAGAGATGGGCGATGTAGCCTCGGGTATGGCCTCAACCGTCATCCAACTCTACCTCAAACCGATCCTTGCGTCGGTCATTTCGAATCACCTGCAAGTGCGTAAACAGGCGCTCTACGTTATCCAGCTTGTGCTTGGCCAAGGCCTGGTACATCCCGTTCAGATGGTTGCCCTACCTTTCCTGTCTGGGTAGCGATGATGACCCGCATACGCGCACGACGGCCGAACGGTTGCTTCAAGAACTCGAAAAGAAGTATCCGGGCTTCGTTCAGATGAAGGCCGGCGCAGGGGTGCGCCTGAGCTACAAGCTTCAGACGGTGCTCAAGGAAGACCGGCAGAGAGACGATCGCCTTATTCGGGGCGTTCGGCTGCAGGCCGACGGCCAGCCGATTGCACGCAACGGCTTCCTCTACACAGTGCTACGGTCAACTCGACAGACGAGAAGAGCGTTTCTGTTATCGTTGCTCAAGGCATTCGATGATTCCAACCGGACGCCCCTCATGGAGCTGCTGTACATCGCAGATAACGTTGTCTATTTTCCGTACCTCGTGCAGGACGAACCCCTGTTTGTCATGCATCACATCGACATCCATCTGTCGGTGACTGGTACGAGCTTGCTGCACAACTTCCGCGAGCAATTGTCACGCCGTGGCGGACAGCAGCAGCAGCAGCACAACAACGATCAGCGGCGACTGGGAGCTAACGAGAGCGATTCGGACGACGACGATGATTTCGAGTCGCTTATCGAGCGACTTCCGCAGGACACGCGGGTAGCGCAGGAGTGTATGATCAGCTCGCACGCCTGCATCCTATTATTGCTATGCAAGCAGGCCCTGAAAGAGATCTACGGGTTAACGGACGCCAGAATTCAGCAATACTCACCAAACGAACAAGCGAAAGTTTACGAGAAGCAGGTGAGCAGAAAGGTTGGCGTTCATTTTTCACCCTCGCTCACGCTCGAGAAGCTAAAAGAACCTGATGGATCTCTGGACGTCAGGGAGCAGCTCGACGAAGAGGGCAAACGCCGTCTGGTCGAGCAGTACATACACTTTCGCCAGCTGATGCTTAGCATCGATCCCAACGATGATGATCAGGAGGAACAAACTCAGGTATGTCGTCCTTATATTGAACAGTAGCGTGCACAGATTTGAACACAGATTCCGTTCGAGAATAATTTATCGATCAGACGATTGACCTTATTGTTTTGTGCGTATGTATCGACATCTAACAAACTCTATATAAATATCACTCACAGGCCCCTTGTGTAGTGAGTTGATCAAATATCTCTGTAACTCTACAATAGGAGAATATATACTCTCTCGATATTTATATATATATATATATATAGAGAGAGCGCCGTCGTGTAGTGAGTTATAATACTCTACAATTCAATTAAAAAAATAAAATCGGTCGTTTGCCGCTTCTCATACATTGCTTAATCTATGGGATCACTCACGTTGCAAGCTGTTTCATTTCATGTATTGGCATTTTGTTTCATTGTACAGGGTCCGCTTGTAACTCGCGTGGAGGAGTCAAGCAATGGCATCGTCCTTAAGATCTCAAAGGCGCCCCCGCCGCCAGAAAAGCCTGCCCCGCCGTCGGCCACCACGGTAATACTGCCACCCGGCCATGAAGCGACTCCTTCACCGGAAAAAAAGCGTCGCGGGCCTATCCCTAAACTACGGCTAAGTTCGACCAAAGAACCGAGAACTCCTGGCCGAAGAGGTCGAAAACCCGGCAGTGGGCGCGGTCCGGGCCGGCCACGCAGGAAGCGTCTTGACTCCTCTGATGAAGAGAGTGATAATAATAATAATATGGAAGACTCGGACTACGATTAGAGCGAATACGAGATACATAATATCTTCCGCCGTACCTTTATGCTATTGCATTGTTGCGCAACGAAATCGTTGTTCCATAGGACCGGAAGGCCCAAGAGCTAGTACTGATAGGAGATTAGAATGGTTGACGTGATTGAGACCACCTCGTACGTCGAAACGAATTCTAGAGTGCCGAGCGCGGGTGACGAGTGTCGGCCGGTAATTTCTACCGCTACCATCTGGCCGAGCTGAACTGTGGTGTACTGTAGTGTAGGGAAGCAAACAACCATAAACGGTCACAAGTTGCAATGTAGATTTGAGCTAGGTCTAAGCCGGCAATGGACGAAGGGTTGAAGTGTCTAGGTAGTGATAGGCATAATGATACAAGGGGGACAGTAGGATGTGAGCACCGAGTGATGTCTGGTTGAGCGAAGGAGACAAAGTCTACGAGGGTAGCGACATTGAGTGATTCTAGACGTAGCGTACAATTAATAAGGGCCTCATTTACGGCCGATTAGCTACGATGAGTGGATCATTTAGCTAATGAGAGCGGTTGCAGCTTTGTGCGATGGCGTACCCTCTCATTTGCTGGCATACAATACATAACCAAACTCGGTGGGTGCAAGCAAGAGAAACAAGACATGAACAAAGCGGATAACTAGCCAGATGTAGCTTGGGGAAAGGGAAACGTCTAAGCTTTCTGACGAAGCTGATAATATTAATAATTCGGATAAGGGGAGCTCAAGCTACAGACCATAGCTGTCTAGAGCAAAAATACCAAC
The DNA here is from genome assembly GCA_003439945.1 of Dermanyssus gallinae. Taxonomy (NCBI): domain Eukaryota; kingdom Metazoa; phylum Arthropoda; class Arachnida; order Mesostigmata; family Dermanyssidae; genus Dermanyssus; species Dermanyssus gallinae. The sequence continues at coordinate 56,226 of QVRM01002120.1, read as the reverse complement.
TGCGTCAAGTTGAAGTGAAACTAGTGAACGCGCCGGCCGACGTGAATATCGTCTGTAAATAGACTGTACGATAGGATGTACACTGCAAAAATAATTATAATAACTCTAAGAAGATGAGATAGGTATATACAAACGGTAATGCATGATTCCGCGGTTAGGCCAATTGGGATGGTCAGAGCAGCAAGATTTACACAAGTGTCTATCCACGTGAGGGAATAACACGATAAGTTCTAGAGGAAAACGTTTGTATAGCGTCGAGCAAGCTATTCAACCTGCCTCCCTAACACGTAGAGACGAATTGATTAGGCAGAGTCAAGACCATTGCACACTGATTTATATATATATATATATATATATATAAATATATATATATATATATATATATATATATTGATTTATAAATATATATATATGCGAATGTACCCTGACCCTAAGGTGTATGCTAAAGCAATGCGTGTGACCTTTGGCTTGTACATACTATACGTTACATATATTACATACTTTAGGAGACAAAAGCCGCAGCATAAAGAATCTTAAACGTTTAGGAACGACTGAGGTCAGCATAGACATTATGCGAGCTGCAAACGAGCCAGTGACAACGAAAAGCAACGTCTATCGCAAGAGATAAACCTTTCTTCTTTGTTTATTAGTCGTTTTTACGGCCGGATTTGTATGGTATAGGAAGATACCGGAAAGTCGGAATTAGAAGACGGCGAATTGTTGCCGCTTTGGTTCAGTTCCCTTCGTCGCGTTATTGGCGGTCAGAAAGAATCTAATCGAATTCTTAAGGTCTCGCATGTCGTATATTTTGTGGCTACGATCATCGTTGTTGTTGATGTTGTTGTTGATGCTGCTACTAGTGTTGTTGCTCCATTATAAGCTCGATTTTTCACGACTCGTGTTTTATTTTTGCGAATATTTATTTTGGTTTTGCATTAGGTGTCTTTGTTCGAGCATTTCAGTGAGAGAGAGAGAGAGAATGTAGACAGAGCGCGATACGAACACTGAATTATGTATCCATTTCATGTAGATCCATACGAAGTACTGCTATGACTTTAGGGGAAGGGAGACAGCTTGCTCGTGCATTTTTAACGCCGTCAATTTCTATCGTTTTAAGGGGCGTGTGTGTTGGTTGACAATGTGTTGCTATTGTCACTGTATATTCAGTTTCCTCGCTTCGGTAACAGTCGGATGGTCAGGTCGGGAATTTCCCTTGTATACTGTACTATACATATTATAGACGATTGCAGCAGGAAAAACAGTGGGAAACGAAGAGCAAGGACAATGATCGATGTGGTTGTTTTACCATATCAAGGTCTAGTTGCGAATGGCAAAATGTGTTGTCTCGTCTGTCGAGGTCTGTATAGTTATTGTGGCTTGTAGGGGAACACTCGATCATACTCGAGTTTTGACCAATGTATGGCTGGCTGACCGTGCTCGCTGCTTGACACTGGAAATAGATGGAATCACCTATACGAAAGCCAAGGGACCTCAAATACCGAAGAGCAAGATGAGAATACGGTCAGAGCAGAGAGCTTGCATAACTCACATGTGGAAACAAATGCCCTGCTTGCTAGAGCAGCTTGCCCACAACTGCGTAGAGACCCGTACGTGTAACATAATTGATCAGTGGTGTACAACCGTTTCGGCTAAGTTATTTGTAGATCATTTAAATGGTAAGCGCAATTCGAGAGAGAGACAGAGGGAAGGAGAAGCGTGGGAAGCACAGAATGAAACTTACTAACTTAGTTAATGAAACGGGAGAATTTATTATCAACAATACTATATATATATATATATATATATATATATATGATGTAAAATGTAAATAAAATAGCAAGCAAAACGTTATTTGCGGATGATACATAAAACTCTGGTTTTGCTTATTAACATGTTTGTGAATCTGCTGTAGGATAAGGCTTCTTTGAGGCGTCTTGCCGTGTCAAATATACTTTATACTAATGTGTTTTGTTTCAAGAAAATATCTTGTTTGTGTTGGAGTGCCTATTATATATACGTGAGTACGTTTAACAATTTACAACCACTACGTAGCATTAGTTAGAGTGTAAATAGATATGTTAATATAATAACATAAACCGGCAGCACGAATGCTCACTAAAGTGAAGTGCATGATCGTGCTGGCGATATATCGCAAGCTCTGAAGCGCTACAAGTGGACACGCGCTCGCGCTAGTGTGCCTAAAGACATAATATTATCTTCCTGAAGTCTTTTTTAATGGGGGTTGGATGGTAATGCACCATCTCTTTTTATTGAGACATCTGTGTTCCCCTTTTTTTTTTCGATCATGGTCGATTTTTAATTCACTCCGGCATTCACCTTGTTTAAATTGGGAACCATGAAAACCAATTTAGGAGTGGCCGGTCTGGATCTCGAACCCAGGCCTCCCGAATGCAAGGCAAAGGCTTTTGCCACTAAGCTATCTTGCTTGGTCAAGTCAATTAATGAATCTACTTATCTTTGTAGCACATGCATCTGTAACGTGTGCCCGCAGAATTATATACATACACACAGTTCTATATTACATAAACGTGTTTACTATATAACCTTATCATAGGGTAATTCCGTATTGTCTAATGTCAATAATGCACAGACTTAAAAGCTAAGAACAATTGTTGTCAGCTAGTAATTGTTTGACCAATTAGTTTGATCATGAAACTTAAACATGGTTTAAGTTTCATGATCAAACGTATATTAATAACGCCAACCCGCTCCGCACTTTGGAGCGCACTTTCTGCGATCGTTCGTTCCATACTTTTGGCGACAGGCCGGGTAGAGAGTGCTGCGTTAAGGTCAACCTGAATCTTTCATTTCTGAAATGTTTTGGGAATGCAGAATGCTTATGCGTCACTAGCAGTCTGCGTTTCTAGTGTGGGACGCACAAACCCACCAAACCCGAATTCCTCTCCACCCTCGCAGGCTCGGTAATGCTTGGCCCTTTTTCGAAGCCATAGGAGAGGCATCCCTGCCATTTCTTCGTAATTGAGCTAAATCTTTGTCTATCCCTTGGCTCCTCGTCTCGACCACTCTCCCGAAGCTGCTGTGTGAACCTCTGCCGCCTAGCGATTTTCTTGGCTGTATTGAACGCTGCATAGTATTTGCCGCCTAATTTTTATTGTAGAGCTGTGCTGCATAGTCTTTACTACTGTGAAGAATAAGTGCTGTCTCGTTTCTGTTGTCTTTACTACTGTGGAGTAAAAGTGCTGTCTCGTTTCTGTTGTAGACTGTAGCTGTGCTGATTTTAACTTACTAGAAATAAAAATAAGCAATAGTACGCCAAACACAGGTAGAAAATGGCCCAAAACAGGTTTCTATCGAATCTCGCTGGATGTCGCTGGAGGTCGGTATAAATGTATGTATTTATCTATCCTTAATTTCGTGTTAATTAGCTTCCTCCAAAGAGAAACCACTGGGGGTTCACGACAGTATTTCGTATTTCTCAAACTGCTTCGATCATGCTTCATCATTTATTATGAAAGAGGAGGTTATAGCTCGTGTATAGTTCTCAGCGGATTGGTAAACATACGCAGATCTCAATTAACAGAAAGTTCGATGACGCGTGACACAGCGAGGGGAGCAAACAGTTGGTGAATTTCTAGTGGCGACCGGATATGCACGTGTATACCTATATACAACTGAGCTGATGGCTAAGTTCAATTCCAACGTGCCATGGAAAACTTGTAATTCCGTCAGGATGGTTTGTTATGCTTTGTCAACCTTTGTGCTCCACATGGCGTCGAAGGCTTTATGAACTTTGCGTGTTAAATCTGTCGATCTATTTCCAATGCATCTGCTTCTTGCAGGTCCCACTTGTCATAGCCATGATTGCTACCCAAATAGACACTTCTGCCTATTGCCAGCCGAAGAGATAGCCACAAATATGAACTAAGAAAATTCCTCACTGGCCTGTACTAGCCGTCTATGTGGCCAAGAATAAGTGCTAGAACAGACGTTTCTCCGCTCGCAGATCCAATGTAGTCGCTGTGCGCATGTTTTCTTATATTCGTTAAGATGTTTTCTGTGCTTTCGCTACGTGGTCGTGGAACCATCCTAATATACGGTGTTCCCGTCGGTGTGTTCGACTACCCAATCAACTACTTCTCACTCTTCAATTTGTGGTTACTGCAGCGGAAATAATTGTATAGATATGCATAATATATGTATTCTTTTTAAGACATACAAACGTTACAATTGCAATAATACACCAGTTACATAGATCTCGAGAAGACGCGGGCCTCACCAACAAATTATACAATCGGCGTCACGCAGCGCTATATTCACTTGCCAATATGAACATATCTTATGGTAAATTGGCGCAATAACATTTCATACGTTGCATATAGCAACCTACAATGTATGCTGCCTAATAACTGTCACAGCGTATTTAAGTACTGCGCGCCCTTGAATTATGCGGCAGACCATTATTTTAGATATTTTAGTACACGGAGGTTACCCTTACGTGGCTTTTGCGATTGATGTACATAAACGCAACTACCACTCATCATTAAAACCATTGTTGTGTAAATCACTTCTAGGGAATATTCGTTGAGCCTTTTTTTTTTCGTAGCTTTACTTGACACCATTATGCTATAATACCTCGCTTTACCCTCGCAAGGTACTAAGCTGTTGGTAAGAGCTATAACCTTCTGAGCTGATTGCAAATTTCCCTTTTCTTTCGCAAACAAAGAGCATACTTGTCGAGCGGTAGGTAGCCCTTAGTAGCGGCGCAAGTTAGAGCACCACAGGCAAGCTTTACGTGTTCTCTTTGGCGCGAGCCTTACCAAATCTACTAACCTGGCGAATAAATGCAGGCGAGCGGTATAGGTAGCGCCTGTCCAATACGGTTGTGACAACCAGATATCTCTGGGAGAATTCTGGCTTTGGATTGATGACGTGCCGGGTGGCTCAATTGCTGATCGGTTGAAGACTATTTGTATATAATCGGGGATCCGTTTAAGACTATTTGTTTTGCATCCGACTCATCACACATTGTGTGATATGAAGACAAAGCGAGCTCCACAACGCTTGACACGCTTTCAAAACAGATGAGTTCTTGCAAGCCGACCCGAATCGACGTAAATAAATCAATATACGGAAAAGCTGAATTAATAATTAAGGACTAGCCCTGCCAAGTAGTCAATGGTTTTAGATTGGAGTCACCTAGGAAACTATAGTAATGGAATTTCCGATTGTATGCAATAGATAAACTGATCGTATTTGCAAATTATTAACTGCCATTTTTTATGGTGACTCGCTACAGCATTTAGAATGCACTGTCCGTACAAACATACAACGTCTTTTCATCTGTCTTAAAGGGAACGGTCTACAGTTGAACTTGTCAAAAGCCTTCGCTGCGTCAAAATTCTTAAGGATCCTGAAGAAGCTATCTAGTTTATATAGATAGTATTTAATAACCATCTCGCATTCATCTTCTTGTTCAACTTGTATAACCCGCGTGCATTCAAAGTCACCTCGCAGCATGCGCTTAAGTCCTTGGGCTCATAGTAAGATACATTTTAGCGCTAACTAATTTTATTTGCATACTAACCCAAACTCCGCTGGGCTCGCTACTTGCGACATCCAGCCCCACACAAATCTCATAAGTCTCTCGACCGCACTTGGTAACCAACCGAAGCTCCATGTGGAGCTAAATACCATATTATTATAAACGGCTTTTAGGTAAATGCACTTCTTTTTCAATTCGTAACGCAACTCATAAAGCAGCTCTCGCAGTCAATACCTAAACCTCGAATATTATAGTAAAATATAAAATAAAATTAATTCGCGTTAAGTACTTACATAACGGTCTGCAATCATCATCAAATGTCTGTATTTGATATATCCATATGTACGTATACGTATATTTCTATGTCAATGTGCATACCTATCCATTATACACGCATTCTACATCTAGCTAATAGGCGCGTTTGTTTGATATATATGTATGTGTGCATATGTATTCTATAAGCATGTAACCTTTATATAAATATCTTAGGTACATATAACCTTTGTATATATATATATATATATATATATATATATATACAAATATCTATTTTACTTACGATGAATATAACCCAAATTTATAAATGTTAAGAACTTGCCGTAAAAAAGATCAAACCGCGCCTGATTGAACCCGCGATATCTTGTGCGATAGCCGCTGGCTACCTTTTACATTCCGTCGCGTTGACGCTATATATGCACATAGGTGATTAGTAAATACAATGTTTACAAAATATATCACCAAACATACCTATCTGATGAGAAAATACGATTGACAGATGCAGCAAGCACCTGTCCAACACGACTGAAACAATTAGGAGTTTAAGAGCCATCGTACGATTGAGGGGTTTATTCCTCTAAGAGACGATCCACAATTGCTTCATAAACTCTGCTATACGATTTGTCAAACCATTTACTTACGATACTAGGCCGTGCACTATTGTAAAAGATAGCCCCTGAACGACTGGTGGCCATTTTGAATTAAGGAAGCGACGTATCGATGAAGAGCTCCTACCGGACCAGAGGGAATAACAGTCAACTAAAACAGGTCCCAAGGTAATATCGATCTGGCATTTAGATCTGGAAGCATTTCAATTTAGAATGGCGCATTAGATTGTAAAAAAAAGCTAAAGTTGTTATGCTCATATCCGCCAACATTTGAAGCTTTCTGTTGGCAAGAACAACAAGGTGCTCCGAATGCTAAGTTAGTCTCTGTCATACTAGAAGTAAAGTACGTAAGTAAAGTTTTCGGGCTGACCCTCAGCCACGATTTAACGTCCACGGAACTGTTTTTCACATTGCTTCATAGACGGACCTCCATAAATACAAATGTGGGGCAACGGTAGAGCTCAAACCCGCGCCCCTGCTATGTGTCTCCTCCGGTTGCGAGGCGCAGATTTAAGCTACCAGCAATAACAACATCAAATACTGTACCAAATATTTTTTCAAATGCAATTCAGCTGCTAAACTTAGCCATCAAGTAAGCGTTTTCTGTAACAGTCATATATATATATATATATATATATATGACTGTTATATATATATATATATATATATATATATATATATATATATATATATATATATATATATATATACAGGGTGTTTCAGGAATATTTGAAGCGCGATATGTGGAATTGTAGAGCTCGTTAAAGCGGATGTTTTGTGCAATGGAACATAGTCTCTGAGAAGTCTTGTTTCGGAGTGAGAGTAAAATGGCGAGGCAACTAGTCCTTCTATTCAGAAACTAAGCACACCGTCGTATTTGTGAGAAAATTCTGCTTCTTCTGAAGAACACATAAGGCCGCTCAGAAGATGCGACATGGTCGCCTAGAAGAGAATTCGCCAAAATGAAATAGTTTATTAGCTTTCACGCCAAATACCTCAAAATCATTACCATTACATTACGACTACGACTCAGCGCGTTTCATGACGATCATTTTGATACCAAATCTATGTCAATGCTGTTTGTTGCGGAGTAATTACGATTTTTCGAAGGGCATGTCCAGATTAAGTGCATGTAAAATGACTGTGTAGCGACGTTCACTACCGCCGACGTGTCGCGCGACAGCCGCAGCGCGTCATTTTTCATGCACTTAATCTCGACATGTTCGCCGAAAAATCGTCATCACTCCACAACCACAGCTCGCATGGCCATAAGTTTGAAACCAAAGTTATCGTCATGGAATGCGCATTTGCTGAATATGTTAGTTTTGAACGCTGTGGGTGGTCGTCGAGTTATGATTTTGAGGTATTTGGTATGAAAGCTAATAAAGAACTTCATTTTTTGCGAATTCTCTTCTAAGCGACCATGCCGCATCTTCCGACCGGCTTTAGATGTTCTTCGGTACAAAAGAAGTAGAATTTTCTCGCGAATACGGATAGGAGGACTGGTTGTCTCGCAACAGCACATTTTGTGCTTCTATGTCGGACAAAAACACCAGTGTCACAAATTGTAGTAATTTCACTCTCATTCCGAAACAAGACTTCTCAGAGACTATGTTCTATTGAAAAAAAAAAAACATCTGCTTTAACGAGCTCTACAATTCCATATATCGTGCTTTAAATATTCCTGAAACATCCTGTATATATATATATATATATATATATATATATATATATCGTGATTTTTTTCATGTAATATTATAACATTTGTAATGTACTCACAGGCCAATAAGGAATGCTTCGCTACTTAGTGCAGTGGTGTTAAGTGGCATCGAGTGTTAGCTTGTCATAGTTGAAACGTTACGGAGTAATGAAGAAAACGGTTCAAATAAAAATATAGAATTTAAATGATAACTCTTTATTTGAACAAGAAATTTTGTTTTATTGACAACTTCAATTCATTGCACAATAGCTAATTTATACAAGCCTCTATTCCAGCAGTTAAAGATATGCCGCACTTCTTTCTAGAACGTCATTGCCTCCGTGAAGGTGCTTTCATGACAGGAACAAATTTTAGTCATATATATGAGTTTTATTTACCATTCCTTGTGGAATATCTTTTGAATCAGATGCGCTCGCTGTGTAGTATGTTATACAGCGTGCTGCTGGCTTCGTATATAGTTGTATATTATTGCTATGGTATCATTATATGTCTTTTAACAAATATCCTCGTCTGTCGTGCATTCATAATATTAATTGGATTATCACGATGGTTATATTACTACCTATTTACACAATAGTTTGTTTTAGCGGGGCGTCTTCCCATGGTTCCTTACAATCTGCGCCATTTCCCTAGCCTGCGTTTGGTTTCATTTGTTTCCTGCCATAATGGTTTATCACCGAAACCTAATGCGTCGGCTATGGATACTGTTCTCACTCCCCCTAGCTCGTCGCACTTTAGCACGATATGTTTGATGGATTCTTCTTCTATATCACACGCTCTACACCGAACGCTCTCAATTTCCGAGTATCTGGCCGCCAGCAGTCGGGTGTTGAGCATACTGGCCCTACAGTCAGCGAACAGCCCGGACGCTTGCGAGTTCGAATAAAATTTCGGCCGTATTCCTTTTTTTGTTGCCTGTACAATTGCAAAGATGTCTTTCTCTCCATATCCTCTCTCCATCTTTCTTCGGCTGTTTTGACAATTTTCTTCTTCACATCTTTGGTTATCTGTTTATTTGTTATCACATCGTGTTCTTAGAAATCCATCGTATTGCACTTAAATTTGCGTTCAAGGAACTTTAGCCGCCTATCCCATTTGCTTGTATTTTTTCCGCCCAGTTTTGTTCTTCCTCACTTGCGGCTATGTTTTTTAGACGATTCACATACGATATCTTAGCTTGTGCTTCCCTTGCCCAGAAGCTGGAGACTCCAAATCCCCCTTCGATAAATTGTGCTGCACATGTATACCTACATTGCATTGCATGTCGGCCTACTGCACGTTGTATTGTGTCCAATCTGTTTACCATGCTTGCTTCTAAACTCACAATAGCGTTAGCGTACGTCACTGTTGGCACAAACATGCTTTTTCAAAGCTCTTTAGTCACCATGAATCTATTGCAACTCCACAAAGCCTTCTTTCTTACAATCTTTTGACCATTATCAGCTCGTTCTCTTCTTATTGCATGCTAAGCTTTAAAAATATCTGGACTGTTTTCTATTATAACCTCCAAGTATTTGTATGCGTTTTTATATTTTATGTATTTTCCCTGTATCTGTAGCGGCATCTCCATCTGATATCCCCGGAAAATATTACATTTGCCCATTTCTTTTCGTTGAACTCCTGTCCAATATTTTTCGCCGTTTCTCCGCATATTGTTAGCATTATTTGCATTTGGTCAACACCTTCCGCTAAAATCACCATATCGTCTGCAAACAACAGGACACACGGTCAGAGGGATACTATATCATCACCTCTAGCGTATACCATTTTAAAACCAAGATTCGAGAAAACAGTGACACAGAGCAAAGACACCCTTGTCGAAGTCCTTTCCTCAATCTGTAGAAATAAGATGAGTTTGACCCGATTCTTGCAAAGATGTAGCTCCTGTCATATATTTCTTTAAACATACTGACCCATTCCTGTCCTAATCCACCTTCTATCATCTTGTTCCAAAGAGTGTTTCTATCGACCGTATCGTAGGCCCGTCGAATATCTAGGAATGTTGCAACTAAGTTCTGTTTTCTAGATCTGGCCCAATAGATACTTTCCGTTAGTATGAAAAGACTATCCTCTATTCTCCTGCCTGTTCTAAAACCACTCTGCCAGGGTCCTATTAGTTTCATATCTTCCAGCTCGTCCTGTAGCCTGTCTCTAAGAATGGCAGCAAATATCCTGTACACAACGCTTGTTACCGTTATTGGTCTGCGATTGGACAATTTCGTGTTTTCCGCCCCTGGCTTTGGTATGAAGGCGACTCTTCCTGTTAACCATTCTTGAGGGATCTCCTCTCCAGCAAGAATCTTGTTGAATTCACCCGCCAGGTATTCGTACATTGACGTGCCAATATTCTTAATCAATTTTAGCGATACCCCATCCTCTCCACACGCAGTTTTGTCGTCGTTTGATCTAATAACCTGTTCGATCTCTTCTTTACTTGTCCTCCAGCCAATATCCGCTCTTCTTACATGTGTTTGTTGATTTTGTAGTCCACATATTTCAGCGTCAAACATAGTATTTAGTGCCTCATTTATCTCTTGTTGTCTGTATTCCTTTTCCTCTCCTCTTTCGTTATCTCCAGCTATTTCATCCTGCTGTTTTATGTATTTCCAGAAACGTGTCATCCTCTTCCCTGCGCTATTGTTTGTTATGTTTTTAAATCTTTAAGTTTGTCTAATCTTATGGCGTTGGCTATATCCTCGCTTAGTTTCATTTTTACTTCTATGTATTCCCTCCACAGCTTATCTGCTTGCTCCATGTCGTTTTGGCGTACCGCCTTTTGATGTTGTCTGGACAGGTGTCTTCTTTGTTGCAAACCTCTATTTAAACCTTCATTCCACCAAGAGTTGATCGTGTGGCTTGGTGCCAATCTGACAATTGAGTTATCTAGGATTTGCTTTGCCATTCTAATACCTTTTTCATACGGTAGTCCTACCCCAGTTTCTCTCCACTGTTCTAGCCCTTTTGCAAACTTTCTCTTGTCTATTATTTTTGTAGTTTTGTTCTGTTTCCTCTTTAATTTCGGGTGCCTATTCTGACCGTTAAAAGTTGTGGTCAAATTGTGGTCGCTCCCCACATTGTGTTGTTTATCTTCGTCAATACACTTGTTTACAATCCAGTTTTCTGCTCTTTGGTTGGCCAATACATAGTCGACGGTCGACTTCTTTTTTGCCTCTGTATAGGTGAACGTTCCCTCGCATTTCACACTTAGGTTCATATTCTTTGGCTACACAGGTTTTCTAAATCCCTACCCGCCTCATCGGTATTTTTTATCAAAGTAAAACAGATGCGCATTGAAATCCCCTATAATTACGGTTTTTATGTTCTCTTTAACAAGCTTCTTAATTGTTTCATAGAATATCTTGTTTTTGTTTTCTGTGTTGCTGGGTGGCCTGTATCCAACTACAATTCTTAAACAGCCTGGCCGTTTCCCTATTTCCACTGCTATTAGGTCGCTTCCTTCACTTGCCTCAACAACCTCTACATGATGACTTTTTTCTATCAGTACTCCAACTCCTCCGAATCTGTTTTGTGACACTTTTCTGTTTACACCTATCCACCTTACATCCTTATGTAAAGGTGGAGTTTCTATTTGAAGCAAGTGTGTCTCAGTCACAGCTAACACATCCAGACTACTCTCGTTCATTATTCTGTATAGCATCTCCCATTTTTCTTGTTTTCGTTTTCCTCGTATGTTTAAATATCAAATTTTTAGATTTTGTCGGCCGTTCAACCTTGTTCCTCTTCCTCTTCCCCCTCGACGCGTCTTTTTATATTGCTGTGGGTCGGGTTTGGGCCCTCCAACCCCACTTCCCGTGGCGCCAGCATACTCGTATATAACATGAATGCGCAGCGCGATGAGCGAACAACATTGTGATGAAAGTTAGTCTAGCACAAACATAAATACATACATATTGTTTATTTCGCAATAATTTTGCATTTCAAGAAAACATAATTACCGTATAGTCGTCATTATATACAATTTCAGCACTTCAGCGACCGTCCCACCGGGCAAAGACCGCCGATGCGTCTGGCAACTCGCTGCGTGGTATTTAACGCATATCTGCAAACAGAATCGGCAACGACATTGATCGCCAACTTGGTGAAATCCTTGAGTCGAACATACCAAGTTATATTAGCCATGCACAATGTACCTTGTATACACGTGCCGGCTAGTGTATGCCATTCCATCCCAAAGCTCCCTGGCGCGGTACATATCTAACTGCGCTACCTCAGCCGAGGCCTCGGTCACCTTCCCTGCCACTCGAACAAAAATTGCTGAAGTGGTTCTGTAATAGGTGACTTAAACCTGACGCTGATTGTTTCCACTGCCGGTCCGCAACCCGCTAGCAGGTCTTTCTTGCCATCCGCGGCAAGCAAAGAACACGCTTCATATATATTGTGAAGCATTTTTCTAGCTGTGCAAAATTTGCAACTGAAAATGGCCCCACAAACTACCAAGGATGTAACTCAACATTGGCACAATCTTAAGCTCAAAAAGACGCTCTGCAACACTCTCGGGCAGTCGTCGAAGCTCTCTCACCTCTGTGTAAATAGGGGCAATAGCCGAGAGCTGTCGCCGATGTGCTGGGGTGCGAAGATCGTTCTCGTATAGTGTAGTCTGAGACCTAAATACGGGAAGGAGTAGACAAAATTTAGCGGTTGGCCACAACAGGGTATTACGTCTGCTGCAGCCAACCGACCCCCACAGCAAAACTTAATGGCTTTCGTCTTCCATAGATGCTAACTTTCTACGTCATCGACGCGGTCCCGGTGGGTCACTACTATGTCATCCGCATACATAACGACGACGGCGTTTCTAAACTCCTTTCGCACATGACGGGCTAGGTCTGCGATGAGCAAAGAGAAGGCGAGGCAACTGAGAGGGTCCCTTTGAGGAGTCCCTACGTTTTGACTCAGCTGCAAGGTGTCTTCGCCCCTTATATTCACTTCAAGGCGGTCTTCAGCACAGAAGCTGGACAGCACTCGTAGAAAAGAACCACCCACGCCAGCATGTCGAAATGAATCGAGTAGTAAGTGACGGGCCTTTGTCGAAGGCCTTGACACAATCGATAGAGACGGCGTTTAAGTGACCTCCGGGCACAGCCAACACTCGCTCAACTTCCGACTGGAGTACATGAATCGCGTCCTGTGTACCCTCGAGATAATCAGCTTAGCAAACATTTTCTTAAGGGTGCGTTCCGAAGCGATACACCGGTAGATATTTGGGTCGTCCACGTTGTCACCGCATTTGCCCTTGAATAGCAGCGTAAGCCTGGCATCGTGCCAAACCTGAGGTATGTGTCTCCCGCTGAATATCTGATTAAACAGATTACACAACTCCCCCGGTAAAACATCGGACGATTCAGCCCAATGTTCGTAATAGATCCCATCAGGACTACTACACCATCACAACCCGCGCAAGATCTGCACCACTCTTTGCACTGTAACCGGCAAATTCATGTAGTGCTGCTCCAGAGTGAGCTCAATAACTGGGTTAGGCGCGGGGGCGTTTGCATCGAGCAGAAGGGCAGTAAAGTGCTGCCGCAACTGCTCCTTTGTCATGCTGTGCATGCCTTTGCTCAGCCGGCGAACAATGTAGATATGGGGTTTGCGATCTGCTCTCTCAAGCATACGAAACTTCTCTTTATCATCATGTAAAGCACAAATAAGGAGATATTATGTAAGCATGTTTAGTCAATATTCTGGACGTGTGTCACTGCCGATACGGAATGCACTGATATATTTGTAACATCTGAGAACTTCCCTCGCAAAAAATCTTCTTCGAAAAAACAATAATATGCTCAGTGGCACCTGAAAAATACTATCCTATGTACTGAAAAATTGCAATCGCTGACCCGTTATCATATCTAATCAATTTGTCATTTACGGCCGCTAGGTACCCAAAGCGCTTGAATTACAGCGCGACATCCCGTTTTTATTCTGATGACAGGCTCTCAAATAAAAACTACCGCCAGGTTAGCATACCGGCTACAATCTTAAAGATATTTGAGAAGTGCACGTTCGAACAACTCAGGAACCATCTTGAATAGCACAATGTACTCAATCGCTGACGGTTCGGATTCCACTCAAATATAGGCTTTATAAATGACATCCGTCAAAGTCTTGAAAAGAAGAAAACGGTTACTGCGCCTTAATTGGTTTGCAAAAGGCGTTTGATGCCATCGACATCAATATCCTAATTAGCAAACTCGGAGTCTGTGGTGTTGACGAGCGTGTCCAGTCGTAAACACGGTTTTGTACTAATTTTCTAACATAAGCGAACGTACCCAACGAACATTGGGTACGTCCTCTTATGCTCGAAAGACAACAAATGGTACATATCGGGCAGATATTTTAGGTGTCGAGAGCATATTAGTTGGAGTGGCTCAAGGGAGTATCGGCGGCCAACTGGTGTCGGCGATTCCCCACAAGAGGTAGAGAAGATGATTAAGGAAGATCTTAAACGGCTGTCAAATTGGTTTAGAGCCAATTATTCTGCCCCGCGACTGTCTGTTTGCCATGTAGTATGCCTACGTCTTTAGTTATCTGAACTTCGCCCTTAGGAAGACCAAAGCCATGAAAGTTGGCCTTCGGGTTCATCACACAGGAGCGACGTTCAGAGCGCGTACATAAACGAAACAGTACGGACGACACTTGTTTTTCTGTTCGGGTAGGCAATATTTAGTAGGCTATGCCCGAAGACTGTCCGTTATCTCGGTAGTGAGGCACGTCGTGCTTGAGATTGCTCCGGAATTGATGTATGGTCTTGGCAGAGTGTGAAACCACCTGACGCTGGCAATTTTTGCCTACATGAGGGGTGTTTTTCATTATCTATGAATCGAGTGCTTTGTTTGTCTATCCGAGCAAGGAGGCGCTTTGTGCGTGTCATGTCAGACTATCCGCTAGCTTGAACCTTTGGCCTGGTCCTGCGTGTAAGAGTCGCCACGTGTGCGCCAGGTACGCCGCCTTTTCACGAGGTGTACGAGGTGTATGAGCCTGCCGATTCTGTCTGCAGAGGAATGCACAGCACTGAAGCTCAAATGATTGCACTCGTCTACTACAGATTTTATTAAACCACTTTCGGCAGGAGCGCTTTCTCATAAAGTTTACTCGAAGATAGTGACGACACTCCGATGCACATTGAGAGCTTTGATACTATTCTGAAACTCGAATGAAAAAATACGCGAAACGTGTTCTTGTTGCGAACCATTTTGCGGCTGGTCCGCAGAACAGAGAAAGTACCCTTCCTGTTAATCCTAATTGAATGTTTAGCTTTCATTATCTGTTTTTTTAAAGTGTTTTTTAAGTGTTTAATTATCTAGAGCTAACAATAGTTTCTACGTTTACAACAGTACGTTTACAAGCATATGTAAGCAGCCTGATAGATTCAACATGTTCTTTGAGGTCATGACGACTCGCTCTAGTTTAAACATTCAGGCTAAAGCTGTAGCCAGGAAAGAAATCGTAAATAGAATGTTCGCGTGGCGCACAGCCCGCAAGTGCAATCATGTACAGCCAAACAAGTAACTCGCCGCATGGCGCGTTTGTTATCAAGTTTTGAGAATCTTAAATAAAGCCCCCCTGCAAAAGGGTATGTAAATAGAAAATAGTTAGAGTGTGAAACGCATCACCAGAATTTTTTTTAAAAATATTAATGTAATCAATTTGTACTCGTTTTAACCACTGCGTGACATTCAAACACACACACACATATTACAAAAATGTAGATATTGTCAAGCTCGAATGGCCAGCGCCTTTTTATGGTATTGGTTCAAATCACGAGATATCCATCAAAGAAATGCTACGCAACTCCGAGCCTGGGGGTGGGGAGGAATACGGGTTTAGTAAGCTTGTGAGTCCCATACTAGTTGTTGACAGCTGCCAACGACCCATCTGCATTAATTCCCATTCCCGAAGCTTCCCATTAAAAAGTATCTATCGATTATTTATTAGTTTGCATAATTTTGTTTAGCTAAGTCGAGGTGGTCGTCAAGGATCTTATGGAAGAGCACGGTATAGACGCCCAGAGTTTTCTCTAGCGGTGCATATATTATGCTCAAGTTTTTGTTAATCGCTGACGTCACACAAGTCACTCTTTAGTGACACTCGCTGTTTGTGGACGTCATTCACAGGATTTGCCTTACATATTAAAATGTCTAGTTCAAAATCATTCGTGTCATCCATGCACACTCCTCAGTAGTATGGTCGTATGTATTTGAGGTCGATCGAAGCTCTCCGAAAGATTCGAATGTACTGAACCCTCGCTCGTAGTTGTACAAAATAACTTTTCGCAGGCTAATTGTTGGATACGGCAGTTTTGCCACCGATATGCTCGTGTTCGCCATTTTCTCGCAGCGGTGTCTGTGGCACCGACTCCATTCTTTCCATCCAATCAACAAGACAGATGGCGCTATGCGCCAGTGAATGGATATTAATTCACACTCCACTACGCGGCAACGTGCAACAACCTCCTTAGGTCACCAAGTAGGCAGCTGCATATTGTTGTGCAAACGTTTTCGATTTGTAGTTCACTTTTTGAACAAGCATTTCTTTGAGTTTCAGTTTGGCCTTGCCCATAGTTGGTCTCCTGGCTGCTGCATAGTCGCACGTTTGCCGAAAGTAATTGTTGGGTTTCCCAGTTATCTTGGAGTTTCAGAGGTTTTTCGTCCGACCCCAAATTCGAGGGGCTTTGCATCTACACGGCGGCACCTCCAAGTGACTTGGCGCCAAAACAACACAGCAAAGAAGACGCGTATGCAACTTTATTTTCTAGTTAACCAACAAGACCACACTGTTATTGTGCAACGGCTACTTATATGCACTACTAAAACTCCAAAACCGGCACGCACTTAGTCACTCTCCTAAGCCCTTTGAGTACAAATATGTATGTATACAGACCATACTCATAGTTGGTTCTAGTAAAGATCGAAAATGTTAACGCGCAACAGAGAAAACATCACGCAAAGCTCACAAAAAGGCTGCACCAGAACACCTCAAACTCAGACAACAAACGGATATAGGAATATGTTATTTTAACATATTACAATGCGTTTACGTGATTTGGGTTCCTTGCGTAACGTACTCGATTTTAAATCAACCAGTGCTAAGTGAAGCAAGCCTGAATAAGTAACTAAGCATTTAACATGGACATTTTTATTCAAACTAAGTTGTGTGGACACTGGCTTGCCAATTCCTGTCAGAATTGTGTGGAGTTTAAGTTGACGATCGCGTAATGTAAGACTATAATTAAAACAGCGGACTTTTAAATGCAATTTTTGGTAGAACTCTTAAAATTCGAGTAGAGCTGTCTGTAGACGCGGGGGTTCAGCGATACCGTACTTAAGCTATCCACAATAAACACTCTTAGTAAAATGGGAGCGGCAGCCTTATCATCATAAGAGATCATAAGAGGTTTAAAATAGGTTTATTTAGTTTGGGTTCTACGGGGCTGTTGACGAAGTGTAGTTCTTACAGCTCGTAAATACTTTTTCCTATCTAGAAGTTACAGAAACGCCCCAAATCTCGTTCAATAAACATACTTGAGAGATTAGCGGGGTTCCGTTGCTTACAACGCTACTAGGAAAATTGGATGATTTATAGCTAAACATGGCCATGGACGTCTTTGAGAGAAAACTCTTCCTATTATTCGCCATGGTGCCATTCTTTAGACTGTCTAATCTTAAAAGCATAGGCAAAGCACATGCTACATATAAAGCGCGCTATTGGTCTGCCAAGAAAACACGCCTAGACAATTTCCGCTTAAACTTGTCAGAGAACAAGCACTTAATAAGAGCTTTATATTAAAAATAAGTTACGTCAAACGCTTTACCGAAAGTTGTGCTTTAAAAAAGGATACGCATATTTATGGTGTGTGACACAGACTGCTCCATACTAGCATATTAGATATCATTCGTATTCCTCTAGATGTAACCATAGCTGAACATTCTGAAATAGTGCGTTTCGATGAAACTTTGATGTTTATGTTCTAGGTGATAAACGTTGCAGTTGCTTGTTTTCTAATAAATATGGCACATAATACGGACATAATTCATGAAAGCAAAAGCAAAGTGAGTGCTAAAGAGGTTTTAAAGCCTTTTTCTTATTTTTCCTTTCCTGATGACAACGTGTTGAAGCGCAGTCAGATAATGACCAAAACACATTCGATGAGATCGTAACATAATGTCAAAGCCATGTTTGCATGTAAAAGCCTTAACTTTGAATTAAGTCATGAAATGTATTTCAGGGGAGCAGCAGTAATAAATACATATATGCTCATTGTCGTAATGTACGCCGAATATAAACATACATTCAGAAACCACGAGAACGATTTCCAGGACTCACTGGGAGGGTTTCGCCACGGAGAATCTACTTGTTCCAAAAAACTATATATATATATATATATATATGTTTATATATATATATATATATATATATATATATATATACATATATATATATATATATATATATATATATATATATATTATATATATATATATATATATATATATATATATATATATATATATATATGTATATGTATGTATATATATATATATATATATACTGAAGATCCGCATGCATCGATGCAGCAAGGGCAGCCAAGCGTTTGGCGTGCGAGCTGTCAGAGAGTGGAACACTCTTCCGGTTAGCCTGCGTTGTTTGAAATCCTTAAATAACTTCAAGGAGAATTTAAAGTCACACCTATTACCCCGTCAATAATGGATACACTAGTCTTCCTAAATTGACTCTCGCATAGAGGTAAACACAAGTCATTTTATTCCGGCTGCAACTTTTTACCAACACAATGGTAACTGTAGTAGGTTTAAATTACTATATCCTCCTTGCAAATAATTGTAAATGTATGAAACAACATACCATTGTAATTGTGTATCGTATATAATAAATAAATGACCTTGTTCAAAAAAAAATATTTATATATGTATATATATATATATATATATATATATATATATATATATATATATATATATATATATGTATATATATAGTGATTTCGTTCATTGTTAAAGTTGCTTTTGGTCCTGCTCTCAAACACACACATGGGTAAAAAAAATTTGAAGGAGGGTGGATGCTGGCGCGACAAGCATTTTGTTCCGTCGAGTCCCATACCCACTAAACACACCTCCCCCCTTAAGCTTCACACTCTGTCAGCCCGGATCTTAATTTACTAATGCTACAAACTGGCAGAAACTGTGGCGGGTGTCAATCGGATCAAGCGGCCGTGGTCACCCCCGGATTCCCCACCTCATCAGATACGCTTTGCCCATAAACCTGTGAACCCGGTCTTCTGTAAGCAGTGTCGTCTTCTTGCTGTCCGGAAAGTCGCCGAAGCCGTTCTGTTTGGAGATAAACCTTCTTTCTCAGTATCCCTTCAGCCAGTGATTTCCCCCTTTTCCAGTTTTCATCCCATCCGCATGTGTAGTTTGCGAATCCTTTCATGCCCTCTCGGATTGCTTTCTTAACCCTTGCATCTGTCAGCCTATCCATAGTCGCCAGCAGTGCCTCACCGACGGCTAGAGTGTGAAAGACGCCGTCCTCGGCTCCCGTCCGGCAGTGGAGACATGACGCCCAAGGTGCCTTTTGTATCCTATGCAGATACGCCTGAAAATCGCCGTGTCCTGTCAATAATTGCGTCATGTAGTACGTGAGCCCTCCTCCAGGACGCGTGTTCCATTTATTGATTGACACATGGGTCATGTCGCAGATCTTTGCGTCCAATATTAATTCTGACTGCCGTTTTCCAGACGTCTCTACCCTACAGTGGCTACACCTGCTTAACGACAGTTGCAAGTTTGTTTATACAAATAATTGTATTGCAAACGTATATAAAGAAGACAACAAACACTTTATTATATTATATGCTTTATACTAAGGAAGACGATAACGAAAAGTACACTGATTTATATTATTTAGTGCCCGCATCATTGTACGTAGGTACGCATGAATAGAGAAGTATGCACTCAATTGGAAATTTGTATATATATATATATATATATATATATATATATATATATATATATATATATATATATATATATATAGGTGGGACAGAGAGTAACATTCATTTATATCTTTTTAAAAGCCCGCCACGCCTCTGTTAAGTCTGCTTTGTATATGAAACAGACATTTATATAAGCGCAAAAAGCTGTATCTTCGAGAGCTTTGCGAAGTAATTTCATGCGTTGTTCTTACTATAAACACTCTGTCGAACTTGATAACAAAAAAAGTTCAGTTCCGGGCTTTTATATAAATCTAATAAAATTAAATAAAGCTACGTTCCAGCCACTTTAGACTTCTGGACGAAATCGTTCTGTAATGCTCTATTACGCTGAAAGATACGTTGTACGTCGAAATGAACTATGAGGCTTAACGGCCGACTTAGCGTTGAGAGATGTGTGGAATAGGGTATTGTACGCACTCGGCACTAGTGCGTACAATACCCTATTTCACACATCTTACACAAAATAATAGCTTTTTCAATACTGGATATGCGTTTAAAAAACGGAAAAGCACCCCAGAAAACACGCGTCAGAGGTCGCAATGGCCTTTAATGGCTAACATGTGGGAGTTATGAGAACACTGCTTTGCCAGAGAGTCGCACTGCTGAAAGTACCGAGGCTTTTATGCAGTGTTCAACAGAACTGTAACAGCTCTAGTCGCAGCACTTGTGTCACACCTAGAGTTACTGAACGCATAAGAAAAGGTATGCCTAGCAGCGTTATCGAGAAAGCCCCAAGGTTTCCTGGCCACTTAACGATGGCCGTTTATAGCTGCGGTCAGTTATAAACTGCCGACTCACGAACATTAGGGTTTCTATTCGGCCATTGTCCACAAACCCCGAACCCTATTATGATGAATGCATCTAAACTCCTGGTCGTGCTTGCCCCTTTGATCTGCAATGAGTTTATAACAGGCTTGAAGTTTCTAGAATACATTGTTCGTGCCTAGTCATGTCTGATAGACTCTGTCACCACCAGATTCCCTACGTATCCAGGTGGAACTAATCAGGTGGAACGGATGTCTCGACACAGACAATCATTTAGACACTGCAGTACATGTCACACTGGCACAAAAATGAGAGAATATCTAAGGAATAGGTTTACAGCAGGGGAAGGCTTAAGTAAGAGTAAAGACAACTGAATGCGGGTACCTATGCCTGAGCTGGTTCAACAAACCTGTAGAGAAAACAGCCTGACAACAAATATTTGGTTTAGATAGGCAATATCTGCAAGAACGCGTGACGGCTAAAGAAAGCCTTACAACACATGTCTTGTAATATAAGTTACAACTACTCATCGAAAATACGTTCGGTTTACTTTGGCCGACAAATGGAGGCTCTTGTATGCGCTCCGTGTGTGTACTTCTTATACAGCACTAGTGCGGCCGTCGTCACTGCATCTCGTCTTGTTCCATCTCCAGTTCGTTCTTCCGCCTTATAATGTTCTCCATCAAGTATTATATAATTCCTGTTCCGAATTAGGTTCGTCCTGAAATAGGGTGGCAACTAGATCTGTCACCGCCGTGCTCGAGAACTCTGGTGGTGCTGAACACCAGCGGATCTGCTCGTGCGTCCTCGTGGGCAGAGGAAGATCGTATGAGCACATCATTCACCTCACGGGAATCGTACATGACACATTTCGAATCCGGAGCTTCCCTATTCTGTGCTTTTGGTAGTTCCGAAAGCACTCGTGCCTTGTCAACACCTGTGTCAGGTAATAGATGATGAGACGAGAAATGGCCTGGCAGATCCATTATTTCATTCGGGTCGACTCTTCTCGGTACTCGTTGGGCGTCTGCTTCCGAGCTTCCGCCTTCCACGTCCACTCCTGCTTTCTCCGTACGGTTTCTTCAATCAATCTGCGCTGCGGGGACAGCACTGTAGTCTCTGCCACTGAGGCGAGGAGTATCCTCTTGCCGTTCGGTCGCTCCACGTGTCTTTGCCAGTCCGCAGGCGGTCTTTTCAGCCATGGCAGTCACATTTAGTCGTACCTTTTCCGGCCTCGCTAATAAGCACAGCTTCGTCTTTTCTGGCGTCAGCTGAAGACCGTCAGTACTAAATAGACGACGCACATCTACAGAAACGATCGCGGTAGTTAACTGCTAGCTACCAAGCAAACACTGTAAAAACATAGAGAGACGGGAGTCTGTGGCCGCTTAAAGCTTTGAGAGCAGAATAGCTTGTCTATCTGAAATGCAACACGGCCCTATTTGGTCTTTGACTACTGCGAAAAGCTTGGAAAAGTCACTATTCGCGATACAAAATAAAGCCTAACGACTATCGGCTATGAAACCCGTTTATAGAATTATAATCCTTGTGAGCTGAGATAAGTCTCCCCGTTAGGTCAAATGGCATCGTGCCGACTGCATAGGGTCGTGGTAATTAGGTTTTTGCACTCGTTTTAGGATTTTTGTTAATGAATTCCAGTTTGGATCAAAATTCACTTCTATTGATTTTTTCTGCACATAAACCGTATCGAGCGTTTTATATAAAGGCAAACCTTCATCTGTCCGACAATTGTGCTAAGGCAATCACACAAAATGTGGTTCAGTATTAAAGAAAAATACCTTTGTCTCGAAATCTTGTATTATGAATATAAGATAAAATTGCATTTTGTTAGCGGCCTCAAATACAAGACAGATTAGGATATTTAGGCTACCTAAGCGTCGGCCCGGAGCTACATAGACAAAAACTCGTGAACTATAATTAAATTGTAAGTAAGCGCATTCTCTAATTGTCTGCCAAAATAAGAGCACGCGTATTCATTTATCATATATACATAGAACATTTATGTACATTTCATTTCCCTGCTGCCTGGTCTTGTATTCTTGCCGGAACAGATAGTTGGAAACTAGCATTAACAGGAAAATACACATCTGTATTTATGAACAGATTAGCATTCCTGACTATTAGCATCCCTTAGCGCGCGAAGACCCTTCGGAAACGGATAAGTAATTTACTGCTTGACCAAATGTACACATATATATATATATATATATATATATATATATTCTATTTAACATTTATTTCGTTCACATGGTAAGCAACTCGGTTGTCGAGTTTACCAATAACCATTAGAGACCGTTTACACTTGTATGGTGCAAATCAAAGTGCATCGTATTCAATTACGTTTAAAGACGCTCATAGTTTGGTAAAGACTAATACGTACAGCAGGATAAATTGTTGCATTTTTTTTATTCAGACGAGATAATGATGAGTTCTGTCACCACAGAAAGACAGCTTGTCAGAATAGATCATATTCTGGAATAGACTGCTGGATCCAATAGACAGATCTGATTCCATTTAGTCGGTCGCTAGCGAGCTATTGCTATGCAAAGAAGCTTGTAAAAAGTGTTTTGCTGTCGGGCTCTGACAGATAGCACTTGATATCCCTAGAGGTTCACCAGTTATAGCATTTACCGGGACATGCGAAGACGTTGTGGACATTTTTGCGCATTTAACCAAGTCCCCGATGAAAAGGCTAGCGCCGTAAAGCACGTGTGAGCACGAATGGTATACAAAATCCAAGGTGTTGAGATAGCTCTGGTTCAGTTAGATGAGCGAAAATGATATTCTGAGGTCGCTGAAGTTGCGATCGCTGTTTAAGTTCACGTGTATTGTGGATACTCAGATTTCATTCAGTGAAATATAGGCACGTCGTTGCACGAATCAAACAACCACAGTGTGTGTTTGGAGCCGAAGAACCCTGTAACTTAAACCCGCAATGCCCGCGCAATGAAAATCTCTGATCCGGTCGAGCGTAGGTATCACGGGTGACCCGGGGCAGCTCCGTATCGGTTCCGCAGAAAGGTGATCCGCAACGGGCTGCGTTCCTCAACGGCAGGCACAGCGTCGAAATCATGAGTACGCCACAGTAGAAGAATTGGATCGTTGCTGCGATCGAGAGCTGCGCGGGCCTCCACCGGAATGGGCGGAAGTGTAGACTCGTAGTATCCGAATTGTGGAACCGGCCGCGGTTCAGCGAGGTTGTCCTTATAGAGGTTCCGACGTAGTGCTTTAACAAGGATCCGATTTCCGCGGCCACTAATGAGGTAGTCGAGAAAGAGAATCAGATTGCGCAGTACACGCTCGTCGACTGAGCCGGAAACGACATGGCCGTGACTCACAGCGCGAGTCTGCGACTGAAAGATGTCGCATACGAATAGGTCTCCGACGAAGATCGCTGCCAGAGCTTCGCTCGACATGAAGTTCTTGTCCTTGTGAAGCGCGACTTGCTGGAGCATCGATATGCAGTGCACGAAGCATACCATTTGTAAATGGATCTGTGCGTCAGTCTCGCTAGCCATGAGCTCTGCGAGACGTTGCAGCTGCCATTCCTCTGGGCTGTCCAGCGCGCTCAAGCGTTCGGCAATTCTCAGCTGTATTCGTAGCGGCACCAAGGGCTCGCGAAGCGTCTGCAACCAGCGCTTATACAGAGCGCATGCCTCATGCACGTCATCTGCAACTTCAGGGGGTAGCCTGCCCTTGCGTAGAAAGTGGTCGCCGATGACACGTCGCATGCTCGATCGACCCGACTCGCGAAACACGAACGGGGTGTCCGCTCGAATCAAGATAGCCCTAGACAAGCTCTCCATGACGTAGGGTACCTCGTATCCGGACAGATAAAAGTTCAAATCCTGCAAAACAAGGCTGCTCGTTAGTACGTGATATATATACCATACATATCCCAGAAAGGGTAAGTTGGTTGATGATAAGACAAGAACCCGAAAGACAATGTTATGTACTAAAAAAATACAAGCCATCACCATTTGATGACGCCCTTTAACCAGCATATATACAGGGTGTCCCTATTTGTGTGTCCAAAACGCTAGGGTATGGTCAAACTCGGTGAGCAAATCATTTTTGCCAATGGGTGGAAGCCGGGAAAACGTTTTGTTTAGGAGTGAGGATGAAATTTATAAAAGCAGTTATTCTGTCTTTTTTCTCCTACATAGTTTTGCAAAATCTACGTTTGCGGGGGAACCAGTCAGCGCACAAAGGAACCGATCATACCGGCGTGTTTGGCGGAAAATTCTGCACAATAGAGTATACATTACTAGCTTGCGTAGCAAAAAGCGAATAGCCAGATTAAGGAAAGTCATAAAAAGTCAAAATGTTACGTTAACGCTTTTTTGTGCAACATCGTAATTTTTTCCATTACGACCAAAAATGCACGTCCAAAAGACTACTCTCAGGCAATAGCAGATTTAATGCCCACTACATTCGTACCAAAGTGATGGTGCTGCGTTACGTAGTTGCCAAGTAACTAAGCTTTTTCGACAGTCATATCGAGAGCGAAGGCATGCATACTTGCTTAGGGTGTATGAGAAAGTTAGGTACATATTTTGAGGTTTGGTAGAACTCAGCAAGAGAATAATTTTTTCTAATGGAAAGAGGGGGCGGAAACGTCTTGGCAAAATGCTACGGTTCTGGACGTGAAAACTTCAACGTGAAACATAACAACTATGACTGTCGAAAAAGCTTAGTTACTTGGCAACTACGTAACGCAGCACCATCACTTTGGTACGAATGTAGTGGGCATTAAATCTGCTATTGCCTGAGAGTAATCTTTTGGACGTGCATTTTTGGTCGTAATGGAAAAAATTACGATGTTGCACAAAAAAGCGTTAACGTAACATTTTGACTTTTTATGACTTTTCTTAATCTGGCTATTCGCTTTTTGCTACGCAAGCTAGTAATGTATACTTTATTGTGCAGAATTTTCCGCCAAACACGCCGGTATGATCGGTTTCTTTGTGCGCTGACTGGTTCTCCCGCAAACGTAGATTTTGCACAACTATGTAGGAGAAAAAAGACAGAATAACTGCTTTTATAAATTTCATTCTCACTCCTAAACAAAACGTTTTCCCGGCTTCCACCCATTGGCAAAAATGATTTTCTCACCGAGTTTGACCATACCCTAGCGTTTTGGACACACAAATAGGAACGCCCTGTATATATATATATATATATATATACCGATATTCTGCATACGAAGTTATATATATATATATATATATATATATATTTATATTTTTATTTGGCATTAGCCACATGTTAACGTGTTCATACACTTACTCTTGCTAAGGAGAAACACATTACTTTATTTAGACTAGCCAGGATAGCCATTGACATGCTCAACCCATATGGAAGTCTTCTATTATTCTAAGAATTACTCAGTGTTGCCTAACTTAGTACTTCTTCTCAAATATGAACTCTATTAAGAGTAAAATTGGGAGATGCTCTTTTTGCATAGATTAACCAATCGTCGAGCTACTCGCCACGAGAGGGCGTTATATTTATCTTAGGTAACATGCTAGCAGCATACCTGTAGCGTGTCGTTAGCAGCTGTATCTTATCGAATGTTAAATATAACATATTAGTAACTCGTACACAACGGTTAGGGCATGATGCTAGGGTCACTTTTAAAAATAGCGTGACATGTCTCCGAACCGAAGAGCGTTGTGGTTCATGTGGAAATACTTAGGTTTTGTTAGACAAGAACACTAAATCCTCCTTCCTTGATTATTTGTATGCGGATTGAAAGTTAAAGGCTAGATAACGTTTTACTAGGTTAGTGTAGTCACGCTATTATTATTTAGGAGTGTCTACAGTGAAATCGTACAAGCAAATGGAGTGCCGTCTGTACTATACGGAAAGCCAAAGGAAAAAGATGTATGCATGTGGTTTGCGATTGTGACACCAACCAACCAACCTTATTGCAGGGCACAAGCTTGTTTTTAGCCAGGGTCCTTGAAAGATAGCTTTCGTCTTGAGAAAACACCTTTTCCATCCATTTTCGTGCTGCGTTCCGAACACCCATGACGACGGCAGCTGTCACAGCCAAGCGATGTTGGAGTGTGAAATAAAAAAAAAGAGTTGGTCGTTCTACATGCGCTGCTATCAACCACTCCGTCGTATCAAGTTCGTCCAATTCACTACTGCACTACTGTTCGTCTATGCTGATGCGATGGCACTCAGCCATTCGAGTTCGGGGTCCGTTTTAGGCCAACTAGGAGCGGAGCAGTTGCGGACGCTGTCGTCTATCGAGTCGTGACTGACTCCCTCGCCCCCAGAAGGCAGCGGAACCTAACGCGGCGAATGGGTGCTGACGCTCTATGACTGACTGAGCGATTGCAATTTGAGGTAACGTCAGCTATTTGAGGTTTGACGTCAGCAGCACCGCCGACATCACACCGAACACAAAACAAGCGACGACCAGCGGCGTCGACTCGGTGTGCCGATACTGTACGCGCGTCGCGCGTATCGTAGCGGTACCAACGAAGCGTATCGTTGGGTAGCCACATAAATGTGCCAGAATCCTGTCAACCTGTGTTCACTGTTTAGTTGCTGGGCGGCCTGTCGCTGCCACCAACCGACAATAACAAATCAGTTCAATATGCTCTAACAAACCAGCTCAATATACTCGAACAAATCAGCTAAATATCGACTTTAACAAATCAGCTAAATATATGCTCTAACAGTGCAGCTCAACGTAACCACGACAACACAACGATTGTCGTCATTCTTGTTCTAGACACTGTCATCGAGCGTGCAGACAAATGTGATATGTGTACGGACATATTCATGCGTGCATACAGACGCTGAAACGTGCAGATATTGGTGCTGGTTAGACATCGCTGTTGGTGGTGGTGCTGCTGCTGCTGCTGTGGTCGCTGGGGAAATGCGAGGGCGTCGCGATCCTTTGAACTTTACGCACGTTCCTATTAAGCTTGATTACGACCAAGTGGTGTCGCTTGCGCTAACTTGATGCGAGGTTGTCGGTGGCGTGCTACTCTAGACGCTGCAGACAGGGCTGCAGCGTTCAAATCTGTATGGACTATTTCAAACTTTTTTGTTTTTATTTATTACCTAAATAAAACAACCCTCCTCCGCCTTTAGGATCCGCCGGTTGGCCTTGCACCTGCAACAAGATAGACAGAGCTCGCTCCACTATCGCAGTAGGTAGGAAGAAAACTGCAAGCACGTAGTGGAAACTAAACTAGTGAGCAGCGAAACGCAAAAAATGCCAGCGAACGTGAGGCTGGAGCATATACGCATGTTACTGGTTTGAATACATCTAGGCTATTATGAGAGGAAATTAATTAGCTCATGCATATTTTTTTCACATTTATTTAGTGGAGGATACAAGGCGGATAGACGACAGTATGAAACTAGCTGAAATGCAAAACAGTTTCAGTTAGCGCTATTTATTTACGTTATCTAGTTAACAGGAGTGAAGCAACTGACGTGCCACTAAAGACGACCATAAATATTCTTAATGCGACTCCAATGGTAAAATTCGACTGTTCGGATTTCATTTATTTAATGCTTGCGCTTATCCTATATAGATCCGAAGAATAATACCATGAATCATTTTAGTACATGTTAGCGTTCGCATCCACGTGCCTCCCAAGCCACTAGACACGAGCAAATAGGACAAGAAATCTCAACGAACAGTATTTTGTTCATTACACGCGTTCTCCTTCTGAGTCGTTAGAACTGTCCGCCTTTCCGGAACGATGTGGCAACTAGTTTCTTCCGTAAGGGTCACTCATCGGATCAGTTGGGTTTCATCATTGGCACAACTGTATTATGCGGCAAGACAATACAACCTCAAGCTGCATGCTATATTTCATTCACACAATATGTATAGGTCGATGTATATATCTGCAACAACGTTTTCTGAGCAACACCCACAATCATTCCACAATCATTTGACTGTTTGCTTCGTTCTGATTTGTATTGTGATGTTTCTAACATTGATGGCGTTTCAAATTGCAATCGCTGTGGACATTGTATCGTGGTTGTGTGTTTTATTTCTGCTTACCTTTTCCCAATTTGTTTAACACACGTTCATCGTCCAAAAATGCTAATTCCATTGGCTGTTTTGGTATGTGTTTAGCTCGCTGTGGTGCATATTTTTTCGTCCTGGTTGGTATAAGTTAATGAAACAAATAATTTATATAAACATCCAAATCAGCTGAAAGTCATGTCTTTTTATTTTTGTTGGTGGGTGTCAGCCCCTTGTTTCACTAGTGCAGTTGTTTGTTTAGTTTCCTAAGATATATTGTAACGTACCTCTCAAAGAGTGTAGCTTAGTGCATGTTCAGAAGGCACACTTGGATAGATGTTTGAAAAAAGAGGACATAATATACAGCGTCTCAGCCAGTTACAGTCGCTGATTCGCTTAAGGGCTTTTTATTAAGTAAATCTTAAATGCTGTAAGCTCTTAGTCTTCCATTTTTTGATGAGCAGTAAACTTGTTGAACAATTATTGTTGTCCGTATTCGCCATTGCTCATTTGTTCTTCAATTATTTTTTTCGTAGATTGGTCTGATGCAGACGAGCCATTGATTTATCTTCTTTGGGAGTTATTTTTTCACTTTTTTGCAGCTTTTCGTTTTTACTTGTTATATACTTGAGAGGCATGCATCGTTTTCATCGGGCGCTCACCCTTTTTACCTATCTATCGATGTCCGCATGAAGGTGTTGTCCCCCGAACCACTTCTCTTCTGCACTTTACAATTCTGCTCAATTACATTTCTTACACGTTGGTTGTAGCAATCTATACATTAGCGTAGAAGTAGCAAACAATCCATGATCGCGACTGTTCAGAAACGCGACTTCCCTGTATTTTAATTAATGACGAATGAAGAAAATATGTTTTATATGGTGACTGCGCCCTACAGTGTGTCCTGAAGCATTTAATCCAATTCATGCCCTGAAGCGTATTTATAAACGTTTTCGTTGAGGTTCCGCTGGACATGGTACTTAGGATTATTTTCATTCTGTCGGGTATTTTCTTTCTAAGTTCGTGGCAATCAACAGGTGGATTTTTGTATTTGCGGACACCTTGCGAATCCCCAAATAGTGCTCCTGTTCGTGGCCCACCATAGCTTGTGTGAGTGAGGTGGTACGACAGTTTGTCATATTTAGGTCCATAGCCCTGGCATGCTTCGTAAGAGTTATATGGCATCTGTTTGAATGAATGTTCAGCTGACCGCATCGGTTTCTCCCGATCCGCCGGGTTGTCTTACTCTTCCCTGCGGCAAGTGGAAAAAAGTTTTGCTTCATGCAGGCTCCATGCGGGCTTTTCTAAATTAGGCATCAATACCATCCTAGCCGCCTTCCGTTTTTTGGGGAATTTTCCTTACACCAGAAGTTTGTCAACGACTCTTTTGAACGCTTCAGGTTTATCTACAAGTAGGGGTTTCGGATAGAGTTCCGTCGATCAGGAGCTTTACCGCTCTTGAGGCTGTGCCCGGCCGCAACAGTTTCTACTACCGTCGTGAGAGGTTCTCTTCTGGTTCCACGCATTCACGCTCAAACGCATTGCTAAAAAAAGCTACTCGACGAGTTGACCTAGCAGTTTATCAGGTAGCTTGAGCGCAGTAAGTCCGATATTTTTCACCAAGACATTGTAGCTTCTGCCTGATGATTTTGCATGCCAGGCTTTTTTTAAGCCTCGTATACACCCGCTTTGCTCGCCTGCATTCTATCTGTGCGGTGTCATTGGCGCGTTCCACCGGTGAATAGATTAATGGTTTAGGCTTCTTGGGTAGACCACGAGAGACACTTTTTCACAGGCTTTCTAAAGTAGGGCACGGCAGGTATTTGCGCCTGGACTGCCTGGAAATGCTTGCCGCTGCTTTTGCAGGGCTGCTGATGGTTACTTGCATTACTAGCCAGCCACTTGATAGTGCGCTTCCGTTGCTTACATTTGTAAACGCTCCTCTTGTAAACAGGGCAGTCGGTGGTCGCATTCCCACCTATTGGCGACGGGTTCTGTGCACTGACTTGTGCATTGTGCAATTTTGGCGCTGCAGAAAAGCAGCAGGAAAGAGGTTCAAATTAATCTCAATCACTCCAATTGGATTTTGCGGTAGCTAATGTGTTCTTTTCTAGGTTTTTGGGGAATCTAGCGCGGCTAATACGGCTGCCACCACCCACTTCTCGAAGTTTCTCGACCTTTATGGCCTCAAGCTTAAACCCCTCCACATTTTCGAGCAGAAAAGCCCCGATTTCTTGCGCAGTGCTTACTTCACCTGAGTAGTGTCAACGCTTGCATGGTACTTCAGCTGCAAAATCAGTTTTTTTCCGTTCTACCAGTATGCTGCCCTTGTCCAGGTTCGTGTTCTGTAAGACGAATGATAGCCAGTCTTCTTTGTCTAGGTTAACAGCCTCAGCAGCTTATCCCCGATTTGGCGCGTTTGCTATTATTCTTCCACTTTGTCGGCCTTTTTGACTCGACTAGCTCGTAACTCTGTCTTAAGTTGTTCTGCGACCACTGCCTTCGTCATAAATCGTAAGAGATCAGCAGCTGCATGTTTGATCTTAACTTGATTGTTTTCAATTGCTGTTGCCATTTTCTCAAGGTTAGTCACAATTTCTACTAAGATATCCACGTTCTGGTCCTAATCTTCGTTACTGTTTAAAACAGTGGCGGCTTCTTTCTCCGATTTGTGCTTCTTGTTCCTATTCTTGATCTTCTGATTCAGATTCTGTCGGCGTCGGCTTTTATTTTTTTAGTCCCGCCTGGCAATGACTGCAGCCTGGTCAGACATCTTCGTAAGCCGCTCGGGCCTCTTAGCGCTCCGATCCTCTGCGATGCGTTTAATGGTGTAGCTGTTGTTGTTGTTGCAGTTTTTTTTTGCACTTAGGTTGAGTGGAAATTCCTCTCGCCAGCGTCAAGTTATTAGTGTTTCTCTGATCTGTATGCTAGATCATCATTATCTTTTATCTTTCTATTTCCTTTTTATATAAAGTTTATCGTTAATCCGCCCAGTCCGGTGAGAGACCCCAAGATTTCTGGGCGTAAGCCAGGAGAGCGCTCCTGGTATCCTGTATTATACCCCGGTCTGGTGCGCCGACCAGCTTATATAGTAACTGAACCATCCTCCATGGCGTCTCCAAAGGTACTCAGTACCCATTTCCATGTTTTTAGATTTTTCCTTTCATGCAGCTTTGCATGGATTAACCAAGCGCTTGAGCCTAAATGCCTATATCCGAAAGAGCAAGGTATATTGGACTGAACTGAAACATATAGCTTTATTCATGCGTACTTGCAAATACACTCAAAAACATGTAGCCTCTGTACTGCGGAGGTTTCCCAGAGGCTAGATCGGAAATCTTGTACTCGTTACATGGAATAATAATAATAATAATAATAATAATAGTAATAATAATAATAATAGTAATAATAATAATAATAATAATAATAATAATAATAATAATAATAATAATAATAATAATAATAATAATAATAATCTACACGAGCAACTGAGCCGGGTCCCCCAGAGCGTCCCGGCCCAAGCGTGATACCTGAGCCCGGCTCTGCGACAGTACCGAAGTCACAGGGGACCAACAGGGTTACTTGTAATCTTTGTCGCCAGACTTTTACTAGTCGAGGTCTCCGTAGACACGTCACCGTCAAACATGGGGGCGCGGACACCACACATATCCGTGACGAAGCCATGAACGAGTCCAACCCAGACCTCACGGAGCTCATTCAATCCTTCATGAAAAGTCGGAAGCTGGTACGAATCCTTCCGAAAGCAGTAAGGAAATCGGTGGCTGACGCCTTATCGGAGGTGTGCTCAAGAGCAGCCCTGGACAACGACGACGCTGCCTGGCTTGGGCTGTTCTCGTTCGCCTCAGTTGTGTTGAGGTTACCAGTAGGCCGCAGGGATACACGCTCCCTGACAGTTATCATCAGAAAGAACCTGGTGGAATGTCAACGTGGAGTCCGGCTGACTCACCTGGCTTCCTCGTCTGATACAGACGAGTCAGGCCCTAGTGTTGAGCGGATTCGTCCAAACGCGCGAGCCGTGCTGGCCAAACTATCCGACGGGGACGCTGCAGGGGCAGCCCGCCTCCTTCTATCTGATGACGTTATGGTTGATGAGCCAGCTGCTATAGCATCGTTACGGGCGAAGCACCCCGTCGGACAGTCGGACCTGGTTTGGCCGTCCTTCCCCTCTCAACAGCTCATGCCTTCTTCCACCTTGGCTGAGGATGTGCGCTACGCGGTGGGTTCATTTTCGAAGAGCTCGAGTGCCGGCCTAGATTTCATCCGGCCCCGTCTGCTGCAAGACCTTCTTTCACCGAGTCTTGGCAGCTCGTCCGAGACACTTGGCAAAGCGCTGGCAAAGCTGATTGACGTACTGCGCTCGGGAGCCCCACATCCTGGGTGGCGTCCTCTCATTTTTGGGGCGAGGCTGTTCGCACTGAAGAAGAATGACGGCTCATTAAGACCCATCGCCTGTTCATCGGTGATACGCAGGGTTGCGGCGAAACTGGCAGTGAGGGACTCCAGAGATGTCATCCGCCGGGTTATAGGGCGTCACCAGTTGGGTTTCTATACCAAGCGGGGTGCAGAAATAATGGTCCACGCTACCGTACTAGTCAAACTGGATTTTAAGAACGCGTTCAACACCGCGAAAAGAGATCACTTGCTAAAAACAGTTGCAGAAGAAGCTCCCGCCATCTACCATCAAGTCAAACTGGCCTACGGTGATCCATCACACCTGGTCTTACCCTCGGCATTGCTTACCTCGGCTGTGGGTGTCCAGCAGGGAGACCCCCTCGCTTCCCCTTTGTTCTGCCTTGCCGTGAAAGATCTGGTCAACTCTCTCGAAAGTCTACTTAACCTGTGGTATTTGGACGATGGTGTCATAGAAGGTAGCGCCAGTACAGTATGTGAGGACATAAAGAAAATACTTCGCTACATGCAGCGGCCTAGAATTGAACCCGACCAAGTGTGAGGTCCATATAAAAGGAATGGGCGCAAATGATACCCCTGTCATCCTGGGTTTACTTCCGGGGTGCCGCGTAACTGGCGACGACCTAGACCTTCTTGGGGTGCCTTTATCCTCTGACAACCTTACCTCGACGATCAAGCGATGGAGAGAAAAACTCCAGGTCGGTCTTAACCGCCTCCCTCAGCTTGGCGCTCATAGGGGATTGTACCTTCTACGCTCGTGCTTCTCCGCTTCGAATCTGAACTACCTGTTCAGAGGTGTCAATTGTATAGCCTTTTCATCTCACTTGGACGAACTAAATGTGAAGCAAGGCAACGCGTTAGAATCTACACTTAACCTGCGGCTACGGGGCGACCCCTTAACCCAAGCATCACTACCGGTCGCAAGAGCCGGGTTGGGACTCCCCGAGGCAGTTTGCCTTTCAGTTGCGGCGCATATTGCCTCCCTGCATTTAGCGATCAGTGACATCGAGGCTATCCTAGACCCCCAGGCTGTAGCGCATTTCCGATCTACGTTGGAGAAAACCCAAGGTGAAGCCATCGCATTTTGTGGGGCTCTCCCGGAGACCCCTTCTCTTCAGTCTGCATGGTCAGATTTGGCACACGACCATCGATGGAGCGACCTGTGGAGCCCAGCAACTTCCGACGCTGACAAAGCGAGGTTACAAGCCTTCTCCTTGCCGGGTGCAAGCGTATGGCTACACGCCCTCCCGAGACCTCAACTGGGTACCCTTTTAGACGATGAGTCTACACAAATATTAGTCGGTTTGAGAGTGGGAGCAGAACTGGTTGCCCCCCATCGCTGTGGTTGTGGTGACGAAGTCGACTCCCTAGGCCACCACGGTCTTTCTTGCGCCCAGAGTTCAGGCAGGATCGCACGTCACTCGGCCCTGAACGAGACGTTCTGCAGAGGATTACGGTTGGCAGGCTATTCATGTGTGCTGGAGCCCCCCGGTTTAGTCAGAGATGACGGAAAAAGGCCTGACGGAGTGACTCTGACCCCATTCGATCGGGGCCAGATGCTGGTGTGGGATGCGACTGTTACCGACTCTTTAGCCCCTTCAATGGTCGGTACTGGCGCAGCCCCCCTGGGCATGCGGTTGTTTTAGCGGGCTATGTCGGTCCATAATAATAATAATAATAATAATTCGATTGGACCTCGAAGAATTCTTGAGACGATCACAGTTAAGCGCAACGCCCTTTTGCGGATCAAACCCCGCCTCATCGCAATGCACCCGCAGGCAGCTCTTTGTCTCTGAAGGTATAGCGTAGGCTCGCCAAGGCTGAATTACATCCTGCGGACCTCCCCAGCGAGCAACGAGCGGGCCGGCCTGCAGGACTTCGACGACACCGCAAGGGAAATTCTAGGCGAAGTTCTGAACGTCACTCTGAATAACCATACCTGGCAAAGGGCAACCCTTCCCCTTAGGGAAGGAAGGCTTGGCATCAGGTCCGTGACGGAGCTTGCGCCTGTATGTTATGCAGCTTCGCTACTAGAATTTGCACAACTCGCTGGGACCCTCGTCGAGCCTACTATTCGTCATGTAATACAAGTGACGAAAGACGAGGCCGAGCTAGCTGCAAGATACGTCATAGGCCCTGGTCCCTGGGAGGAGCGCCCTACACAGCATACGCTTGACGGTTATAGGTGCAACATTGTGGGTCGAAATTTTCTCGATAGCATGCAATCCCTCACAAAGAGAGCGGTTTTTATAGCTGTCCGAGACACCTTTAGTAGCGGATACCTAAGGGCGTACCCTCGCCGCAGCTGGGCACCATGCTGGACAATACCTTCTTCCGCATGGTGACAGCGCTCCGAATTGGAGCTCCCATATGCGAGCCATACACCTGCTCAGCCTGTGGGACGCCTGAAGAGAGTAACGGCCTTCACTCCCTGAGCTGCATCAAAAGCCAAGGAAGAGCCGCTAGGCACGCGGAACTTAACTCGATCATAAGGAGAGCCCTGCGTTGTGCAGGCATACCGAGTACGCTGGAGCCCAGATTCGATCCAAGCAGTGACAGGAGGCCCGACGGAGTCACTATTCCATTGTGGTCTTCGTAAGTGTCTGGCATGGGATACAACAGTATCCTGTACTGTTGTCCCGTCCTACCTGCAACACAGTGCCCTTGAGGCCGCCTGGGTCGCCGAACATGCAGATCGAGAAAAAAGACGAAAGTACAGTGACTTAGAACCCAGATACCACGTCGTGCCTATTGCTATGGAAACACTAGGTCCCGCTAGTAAAGGCACAAGAAGATTCATTAAAGAGCTTGGCGAGTGGATACAGGAAAACACAGGCGACCGACAAGAAAGCGAGTTCCTGCGGCAGTTGCTCTCGCTGGCGGTGTGCAGAGGCAACGCTGCCTGTATAATCGGGTCAATGCTTTGAGAGGAAGAGACTGCTACCGAGATATTTAATTATATATAATCATAAATAATAATAATAATAATAATAATCAATGACAAATTTTCAAGTAAAGTCA
This sequence comes from Dermanyssus gallinae, assembly GCA_003439945.1. Classification (NCBI taxonomy): domain Eukaryota; kingdom Metazoa; phylum Arthropoda; class Arachnida; order Mesostigmata; family Dermanyssidae; genus Dermanyssus; species Dermanyssus gallinae. Next base: position 19,830 of record QVRM01002120.1, on the reverse strand, counting down.
ACCAAAGTTAAAAACTTATATTGTTAACAAGAGGGGACGCCGATAAAAAGAAACTACAAGGAAGAGACACATTTTCTAAAACTTCCCTTAAAGGACGAACAATCGGGAATGGTAGCAACGGCGGGAGAAATTCTGTTCCAAGCAATAAATATTAATAAGGCAGTAAAGTGGCGTAGTTCATTCTCAAAAAAGCGTGTTGGCGGAAGAGTAATGCCGATGCAAGGTCGCCTGTGCCGGAGGGTGTACTGTGCAGCAATAGAATGATCTGGGATAGGTTGCCAGCGTCCCTAGGAGTCCGGGCGGACGTCGAATCCAGCACTCAAAGTAGTGCCACACATTTCCAAGTTCTGAAGGTGGAAAGGATTGAGGTTTTAGTGTTGGTTCCATTGAATGAGGTTTTTAGTGAAAGTCCCACATTAGGTGCTGTCAGTTACCGATAGTGCATTAGCGCTTCCAAACGTCCCATATCCAAAAATTCGTCTCTGAGATTGTTGTTGACTTTGTAAACAAAATTGGCAGCTCGAAAACATATCAGATTAAAACAACCGTGCTCTTTAGGTAGGAATCGGACTGATTATCTACTTTGCAGACCAAACATCGCGCAAAAGGCTTTGTTTTGCAGAGACTGAAGTGCAACGATGACAGTTTGGTAAGTCCTACCCTAACTAGCGCTTTATACACCAAAATGAGAATAGAGACCTAAAGCCCACGAAGTGGACGATGGGCAAGTGCAGCAACAGTAGGTGTGTTTTTATGTTGGAGAATGTTAGCGTGGCTGTTTCTGACAGGAAGAGGCCGATTCTGGAGATACGACCAAATCCAAGAACAACAACCATTATCTAAACCTAAGGATCAAAGGATTACGATCAAAATTTAAAAATCGACACAACCGAAATGCATGCTAATATCCACTGCAATAGCGAGACATCCGTTAATCTAATCGAAAGACTCCAAGATGGTCTGGTAGATAAAAGCATTAGCGGTTCGATAGATCTTCTCGTACGAAAACTAAATCGTCTAAGTGAAAGGAAATTAATAGAGTCGACACGTGCCAAGCCTGCATCAAAATACATTCTTCAAATGCCATGGCGAGAAAAGGAGTCAAGCTGATTGACCGATAGCTGCCAGCATCTTGGCGAGATCATTTACTTCTGTAAAGAGCAATTATACAGGTCGTCTCGAAACTACGTGGAAAAATGCCAGTTGCAATAGATACATTAAATATATGAGCAATTGACATCGACCGATATCACGTAATGAAATGTATAAAACTAAACACCACCTCATTAACGAATGCTGTAATAGACGTACTTGAGCGGAATAACCCGTAAATATTGTGAAAGTCTACCAATAATAGTGAATAAACGTCAACAAATATATGGGCGATGGCAAAAGCGAGCAAGAAAATACAATTTTTAACTACATTGGAAGGCACTTTAGTGGCCGCGCATTTGTTGATTACTTGAACTACAGCAGTCGGCAAAATATGTCGAAGTTGAAAGTATACATCTGGTGGGAAAAGCAGATAGTCGTGCAAGCTGCCATGGCAAGGGGGAAGACCTGCAACGTCTTGATCGCCAATAGTCGCAGAATGTTGTGTCAAGATGGAACATGCACCAGCGGAACCGTTTATAGTGCTGCCGTCGGGCGCGATGTTAGACTTCGGAACATTTATGTTTCTAGAACGGCCAATATCCTTGTATATTGACATACTTCCAAAGACCACCGGAAGCCTCAATGATACTCTTTAAATTCAGACTTAAGTAGCGCCCTGTGTTTGGATACCAACTTGTAGCGTTCAGGTGTTGGTTGGACTAATCACGAACATACGTACGGCCAACGAAGGTAAGATCTTTTTGCAAACGTAAGAGAGCTGATGAGCGCTAGACATGCTATGTGTCGCCAACAACAACTCTGAGGGGTCCATCATGTGGGCCTAGCAGCCCTTCATGCGTATACTCGTATATGAGATTTTTAGCCTGAGACCAATTATTCGCCGACACAAATGAAAAGTTGCGTCCGCGCCGACGAGCCTACACATGTACTGCCCGAATAGCTGCATCCGGAAAAGAAAAATAATGATTTATCATACCTCAATGAAATCGGAAACGCACACAAAAACACCACCTTCATCCCTAGAAACACACAATCTGTACCCCTAAATATTATATAGTCGTTCCTCGTGGAGGCGAAGCCACGTTTCACATATGCAAACAAAGGCCGGGTAATCAAGCCTCTCACCTTGACTGTTTTCGAAAACCAGGAGAGGCTAATCCGGGCTGCAACTGTGAGTGACCCCTTGCTCTTTCAATGGTCAGTGACGAAGGTCTATAGGGCGACTATGCCGTAAACACATCAGAGGCAAGCACATACCGGAACTATTCGGCTATAAAAAATCCGATGGACGTTTACTCATTTTCATTCGAGACACTGGGCGAGCCCGGACATATGAGAAGTTAATTATCACAATAAGCGATAACATTATCGTGGCTTACGTTGATCCGCGTGCTCAAAACATATCCCAACATATGTTAGTTCGATATATATATATTCTTTTTCTTCATTAATTTAGGCCCCGTGTCCGTTTTTTTTTTCGTGTTATGGCCGATTTTTTGTACACTAGTCTGGCATTCACCTTGCCTAATAAATTGGAAACTGTGAAAACCAATTTAAGAGTGGACGGTCTGGGTCTCGAACCCAAGCCTCCCAAATGCAAGGCAAAGGCTTTGTCACTAAGCCATCTTTCTCGGTATATATATATATATATGTGTGTGTATTAGTAATAGCGTATATATATATGTGTGTTAGTAATAGCAGTCCGTATCGACCCGATGTCTTTAGATACGTCTCCGCTCCTGTCGTACCTTAGGAGCCCGCCTGGCGGGCGCCTCAGTGTCTCCTTATTAGCCGTCCAAGTCATACACATGACGTTGCCTGGATCCGTTTCGTGGTGCAGCAGGCGGGGGAAGTGGGCTACTCGTACAACGTCATTTCCTCTCCCGGTCTCACTGTGTTTCTCTGACGCATTTGCCTTCGATGCGTCCGACTCAGCAATTCTTGCTCGCCCTGCACGGTCTCACCCTGATTGTTATGACGAAGACGGGCCCAAGCAATGATTTATGAGCGAACCTGAGCGGGTGTCGCGGGAAGGTGGGGGCTCAGTGGTGTGTTGATACAAAGAAGACGATGACATGGCCTTTGTGTAGCGGCGTCACTGTCAGCCAATAATGCAGAACTACCTCGCACCGTTGCGGGCCGAACGGCGCCTCCCCCCGCCGCTTTTCCCTTTCCCGTTCATATTTCTGCCCCGTTCCCACTTGGCCGTTGAGGAACCCAGCAGTCTACGAGTTGTTGTACGAGTCGTGTTGAGCGAGGAGCAACTTGAAAAGCGCCAGTGGAAGGGCTTGTTGGTGCTTTGTTGCCATTCACTCGTGGTGTTTCCCTCGCACTTCCGTCATAGTCGAGCACCAACGACTTTCGTTGATATCGGCGCCTGCCGATCGCAATTGGCCGCTAATGTGACGACAGCATGATCGGTAACGAGTCATCCATGTTCTAGCCATCCATGTGCGTTTTGTCACTCTCAAGCAATTCTGTCATGACGTTGGCTGTAGGGCGTTGTACCGAACAAGCGTGCTTGTTTTTGCTTTGTATTCGATGCGCTTTAGTAACGACACACATTATTGAAAGTATGCAGACTCTCTTTTATATGCGCATGGTGTATATGATATGATAATTTTAAAAAAAACGGACCTAAAACGCCTTCACTCGTCGCTGTAGAAGCCACCCATATACAGAATTTATAGTGTGTAATGTTGTATTTGAAAATATAAGATGGCTGAATTATTTTTTGTTAAGTCTAAATGGTCAAATCAATTCGTTCGTATATATATATATATATATATATATATATATTGCCAAAATGTGCTATTTATCGTTAAGATATTTTATGAAAAACGACGGTTTATACACACATACAGGGCCATTCTTATCAAAATGTACTTCTTTCGGGGTGTGATAGAACTCGGTCAGAAAATAATTTTTCCTTATGGAGGGAGGACGCGGAAACGTTTTGTTTAGGAGTGAGGATGAAATTTATAAAAGTCTTTATTCTGCCTTTTCTTCTCCTACATAGTTGTGCAAAATCTACGTTTGCGGGACACTTCACTAGCGAAAAGCGAATACCCAGGTTTAGGAAAGTCCTAAAAAGTCGATATGTTGTTATGTCTTACGTTAACGTTTTGTCGAGAAAAATCGTAAAATTTTTCCGTTACGACCAAAAATGTATGTCTAAAAGACCAGTCTCACGCAATAGCAAATTTAATGCCCACCACTTTCGTACCAAAGTGATGGTGCTGCGTTACGTAGTTGTCAAGTCACTAAGCTTCTTCGATAGCCATATCGAACACGAATATTAGGGCGTATGAGAAAGTTAGGTACATATTTTGAGGTTTGGTACAACTGAGCAAGATAATCATTTTTCCTAGTGGAAGGAGGGAGCGGAAACGTCTTGGCAAATTTTACGGTTCTGAACGTGAAAACTTGCACGTAAAACATAACAACTATGACTGTCGAAAACGCTTAGTTACTTGACAACTACGTAACGCAGCACCATCACCTTGGTACGAAAATGGTGAGCATTAAATTTGCTGTTGCGTGAGAGTGGTCTTTTGGACGTATATTTTTGGTCGCAATGGAAAAATGTTACGATTTTTCATGAAAAAACGTTAACGTAACATATCGACTTTTTATGACTTTCCTTAATCTGGTTATTCGCTTTTCGCTACGCAAGCTAGTGAAGTGTCCTTCGTTGTGCAGAATTTTCCGCCGAACACGCTGGTATAATCGTTTCCTTCATGCGTTGACTGGTTTTCCTACAAACGTAGATTTCGCACAACTATGTAGGAGAAAAAAGCAGAATAACTACTTTTATAAACTTCACTCTCTCTGCTAAACAAGACGTTTCCGCGTCTTCCCTCCATAGGGAAAAATTATTTTCTTGCCGAGTTCTATCAAACCTCGAAAGAAGTACATTTTGATACGAATGACCACGAATGATACGAATATTTATACATATATATACATACCACTAGCATTTATTAAGAATACAGATGGAGCGACAATTGTCTCCTGAGAACGTGTGCACTGGGAATATTACTCTATTTTGTATAGAGTGTATATATATACACGGTGTGTTCAAAACGTATCGCGACTTTTGAATTTTTGCGGGTTACGTATATTCGAATTTCGAGTTTTTGTGGCGTTATGTTGGTACTCATGTCTCTCACTTATGCCGACAAGCTCGGCCATTTTGAATGTTCACTTAATTGTTGACAGCTGCTTTGCTTGCACGTGTTTTGGATCGTCTTCGATTTTTACCTATTCAAAAAAATTGATCAAAGAACCTGTATCAAATTTTGTGTGAAAAACGAAATTAAGTGCGCGGATGCATTCCGAATGTTGACTGTGGCATACGGAGAAGCTACCTTGGACCGAAGCAACGTTTATCGGTGGTACAAAGTGTTCTCAGAAGGCCGAGAAGATGTGAACGACGAAGAGCGTGCCGGACGCCCGAGCACTTCAACAACAGACGAAAAAATTAATGAAGTGGAGAAAATGGTATTGGCCAATCGTCGAATCACCGTTAGAGAAGTTGCTGAGGACCTAAACATATCGATTGGCTCGTGCCATGAGACGGGTCGCCGCGAAATTCGTACCAAAATTGCTCAATTGCGACCAAAAACAGCATCGCATGAACATTGCTAATGAGATGTTGGACTCTGTCCGCGACGACCCAAATTTGCTCCAGAGGGTAATAACTGGTGAGGAATCGTGGGTTTATGGTTATGACGTGGAAACCAAAGCTCAATCATCTCAATGGAAGCTGCCGCACGAACCAAGACCGAAAAAAGCGCGCCAAGTTCGGTCGAATGTGAAAGTTTTGCTGACAGTTTTCTTCGATTGCAGGGGCGTGGTGCATCATGAGTTCTTGCCACAGGGTAGAACGGTCAATAAGGAATATTACCTGCAAGTTATGCGCAATTTGCGCGAAGCAATCCGCCAGAAACGCCCGGATTTGTGGAAGAACAAAAATTGGCTTTTGCACCACGATAACGCCCCTGCTCACACATCGTTGCTTGTGCGCGAGTTTTTGGCCAAAAACAACACACTAATGATGCCGCAGCCACCGTATTCCCCAGATCTGCCCCCCTGTGACTTTTTCTTGTTCCCTAAACTGAAGAGGCCCATGAAAGGACGACGTTACGCTACGCTTGACGAGATAAAGACGGCATCGAAGGAGGAGCTGAACAAGATTAAAAAAAATGGTTTTTTGAAGTGCTTCGAAGATTGGAAAAACCGTTGGCACAAGTGTATAATATCTCATGGGGATTACTTTGAAGGGGACAAAATAGATATTCATGAATAAATGAATAATTTTTGAAAAAACACAAAAGTCGCGATACGTTTTGAACACCATGTATATATACATTTTTTGTTTAGTTATTTCTATAATACCTTCGTAATATATATATATATATATATATATATATCCGTAAAAGTCGAGAAAATCGTTTTTGCCAATGGAAAGGGGGAGTGCAAATGTTTCGTGTAGGAGTTAGAGGAAATGTTTTTGATTTGTGATTTTGGGGTGGCTGTCCCGACATTTTAAAATTTGCAATATATGCACAATTTTAAGAGAAAGCATTTCTTAATGAAAAGCCAAGCATACCGGCGCATTCAGGAGAAATTTCTACATTGTCTGAAATTAGCTTTAGCTAGAACAGTAGTTATTGTGATACTAATGATCTGATTTTGCGATTTTGGGGTGGCTGTCCCGACAGTTTGAAGTTTGCAGTATATGCACAATTATAAGAGAAAGCATTTATTAATGAGAAATCAAGCATACCGGCGCATTCGGGAGAAAATTCTACATTCTTAATATAAAAGTGTAATATGCGTACACACACTTATCAAGCAAATATATATATATATATATATATATATATTGGTATGTTGTTATTTGCTGCAGCGTTATGCGCCCGTAGTTTAAAAGCGTGATATGTGTACACAAACTTATCAAGCGAATAAAAGTGTATATATACATATATATACATGTATATATATATATATATATATATATATATATATATATATATATATATATATATATTGTTACTCCTGACGGCTTTCTCTCCAATATATATATAGGCTTCGCCATCTCTCACCTGACTTTATTTTTTTACTAACCAACAAACTGCTTACAATGTACATCTCCTAAGACAGTCCTGCTCTTCTTTTGGGCACTACGTAGGTACTTTAGTCGGTTGTAATTATTGCCAATTGGGGTGTCGCAATATTAGTGCTTGGAAACTCTTACGCATGCAAAGTATTTAGAAACTCTTATGCATGTAGACGTGTCGTTAAGCAGCCACGCTTCAAGACGAGATACGGCCGAATGTCTCGCCCTCTCGGTATCATTTTAAGAGCGACTCGGTTAGCTTTTTTTTTGTGAAACTTTCACAGTGTACAGCTTCCTGTCAAAGCGTGTGCTCAAATTGTATATAGTGAAGACTGTATTGTAATTGTGTACCATCTTAAAAGGCAAAGCTCTTGCGAAATAAACAATATGTAGGATACATATGCTGAGCGTCTTTATTAGGCGAGGCTTTCTTTTTTCAATATTGTTTACTAGGGCGTTCCTGGCAATCTCCTTCGAGGACAGAATAAGATAAATAAAGTAGGTTTAGTTATCTGTACGCGCGGGTAAGCGAGAACCTCTCTATTCTGATTCATAGTTTCGCAGCGGATCCGATCTTCATACGACTCAGTTGGTCTCCGTGACCGTTCGGCATCTGGGAAGAAGCCTATGGCTACGATCGATAGTCGTAGGTGACCCAGATATGAACAGAACTCTGTGTGAACAGAAGTTGAGCACGCACTCCACGTTCTCAACCAGCACTTCTCCCCCCTCCCCCTATAAACACGCAGTCATTGAGGTCGTTGACACATTTAAGGGGCATCTGAATGAGTCGACCATGTCTTTGAAGCTCAAGCAGACAAAAGTAGATTCTCCTCCTAGCTGGACATCGCTTGCCGACGGGATATTCGCACCTTCAAGAAGGAGGGCTGCCGATATGTTAGTTTGATCTGGTAAAAGAGCCTTTGAACTTTTCCACGAACCATTTTCATCATTCGGCCTTTTTTAGGTTGTTGTACGCATTCTAAAGATCAAGTTTTACCGCCGGCAAAGCGACGCACATGAGCCATATGCACGCATATTTATATTTGTGAATATTTAGTGTAAAATTAGAATTTATATTGGTGAACGACTGATGATATATATACTCGTATATATATATATATATATATATATATATATATATATATATACATATATACATAAGCGAATCGAAAAGTTTTGATACATATTTAATTCAATAATTGTTGTTGTTTGTTGTTTTAGTCTTTTAGGATATTTTGTTCTCTTCAAAATAGCCCACGCCTGCTGCAGTGCGCTTGTGGCACCTTCTTTTTCACTCATCGAAATATTTTGAAACCGTCTTTTGGAATCGAGTGTTGATTTTGCGGTGTTTCTTTATCTCCTCTATAGCATCAAAACGTTGTCCCTTTTTTTATCTTTGAGATCGAGAATGAGAAGAATTTCCATGAAATCATTTAAAATCAGTAACGATGCGTTTGCCGGTGCGTTGTCATGACGGGGGATCCGAAATTTGTTCGCCCGAAGTTTGGTCCTTTTGTGTCGAACGTTCTCGCGCAATCTTCTTAAATGTTTGCGGCAGGATTCCATATTGACCGTAGAACCACGTGAGAGAGGATTCCTTTGCAGTAAAAATAATATAGTCAAAATTACCTTGGCGTTAGACTTGCTCTAACTGAATTTCCTCAATCGATTCTTTTCTTGGAAACACCATTGTGTCGATTGGGCTTTAGTTTTGGTCGTACCCATGTACCCATGGCTCGTGTCCTTTAATCAATCTCTAAAGCAATTCAGGGACTTCTGCTCCCGCTTGAAGGTTTAACGTCGGATGCGTTATTTTGCTGAAAATTCAATAAATTTGGAACGAACTTTTCTGGCAGTTTTCTTGTGCATAAGATATCGGCTAATACTGTTACAAATGATCCATAAGATACCTTTAATTGCTCAGCTATCTCCCTAATAGTAATCCGGCATTTTTTGAGTACGATGTCACGACACTTTTCAACGTTCTGTTCTGTTATTGAATTTAAAAACCTTCTTGAACGGAAAAAATATTTACGATCTTCGCGTCCGACACAAAGCCAACGCGTGTTTCGGAATACTGCTTAATCTTCATAAGCAGATCGTAAAATTTACACCACTTTAGAACACCACAATTCGTTTTTAATACATACCATGATGCAGATTTGCTTCTCCATTTTCGGCGTTTCAAAATCACCAAATCTTGTTTTCTTCACTCATTTGAACTGAGAAAAAAAATTGCACCGAGAAACGCACCTAAAAAAAGCCTTCCGTAGTTTTATTAAAAATGGCGTTTGCAATGAACACAGTTAAATTATGTTCTTCATTAAATTGGATATCTCTATCCACGGTTACGGTGACTTATGCGAACGTAAACGCAAGATCTTAGATTCTTCGATTGATGGACGCGTGTCGAACTCTAACTTCAGACGTCCGCGTCGTGCGTATGCCACACCACATGCTATCAGTGGCGCGACAAAGTTCGGTGTTGTCTTGTCCTTCGTATCGATGGGCTTATTTATTCAGTCAGCGGCAGTGGCCAAAGTACACGTTCACCGACGTCGACAACACTGGCTGGTGAATGCGGCTTATTTTGCGCACGATGCTCCTTATGAAGCCGACAGGCCAATTTAGGGGGCGAAGAGCTGTTGCTGCTGCTGGTGCAGCTACTACTACTACTACTACTTCTGCGGCGCCGGCATGGGGGCGTATGGGGGCGCCCGCATGCCGCTCCAGCGTCTCCCACGCGCACGCGGTGCCCCTCTTGCACAAGCGGCGCATCGTGCTCAACATCGAGTGGGGGGTGGCCGATCCGTCGTCGTTTGTCGAGTCGCCGGTTTCGCGATTGGAGGTCGTAGGTGGCGGTGGTGGTGGTGGTGACGGTGGTGAGACGCTCGGACAAACTGGGGGCTTGACCCCGCTGCTGCTGCCGCTGTTGTTGTTGTTGTTGTTGTCGTCGTCGTCGTCAGTGTCGCCAGTGTGGCGAGGCGCGTGCCTGCCTGCCTGCACGCACACAACGATAACGTGTAAGTAGTAGCTGCTGCTCTATGCGTCCCCATGAGGCAAGCGGCTCAGATCCCACCGAACCCAGGTCACGCCCTTCGTCGTCTTGCTTCTCATTCGTTGCTGCTGCTTCTTCTTCTACTATTGCTGCTGCTGCTGCTGTTTGCACGGCGACTAAGAACTGAGAGCAGTCACTCCTTCAATCTTGTCAGGATTCGAGGCTGCGATGTGGCCGCCGCCGCCAAAGTGTGTATGTATCAGGCGACGTTGGCGACGGCGGTCGCCGCGACAACGCGCAACTAGTGCCAGTCGAAGGAATAGGGCTGACGTCGTTGTTACTTCAAGCGAGCCGAGCCGCCCGGCGTGCTTCGAACGAAGATTCATGAAGCAACAAATTTCCACAGCGAGAAGTGGCGGGAAGGGGGAGGGGCTGTGAGACCACTTCCCCCTGCTCCTCTCGGGGGCAGTGTGGCCACCACCACACCATATCCGCTGGCCTTTCGTTGAGACTTTCGGCAAGAGCGACCCGTCCTTGTTGTAGTGGTAGTAGTTGTTGTTGTTGTTGCCGCCGCCGCCGTTTCTGTTGCCCTTTGTTGTTGTTGTTGTGGTTGTTGTTGTTGTTGTTGTAGGAAAAAGAAGTAAACGAGAAACGAGATGAACAAGACTTGAGGAAGCCACTCACTCGCTCGCTGTCGCCGCTGCTACTGTCTTAACTGTCTCTGTCGGGCAAGACATCGGTGCGGGCAGACACCCGTCGGCTTTGGTCTCACTAGCGACGCAAGCTACGCAGCGCCGATGAATGAGCGTCCGTCTCCAATCACCGCCGCCGGCATCTCTCCCTTCACCGTCAACACGCTTCGCTCCCTGTCCTGTCAAACTGACGGGCGGCGACTAAGCGTTGAAATCAAACTACGACGACGACGACGGTGCACAATCTGCTTTTGTCGTATACCTTGCGCGTTTTAATGAGCCTAGATACGTGCATATATATATATATATATATGGAACCACGGGGAGGGGCTGCTCCGCCCATGCTGGACACCTCAGTATCATTATTTTACATTACAATACAGTACGCAAGAATTACAATCATATATATATATATATATATATATATATATATATATATATATATATATATATATATATATATATATATATATATATATATATATATATGATTGTAATTCTTGCGTACTGTATTGTAATGTAAAATAATGATACTGAGGTGTCCAGCATGGGCGGAGCAGCCCCTCCCTGTGGTTCCCGGGGAACACACTCGCCAAGAGTAGAAGACTCGCCCCCTAACTTTTTTATGAGATGCGCAAGCAGCATTTCACTCAGATTGAGTATAATATACAGTTCAAGATGTTTCTTCATAATACTCTATCTTCTTCACGCTTTCGGCGAGAGTAGTGCAACGATGTTTTGTCCAGCGCTGTGCATCCCACTGCATGATACTTGGCACACCTCTGCAGGCAGAACCGGCAGGTGCACAACTCGTACTCCTCGTAAAAGGCTACGTTTGAACATACCAGGTAGTGATAACCATGCACTATGTACCTGGTATATACGTGGCATCTTCAGCCTTAGTCGGATTGTTTCAGTAGCCGGTGGACAACTTGACATGAGATACACAAAGCGGCTCCTTGCTCGAATAGACAAGCAAAGCACTCGCTTCATATACAATTAAAAACACCTCTTAAGCTGGTTCGCCAGTGTGAGGTTGTTCCACACCCTGTCAAGGCCATACATCAGCCCCAGAACAATCTTAAGCATGAAGAGCCTTACTGCTGAGAAAACGGACAGTCTTCGGACATTGCCTACTTTCCCGTAAAGAGAGACAAGTGCCTTCCGTACTGTTTTGTTTACATGCGCTGTGAACTTCGTTCCCGTATAATTATCCCGAAGGCCCAGATACTGGAAAAAAGTTAACAAACTCCAATGGTTGGCCGCAGCAACGTATAACGTCTCTGGCAGCCAATCGACCTCCACGCCTAAATTTTATGGCTTTGGTCTTCCTGCTGTTTATCTCAAGTCCCGTCGAGACAAGCAACGCCTCTATCATAGAGGTAATGCGCTTGATGGCACCTAGGTCGCGATGAGCGACCACGATATCATCTGCATACATCACGACCACGGTTTTTTGGTACTCCTGTCGGACCTAACCGACGAGGTCAACAAGGAGAAGTGTAAACGAGACGCAGCTCAACGGGTCTCCTTGCGGAGTTCCCACATTTTGCTTAATCTCCAATACACCCTGCTCACCGTCTACCAACAAGGTGTCCTCCCCAAAGAAACTTGGTATTACACTCAGGAGAGAGCCACCCACTCCTGCTCGTTGGAATGCTTCAACCAGCAGATAGCGAGGGGCTTTGTCAAAGGCCTTGACGCAGTCAATAAAGACTGCATACAGATGACCTCTGGAGAACGTGGATTAAATCACGGGTGCCTCGGCCTCTCCTAAAGCCGAATTGCTCCGGTGGAAGTACCTCTTCAGCCACGTGCTCAATCCGCCGAATAACCAACTTACAGAAAATATTCTTTAATGTGCGTTCTGACGCCACTCCACGGTAGAGATTTGGATCCTGATGGTCATAACCATGCCTACCCTTGAACAGAAGAGAAAGCCTGGCGACATGCCAGACTTTAGGCATCTGCCCCCTCTCTATAATTTCATTAAAGAAATCACAAAGAGTTTCTGCCAAGAGAGGGAGTGACTGGATCCAATGCTCATAGCAGACCTGATCGGGCCTTGAGCTCTTTCTCTTCGGGAGTGATCGTAGGACCTGGCACACCTCCTCCACCCCAAAAGGCAGATTCATGTTGTGCTGCTCCAATGTAAGCGGATGCTGTACGATTGGAGATACGGCCGCAACGTCACGATTGAATAATATATTAGTTAGGTGGCTCTTTACCTTTCCATCACTAAGCGGATTCCCCGCCCTACGAGGTCGCACGATGTAAGCTGAGGGCTCTCGTTCTGCTCTTTCAAGCAGCCGTCGTTCCTCCCGCCTCGCGTGTTCTTTTTTATGATCATAGCAGAGTCTTATATAGGCCTTTCTACGCTCAAAGTAGTCCCGCCTGGCTTGCAGTGAGGATGGTGCTTTGGCTCTTGCTTGGCGCAGGAGTTCGAGCACTTCAACGTGGGCTAGGTAGCAGCCTCGAGAGTACCACGGGCGTGATCTCTTCTCCCATAACCTTTTCCATTTCACTGCACTTCTCATCGTTCTCTCCAGCTGGTCACAGGTGGTATCGATGTCAGGGCTTACCTCAAGACCGCCCAGCAGCACCTCGCCTTTATCATCGTATAAATGAATAAAATAATGATAAAAAAAATAAACATAAAACAAAAGGCAGTCTGTTAACCGACGCAACTAAGCTCTAACATATTTAATATAAATGACCTAGAATTTCATTGATAGCATTAAGGTGAACTAGTTGTTCACATGGCTACCCTATGATGACGGACAGAGAAAAAAAGAGTTAAAAAATCTGTATATTAGAACTTATCTGGCTAAGGCGATAAGGTCAGAACTGCACTACTAAGAAGACTCTATAAAATAGCGCAGCGTGACTCACTTCCAACGTATTCCCAATTGGACCGAAGAAATAAGACTGTAAAAAATTAATGTCAATTTTGGCGCTAATATAGGCATAGCTAGGCTTATTATTGTTTAATGGGATGACATGAGACAGATTTGGCAATCGCGGGAATGGGTTTTGTCTGCAGGGCATCGACAAAGCCGCCTAAAATGGTTACGTCGCGTTTCATTATATACAAACGAACTGAAATAAGGGTAAGGAGTAATCTTTGCAGCGAACCTCTTCACTACTGATGTTCGAACTTCAACAGCTAAGAAACAGAGTCTTAAAACTTGCGAACGTAGCTGATGGTAAACTCGTTTACATACAGGCCGACAAGAGACACCACTGACTATCTATATAAGGCTACAATAAATGGCCTCACAAATAGTGTAAAAACCCAGCATCGAAGAAAACTGAACCATGACTTATATATCTTTGTTGTGTTATTGTCTCTTTTTTTTGACGCGAGGCAGTCCACACGCAGAGGCATGCAACATTTCTTGCCTTAATGTGGCCATTGAAAAATTCTATAAACGTATACAGCAATGGTACAATTAAGTACTGCGGAAGACGCAACACACCAAGCAAGAGCTCTAGATACTAGTAGCTCTTGTAAGCCTTTTAAATACATTTTTGGACGACGGGAAGATTCTTATATTCGCTCAAGAATTAGGTCTTTCAAGGTAAATTTTGCGTGGAATCTTAAAAGAAGAATTGGGTTCGTGCCCATACAAGATTTCAACATCTCAATAGCTAAATCTTGCTGATTTGCAAACTTTATAAGATTATAGAGTTCCATAAGAGGCAGGATGATGCATTTTATGACAAAACAATTTTTTTCCGATGAAGCCAACTTTTGCCATAATAGCATTATTTCGCAGTTGGAGGACCAAAATTTAGGAATCATCCTCGAACAAGCATAATATACACAAAAGGTGAATGTCTGGTGCGTATTTTAGAGCAGTGGTATTGTAGGAGACCGCGGATGTTAAAGTGGTGGTGTTGTAGGAGACCGCGGATGTTAGAGTGGTGGTGTTGTAAGAGGGGAAGGACCGCATCTGCAGGGATGCTCCCAAATCAACCCACGAGCCAAAAGACTGTATTCGTAAAGTATTCTCCAGGCAGGTTTTTAATCAAAACACCAACGCTCGGCTGCCCACATATATATAACCGTAGCACTGGTTTGCTATATATATATGTATTATAGGTCACGTCGCAGTTAAAGGGCGAAAGAAGCGTAGAGAAGAGACATATAAGTGTGCCAAGTTTTCCTTTACCTTTGATTGCGGAGGACTGCCGTGATCTATTTTACGCGCCACATGCGTCACATTCAAGCAATAGCAGACTACTACATCTTATCAGTCGCCTAAAATGCACTGCGTTGCAATTTTGTGTTTGTTCTGCGAAGCGTGAAACGCTATTAGATGAAAATTTTTAAAAGGTGTGTGGGCTCGGCCCCCAGATGCTCACCAACCCAAGAGAAATACGGACTATGCTTAACCACTTCAGGTCAAACCACAGCAAACCACTGATCAAGAACGGTGTGTCGATATCATCTTGAACAACCGGGCCACGGTGGCCGCTGCCCTGTTGGACGGAGCAAAATTGAGGTTAAAGCATCCCACGGCTTTTGCCAATAGCAGCTGCCATTCATTTCGCAGCCAGGTTTACGGCACTCGGCAAAATAATAGCTTTCCGCGGTCTTTTGCTTGCTTTCCCATACAACGCGTTGTGGCTAACGTCTGGGACGAGTCGAAGTACGATATACACTCTAGTGGCGAAAATTATCTCATTGCGACAGTTGTGAGTTTAATTCTAGTAACATCTTTAACACAATGCTTAAATATTACAGTACTAAGCCGAACGATAGGCTACGTGCCTAGTCTATTTGGCTAGGTCGACCAGGCGTGTATTTTTCCGTCACATTCCCTTAAGCTTAATCCCCAACAAGATTTCGATATACAGCCACCTGGCTTCTAGATGACTCGCGCACGTTCCCCCTCCAACTTTGCATATAGACGGCGGCCTAACCGTAAAAGGATCCTGTCATCAATAGCATAAGCCTAAGGGTGCATCAGTAAATTGGCTCTCAATCCGCGGAAGTGCGACAATCAACCGTCGATCAGACGCAAACCTCTTTCACAGAGTCGGGAAGCTTCTTCTCTGGAGTTGCTGCCTTAGAAAACTCAGATGCTCTAGGGGCGTCATTGGCCTTCGATACGCCAATTTTCTCAATAACTCTCAAACACCCCAAATTGTACACTATATCTTCCCCATTCGGTTGTTGTTCTTTTCTGTCTGCGTGCAGCGATTGCCTGACGGCAGGACGGCAAGAGCCCTTAACTTAAACCGGGATTTTAAAAGGTCGGGTAGAAGTACGCCGGGCTAAAATAATCGATTCGTAACTTATGTCGCCGCCTATCTCCGTTGAGGCACTACTTGAGAACCCGGTCTCCTCTCGTGCATACGCCTGTCTTAGAGCTATTCAGCAATAAGCTGGTCAGCGATTTGGTGGCGCTGACCCAGGTCTTTCGACACTCGTTCACTTCTCAGGAAACCTGCGTAAATTTAATTTGAGAGCGAAGAGTGATGGAGGAGAAGGTAGTTAAGTATAATGTTCTCTGCCGCGCTGGGCACCTGGACGGAGAACTAAAGTCCGCACATCTCGGTCGGCATTAAGTTTCTCCGTTTTCCCCGCCTATTTCCCCGATAGGTAGAGACAAGGGTCTCCAAGATCTCGCGCTCCTGCTGGCGCTTTTAACGCGGTAACGTCAACCTCGCTAGGGCTTTGGAATTGACCCGTGCATAAGGGTAATATCGACCTACACGATGAGCACGTGCGGCGAGCCGATGGCATTACTCCTGTCCTATTTCATCGTAGAGAATTGGTTTTTGGTTTGGAATGGTGCCGTGACCAATACTCACTCTCAGAGAGAAAAAGGCCATGCAAAGATGCGAATCTACATACAAGAGTGTGTACATAAATATGTGCATGCCAATGAGCTGTTGATAACAAGGTTCAATAAATGAATGCTATAACTTTTGCACAGAAAATCGTTCAAGATTTGTACCCAACTTACCCGGTTTTCGTGGATTTAGAGTTTTTGAAGTTTTAGACACGGGCAGCAAGTGTGTGGCGCCACGAAACCAGCAGATACAGAATTTAAGAATTTTTAGCGTGCCTGCCCTCCGCTTATTTGCGTTGTTAGCTAAGTTTTTCATGTCTATAAAACATGCAATATCCCATGTTGGACAGAAAGCTAGAAAAGGCGATGAAGACCTGATCATGAGTTGCTCAAAACCCTGATAATGAAAAGCTCCGAACATAATATCAGTGCTCATTGAGACGTAGTTCCACACTAAGAGGAAGTATCCCGTTTTACAGTAGTAATTATGACAGGAATCAAGCAGATCATGACAAATCTGACTCAAACGTTCACGTATCACAATTGCAATAACTGAACATAATCATTGTAAGAATAATTAAACTGGAAAAGCAAACGCGATGCCGTTTACTTTTGCGTAGGGCTTCGATTGGGCTGAGCCTTTCAGCCACTCTTTCTGCATATCGTGCTTCACTATGTTTCACACCTTCTCCGATAGAAAGCCATTTTTTCGGGGTATCATTTGTGTGCCTTTGTTATGCGAGAGGACGTGACATCACACCCGCAGCGGTGGCAAGGAAGACGACTAATGGTTGGGAGCGCATGAGCAGACATGGAGGCCGTCGAACCATAGACGTTAGTGGCGTTGTTGCTGTTGTTGTTGTTACTGCTGGCTGCTGCTGCTGTTGGAGATAACGATGATTCGAACGATGTTGCTGTCGGTGTTGCGCAGACAGCGGCGCTTTCAGTGGCGGTTATTGAGAGCACGAAGTAAGAGTCAATGGTTTTATCGCCCTCGTATCGATTTTGCCATGGCCACACTATTTTGGAGACAAGGAGAGCAGAGAGTGATGGAAAGAGAAAGAGAGTCGCAGCATGAGATAGAGACATCGCAGTTGTCTGGTCATAGCTTTTGCAGCTGCTCCCGTTTCGTTCGCGACATTAATCTCTACCTGACTGACAACAACAATGTCGATACACACAACTTTTTCTCAAACCCATCCCAACATTACAGCGCGCTGCTACAGCGCTTTTTTTCTTGCTCAGAGAACAAGTGGCAACATGCACTTACGCACGACTGGCAGGCGATGATAGGCAAATTGTGCACGGAGGTAAAAGGGTAAAACCCCCACCGTGAGTGCCTTTGAGGTACGGTCTAACTCACTGAAAAAACGACCCTTTGCCCCCTTGACAAGGCCGAGACTGTTACCACATACTTCGACGCAACCGCATCAAGTTGCTATACGCAAGATGTACATGCATATTGATGTCTCAATGTTATAAGGCAAAAATACGTAGAGCATCGTTAACCATCTGAACAATGCTTAAACTAGGCTATCCTTATAAAGTAGGTACATTGTAGATCCATTCATATAAAATTAACGCTACAAGCGATGATATACGCAAAGAGTGTAATGAGGAACGCTGAAACACACCCTAGTTTGACATCAAGCAGAATATGTTGTAATATAGTTAAACACATGATTAACAAGAAAACCATTTTCCGCTTGTTTTGTTGAAGTCTCTTAAGAAGACTTGATTAGCGTCCTTTCTTATAAAGATTTCCAGTTTTATAAATGTTGTACACGGAACTGCTATAGCGCAAGCTGTACTCCACATCAAGGGTGCGCTCCTAATTTTCGTGGTCAGAACTAGCTATATGCTAAACTAGGCGATGCCTCGAGAATATCGGAGCTTTTGCGTCAGAAAACTGTCTCTCGACATTCAAAGAGCAAACACAGCGTCTGTTCGGGGCCATTGTCGAACTGGGCTAATCCTGAGTTAGAGAACCCGTGACTACACGTTCACGCGGAGACAATTGTTTATTCCAAGGTGCTAACATAAAAAAGTTATATAAAAAAAATATATATATATAATGTTAAAAACTATATGCTAATGTAAGTATTAAGATCTAATTCGATTAACCCAACTGGGTTACTGTTGCGTACGTTGAAACATAATTTCTGACTGATCTGATGTGTCGTTGTATCGACGCCAAAAAGAGAGTTCGTTAATTGACTCCTTTATTAGGCCAGCCAGCACTCCTATGCTGCGGTACCATTCATTTATAGTTTACATGCAGAGGTCTGCAATAAAATAAACCACATTTCATCATACAAAATCAAATTTCACCACAAGTGTGTTAACAAACGCTATCCGATTACGATTCACATGACAGATAACTTTCATCACATGTCGCTTGCTTGTGTTCAGTCCATGTTCGAGAAACAACAACATAAGATAGAGAGATTATTGAAACAGTTTGGACAAGACCAATCCCTGTATATATATATATATATATATATATATATATATATATATACATATACACACACTTCAAAGGCTGACTAGAAAACTAGCAAGATGGATACAGATGTCAATGCGGAACGAGTTGTTCGACGGAAAAACGCGTTTTTCCTACGTCGCTTACGGCTCCTACAAGGGAGCTGAAGATCTGTGATGGGAAAAGCACGAGACTGCACATACACCCCCATGCATACACCTACAAAGACTCGTTCGCGAGCGTTCTCGGGCAAAAACGTTCAGATCCCGAGGTTGAGGTCCTCTGAGAAGGCGGCGAGTAAGCAGCTAGGAAAGCCAAAGTCGTTGGTCGTCGGGCCAATGTCATTACGTCGACATTACGTTAACCGTTTTTAATGACGTAAAGGTTTGCGCTGTTCTCGTCACGGGACACGGTCGAGATTAAAACGATCCAAAAATCTGCAAATCGCCGTACGCATGCTAAACAATACGTGCCACTACGTACACCCTTTGGCTGGCGCGGATCAGAGGCTTATAAAAGATGCTGTAGCTGTTAGCTAATTGTAATAGCTATCGCTAAAACTATAGTTATTATATCTAGCGACACTAGTGAAACACAAAGAGCGAGGCCAC